>OZ030026.1:16359200-16771700 GCA_964023405.1 Apodemus agrarius | reverse complement strand
AGATAGATGATATAGATAGATAGATAGATGATAGATAGATGATAGATAGATAGATAGATGATAGATGATAGATAGATGATAGATGATAGATAGATGATAGATAGATAGATGATAGATAGATAGATAGATAGATGATAGATAGATAGATAGATAGATGATAGATAGATAGATAGATAGATAGATGATAGATGATAGATAGATAGATAGATAGATAGATGATAGATGATAGATAGATAGATGATAGATAGATAGATGATAGATAGATAGATGATAGATAGATGATAGATAGATAGATAGATGATAGATAGATGATAGATAGATGATAGATAGATAGATAGATAGATGATAGATGATAGATGATAGATAGATGATAGATAGATAGATAGATAGATGATAGATAGATAGATAGATGATAGATGATAGATAGATGATAGATAGATAGATAGATAGATGATAGATGATAGATAGATAGATGATAGATAGATAGATAGATAGATAGATGATAGATAGATAGATAGATAGATGATAGATGATAGATAGATGATAGATAGATAGATGATAGATAGATAGATAGATAGATAGATGATAGATAGATAGATAGATGATAGATAGATAGATGATAGATAGATAGATGATAGATAGATAGATAGATAGATAGATAGATGATAGATAGATAGATAGATAGATAGATAGGACTTTTGAATGAAATCAGAGCATATGTTGAGTTGTCTCATTACCCATGCCTTTCTTTTCCTTTCTTCTCTTCCCATTGGCTTTTGCCTGATTTCAGAAGAGCTGACATGAATTAATGTTACATAGAAAATACATGGTATCCAGCATAAATAGAACTCTCATATGTCACAAATATAACAATAGACTCTTATATGTAACAACTCGCCTAGCTATGCTGCTTCAGAGTCTGGTCAAATCAGATATAGGATAAAAAACATCACATAAAGGATAAAAACATCTCCGATTTTTCTAAAATACACTCTAAGGTGGTTCCTACATCGTTGGCAATAATATGTTTCAATTTTTATCTTTTTGAGGCTAATGTTACACCAGCATTTTTTATCTGGGCCAATTGACTTCATAGAGAGGAAAATAACTCTACAAAACTGTCTCTCAATGATAGTCAACAGCGTAATTCTGCATGATCACCAGAAAATATTTCCAAGACCATTTCCTGACCGTTGGTCGATTGCATCATTTTCTGTATGATAAACAGCATACTATTTATACCATTATTTGCCATAGAGAGGTTTCTCTGCCGAGCATGCTACAAGGATTCCTCCAAGCTTCACGAGTCCAAGAGTGGCTTTAGTTCAACTTCAAAGTCATACTGCAAATATCAAAGCCATTCAAAAGCTCCTTGTGCCAATTATAAGAAGACAATTGTCAAAATGTGTTTTGAAAGTAAAACTAAAACATGCTGAATGCAATAAGGATTTTCAAGAGAAAGACAGTGATTAAAATGTATACTACACCTCACCTGGTGAGCTGACCCTGGAGATAGGGACACGGGTGCGCCAACCCGAGGGCATGAGTGAGAGGGAGCAGTAGAGTGTTGGCACAGGCAAGGGAGCGATGCCCCCACCCCTCCTCCCTCGCTGCCTGCAGCCCGCCCTGGCTGCAGCACTCAGAGGCCTGCACCTTGCCTGGCCACCACAGCAGAGCTGACCATGGCGCTGTGGGTGCCCGAGAGCTGGTGGGCTGACTAACTCCGCTTCCACTCAGGTCCAGATGCAGGGCTTTGAATTGGCCCACGCCAACATCTTCCCGATCTATGACCTGCTGGAGCATGCGAAGGGACTAGCCCCACGGAACCAAAGCTGCAGGATCGCCATGGCACAGAGGAGGAACAACAGGATGTCTGAGAGGAGTCCCAGTGAGGATCTAGTATTGATAGCGTAGCAGAAACTAGAGGCCTCAAACCAGACCAATGGCTCATTGCAATGAACATTTGCAAGTACAGATGTATCCCCAAAGGGGTAATTGGTGTGACATACTGTGACACACTGACGTTTCTGCAGAGAGATGCTTTTGGGGTTGTTTTGTTTTGGGAGAAGGTAACTACAGTGGTGAAAGGCAGGTACAAAGGGAGGGGGAGATGAGCGGGATTGGGCGGCACGACACGAAATTCACAAAGAATCAAAAAATATTTTTAAAGTGTATAATATGCAATCGGCTTTCTAGAAGATGTAACAGGTAATGAAACCACTAATAACATTCAAAAGTCACTGTAACATCTTAGACGACTTACAGAAATACACATGTCTCAACTACTCACAAGTATAAAAACCAAATCCTATAAACTCATTCAAGAACTTTCATCATTTGTCTGTTGTTATCTAAGTAGCTTGCAATGGCAAACCATGGAAATTTGGAAGACATCATATTCTCCTAAAGATCCATTTTCCAAAGACACAGGACACATCCAAAGAGTAATCTCTCCCACACAATTATACTGAGAATAATGTCGACCCATTATCTTAGAGCCAAATTCCATTTGAAATACACATTTTTAAGTTACAAGAATCCAGTCAGTCGGTGACACGGAGCAAATTGCTCCAGAGATGAGGCGAGATGAGAGGAGGGGTCAGATGACGAGGATGGACATGGAGAGGAGAGACCGTGATAGAGAGGAGAGACCGTGATAGAGAGGAGAGACCGTGATAGAGAGGAGAGACCGTGATAGAGAGGAGAGACCGTGATAGAGAGGAGAGACCGTGATAGAGAGGAGAGACGGTGACGTGTGAGAGCAACGGGAACCACGAGGCTTCCTGTCCCAGCATGCCCCACGAGGCTTCCTGTCCCAGCATGCTCCTCATGCTCCATTCCCATCATCCTTTCTTGGTTATCCATCATTTACAAAGATCCAGGGCTTGTCAGTGGCTTTCCATCTTCATAACCTCTGGCCTTACAAAAAGATCCTTTTATTGTCAAGTAACTCTGAGGAGAGCAGCAGATCACATTTTTAGAGAAACCTAGAACGTGCTTTCAATCTCTAACATCTAACTAGTAAGTAACTGCACTTTGTACCATTGTGGGGGGAAATTATTTTTAAAATGCTTATTGTTTCTGCATTTACAAATAAAGAACCAATGAAGAGAAAGGTCAGAAGGTACAGATCATGACATTAGCATGCATAAAGCATTCTATACTTTTTCAAAAACTAGCTGAACACAGGTCAAAAATAAGACTCTACGCTCCATGAGCCCAACACAAAGAAGGAAACATGGTGAGAGACATGACTAATTGTAGCACCAGAGGACATATGGGACATATGGTGAGGGGGGAATGGGGAAAGAGGAAAGCCTTCCGAATGTAAACAAAGAATATAGAAAATTTAAAAAAAAATTTAAAAAAAAGAATATCATATAAAATTTTAATTATGTCTGTATGAGAAAGAAGGATAATTAAAACCACAAGAATAATAATAATAAAACTAGAGTTTCCAATATAGACCCAGAAATAAATATATCCTATGAGTTTATATTAAAGGCTGTGTTGCGAACGGTGTCTTCGATATTATGTTTATAGCATAAGCGGTATTAAGTTTCAAGAAAAGCTAATGATATGCTGATTCGGCAGGCGCTCTTTTCACTGGAATGCGTGGTTTGGTTTAATAATCTTTAAATGCCAAAATTAAAGGTGTTGTTTTCCGAAAAAGCAGAGCTGCATGGGTAGTATTTTAGACACTGCAAGGGGGTATTGTAGCCCTGTATGCGGACACTGAGCATGACCAGGCATTGGATGAAAATGAGCCACCAGTTCACAACTATCCTGCTCACAGAGTTCCTGCAGCCCTGTGACTTGGACCTTTGCAAGACTTCGGATACCAGCTCCATGCTCTGACATCCAGCAGCATTTCCAAACAGACGTGTTCACATCACTTGCCCAGGCTGTGACTTGGGACATTATTTTCATATTATGCTGACAGATGAAGCAAGCTTCTTTGCACTGACAATTTGTGGTTTTCAGTGGTGTGTTTTCCCCCCTTGGGCAAGCTTCTTCCTCTTCTGATCATTTACCCCTACACCAGGGAATTGCCACTTATTCACTAATTTTATGTAGGGCCCATTTTTACCTGACTTTTAATTTCCTGTCCTCTATACAGAAATAGTGTCTAGCTCATTTAACTTGAATCTAAGAATTTCCTCATTATTAGGAATTATGAATATGTATTACTTTATGTTCTCTAATCTAATCATCAATTAGCACTTGTATATTCAAATTTATCATATAATTATTTTAAACTTCAATGCTTTTCTTTGTTATTTTATAGTTAAAGAATTTTATTCTTCTTGAAATCACTTGGATTGGCAGAACAACATGTGTTTGTGTCTGATATTTTATTATCTCTCTGTTTCCGTTTGATCATTTAAAAGAAGGAGGCAAGTACGATTTGTATGACCAAATAAGGATGGGGACAGTGACAGAGCCAAAGGTCACTCACTTGGATGTGGAGTGCTTGAAAGAAAATAAACCAGCTTCTCTTTTTACTCAATAGATACCCGTTTACATCGTGTTTTAGTGGTTCTATATCTGTGGTTCTAAGTTTTGATGGTTCTATTAGATTAATAGGCTTGTAATTTGAGCTTAAGAAACATTCTTCTAGAAAAAAAAAAGGAAAGTAAAATTTGTGTCTAACTTGACAGGATTTAGATTCATCTCCTATCTGGATATCTTCATTATATTAATTCATGGGAGATATTATATTAATTCATCTCAATTGCAGATGGGACCATTCCCAAGGACGGCTAGAATAATGCTGCCCCTGGTGTAGTTTGTCTCTGCCAAAACTAACTTAGAGGCTTAATTGGCAGTGTAAAAGTATTCAAAGGTAGCTGGCCCTTTAAGAGCTGCTGGGTTGTGAGGGCTCTGCCCTTCTGAAAGGATGAATGGGTGTCCTGAGGGTGAGCCCTTAGAAAGCACCCACCCCATTTGTCCCTTTCAGTCTATGCATGAACCTATTTGCCCTTTCCTTTTCTGCATGTTAAGCAGCGTGACCGCCTTTGTCACCTGCGTGGCGGCTGCCCAATCTTGAACTTTTCAGCTTTCAAAACCCTCAGAGGAAACAAAATATCTTGTAAGTTACCTAGTCTGCATTATTGTTTAGCAGAAGAAAGGAGACTCAGCCGAATGGTTTCTCTTCTTCCATCTTCATCCCACAATGTGATGCTGATGACAAAATGGCTCCACACCCCTATTGTATCTAGCAGGGGTATATATTTCTGTACTTGACAGAAATGATCCTATGTTGGAAATTCAGGAACAGGAGGCATCTTACCTTCTGTTTTGCTGGCTGAAATATTGGCTTTTGAAGTTTTCAGCTGCCACGTAAGATATGTTGAAGACCCCCGTGGTGGGAGGAAGCCCTAAACAACCTATGGGAGGACTCCAATAAAGATGCCCAGGGATCCTGCCGACCAGAGCCAGCTGCTCTGCCGTCCTGCAGTCTCAACTGCAGCCCCCAGCATTTGACTGCAACTGCCTGTGAGAGCTTGAGCCAGACCAAACCATCTGGGCCCCCTCACAAATTCCTGACTCACAGAGACAGAGAGATAATAAAATAGGAACTGGGGGTTTTGCCACTAACAGTAAAAATGTAACATATGGTGTTCTGGTAACCATCTTTAAAAAAAATCCTCATCCTACTACCATTTATGAAATAATCAACCCTTTCCTTGTTCATTCAACAATTTGCTCTGTTCCATGATTCTCTATTCTTTGGTCTATTTCTGAACACTTCCCCCTTTCACTTCACTCTGTCTACCTTAGTATAAATGTAGATCCGCTATTCCTACACAATACCGAAGCAGAGCCTTATCTGCACACAGGACCCATGAAAAATCCCTCTCCCCACACCCTTTCCGCATCATTTTAAATATTGCTGTGTGATATATTTTCATAGAATTCCCGTTTGCAATAGTGAGCCTCTTGTCTCCTATATGAATTTTAGATCTGTTTGTGATGTCAAAAAAAAAATAAACACTGGACTTTTTATTTGAGCTTTTCTTAAGATTGTTACCTTACTTTTAAATACTAAGATGTCTCGAGAGGCTTGATACATTTTTTTTTCTGTGCATATTTAAACCTCTGCTGTGTTTTTCAGTAATTTTTCATTTTATTCCTTTATATAACCCTGGGAATTCCTTGGCAAACTTATTCTCAAGCATATTCTATTTCTGTTCCTAGTGCTATTAGATTTAATTATCCTTTCCCCAAACACACACACACACACACACACACACACACACACTTATTTCCCCTAACAGTCATACCACAGAAATATTGTTTATTTATCATTACCTTGCAGAACTCTCTGATAGTAATAGCTCTTCAGTTTATTTTCACAAATAAACCAGATAGATTTTTTTGTTTCCAAGTAAACAATCAGACCTTCTGCAAATAATTATAATTTTGCTGTCTATTGTACCATTTTTATGCCTCATTTCACAGGCCTGTTTTGTACTATTGGATAAAAGCTTTAGAAACAAAATAATCAATGGTCAAACATCTTCCAAAATAAAAAAGAGGAGTGTCATATTCCTGTAAAACATTTGTAGAGATCGCCTTACCTATAAACAACTTTCACAACCAAGCTTCAAGGAGAACCATATAAAAAGGATCTGAGAGATCCAACTATCTCACTCCTGACCAGGTGCTGAAAAGGAAACAAAATGGCTGTCAATGGAGAACACTGAAGACTCAAACCTACTATAGCACTCCTTGCAATATCCACATTATGGGATCAGCTCAGTTGTCCATCAGCCAATGAATGAAGAACAAAACAATTCTTCAGGCCTAAAAAGTGAAATCACATCATGTGCTAGAAAAAAATGGATACAACTGGAGATTGTTGTGTTAAGCAAAGAAACCTATCAGACAGGTAGAAGTGTTGCATGTTTCTTCTTATAGATGGAATCTAGACAAAAGGGAGGGGGTGAATCTAAAAATCGAGAACTTGGGAAGTGGGAAACTGAACAATACTAGGTAACAGTGGTGAATTTGATTAAATCACATTATATGTGTGTTCAAAGAATCACAGTGAAACTCCTAATTTTGTATACTTTATATGCACTAATAACTTGAGTAAATTAGAGCAAAAAAATTTAAGAAGGGATTAGGCTAAAGATTTCCATCCTTATTAATGGGGTCCTTATAAAAGACCTCTGTACAAAGTTCATTACTGACTTCCAATGTCTGCTGTGTAATGGCAGAGCAAAAAGCCCCAGTAAGCCAGAAAGTCAGCACCTTAACCGTGGACTTCCCATTCTCCAGAACAATAAAGAATAACAGCCTATTCCTTACAGGTAACCCAGTCACAACTAACATGTAAAGAAGAAGAAGGAAGAGGAAGAGGAGGAGGAGGAGGAGGAGAAGGAGGAGAAGAAGGAGAAGAAGAAGAAGAAGAAGAAGAAGAAGAAGAAGAAGAAGAAGAAGAAGAAGAAGAAGATTAAAAGAATGCCCAGTTACAAATTACAAAATCTCAATTCTGAACATCTAAGCTCCAAATGTAAGGGCAACCTCATTCATAAAAGAAACTTTAATAAAGCTCAAAGCACACATTGCACCTCACACAATAATTGTGGGTGACTTCAACACCCCACTCTCCTCAATGGACAGATCAGGGAAACACAAACTAAACAGAGACACAGCGAAACTAACTGAAGTTTTGGACCAAATGGATTTAACAGATAGCTATAGAACACTTCATCCTAAATCAAAAGAATATACATTCTTCTCAGAGTATGTATTTAGACACTTCTACATGTCTGACAGGTTTCTTTGCTTAACACAACAATCTCCAGTTGTATCCATTTTTTTCTAGCACATGTGATTTCACTTTTTAGGCCTGAAGAATTGTTTTGTTCTTCATTCATTGGCTGATGGACAACTGAGCTGATCCCATAGCTTGGATATTGCAAGAAGTGCTATAGTAGGTTTGAGTCTTCAGAGACAGGGTACAACCTCATGGTACGTTCTCCAAAATTGACCATATAATTGTTCACAAAACAGACCTCAGCAGATATAAGATTGAACTAATCCCATGCCTCCTATCAGATTACTATGGAGTAAGGGTGGTCTTCAATAGCAACAAAAACAACAGAAAGCCCACATACACATGGAAGCTGAACAATGATACTCAATGATACTTTGGTCAAGAAAGAAATAAAGAATGAAATCAAAGACTTTCAATTTATTGAAAATGAAGGCACAACATAGCCAAATTTATGAGGCACAATGAAAGCAGTGCTAAGAGGAAAATTCAGAGCTCTGAGTGCCTCCAAAAAGAAGCTGGAGAGAGCATACACTAGCAGCTTAGCAGCACACCTGAAAGCTTTAGAACAGAAAGAAGCTAATACATCGGAGAGGAATAGAAGGCAGGAAATCATCAAACTCAGAGCTGAAATCAACCAAGTAGAAACAAAAAGAACCGTACAAAGAATCAACAAAACTAAGAGCTGGTTCTTTGAGAAAATCAGCAAGATAGATAAACCCTTAGCCAGACTAACCAGAGGGTTCAGAGACAGTATCCAATTAACAAAATCAGAAATGAAAATGGAGAAATAATAACAGAAACTGAGAAAATTAAAAAAAAATTATCTGACCTACTACAAAAGACTATACTCAACATAACTGGAAAATCTGGATAAAACGGACAATTTCCTAGACAGATACCAAATACAAAAGTTAAATCAGGATCAGATAAATGATCTAAACAGTCCCATAATCCCTAAAGAAAGAGAAGCAGTCATTGAAAGTCTCCCAACCAAAAAAGCAGACGACCAAATGGTTTTAGTGAAGAATTCTATTAGACCTTCAAAGAAAACCTAACACCAATTCAAACTATTCCACAAAATAGAAACAGAAAGAACACCATATAACTCGTTCTATGAAGCCACAATTATGCTGATAGCAAAACCACACAAAGATCCAACAAAGAAAGAGAACTTCAGACTAATTTCCCTTATGAATATTGATGCAAAAATACTCCATAAAATTCTTGCCAATGGAATCCAAGAACACATCAAAACGATCATTCACCATAATCAAGTAGGCTTCATCCCAGGTATGCAGGGATGGTTCAATATAAAACAAACTCAAAGGAAAAAAACACATGGTCATTTCATTAGATGCTGAAAAAGTATTTGACAAAATTCAGCATCCTTTCATGTTAAAAGTTTTGGAAAGATCAGGAATTCAAGGCCCATACCTATACATAGTAAAAGCAATATACAGCAAACCAGTAGCCAACATCAAACTGAATGGAGAGAAACTTGAAACAGTCCCACTACAATCAGGGACCAGACAAGGCTGCCCCCTTTCTCCATATCTCTTCAATATAGTACTTGAAGTTCTAACTAGAGCAATTAGACCAAAAACAGGGGGGGGGGGTGTAAAAGGGATACAAATTAGAAAGAAAGAAGTCAAACTATCGCTATTTACAGATGATATACTTAAGTGACC
Source organism: Apodemus agrarius (assembly GCA_964023405.1). Lineage (NCBI taxonomy): Eukaryota > Metazoa > Chordata > Mammalia > Rodentia > Muridae > Apodemus > Apodemus agrarius. The sequence goes on along the minus strand of OZ030026.1, from coordinate 16,762,223 downwards.
CAAAAATCTCCACTAGAGAACTCTTACAGCAGACAACTTCAGCAATGTGGCTGGATATAAAATTAACTCAAACAAATCATTAGCCTCCTGAAACAGGCTGAGAAAGAAATTAGGGAAATGACACCCTTCACAATAGTCACAAACAAGATAAAGTATCTTGGTATGACTCTAACCAAACAAGTGAAAGATCTTTATGACAAGAACTTCAAGTCTCTGAAGAAAGAAATCAAAGATCTCAGAAGATGGAACGATCTCCCATGCTCATGGATTGGCAGGATAAATATAGTAAAAATGGCCATCGTATCAAAAGCAATATACAGATTCAATGTAATCCCCATCAAAATTCCAACTCAATTCTCTATAGAGTTAGAAAAAGCAATTCTCAAACTTATCTGGAATATAAAAAAAAAAATAGGATAGCTAAAACTGTTCTCAATGGTAAAAGAACTTCTGGTAGAATCAGAATCCCAGACCTCAAGCAGTACTACAGAGCAATAGTGTTAAAAACTGCATGGTATTGGTAACATGACAGGCAGGTAGATAAATGGAATAGAATTGAAGACCCAGAAATGAACCCACATACCTATGGTAACTTGATCTTTGACAAAGGAGTTAAAACCATCCAGTGGAAAAAAAGATAGCCTTTTCAACAAAAGGTGCTGGTTCAACTGGAGGTCAGCATGCAGAAGAATGCAAATCGATCCATTCTTATCTCCTTATACAAAGCTCAAGTCCAAGTGGATCAAGGACCTCCACAGAAAACCAGACACACTGAAACTAATAGAAAAGAAACTGGGGGAAGATCCTTGAGCACATGGGCACAGGAGAAAATTTCCTGAACAGAACACCAATAGCTTATGCTCTAAGATCAAGAATTGACAAATGGGACCTCATAAATCTAAAAAGTTTCTGTAAGGCAAAAGACATTGTCAATAGGACAAAATGGCAACCAAACAATTGGGAAAAGATCTTTGTCAACCCTACATCTGACAGAGGGCTAATATCCAATATATACAAAGAACTCAAGAAGTTAGACTCCAGAGAACCAAATAACCCTATTAAAAATTGGGGTACAGATCTAAACAAAGAATTTTCAACTGAGAAATATTGAATGGCTGAGAAGCAGCTAAAGAAATGTTCAACGTCCTTACTCATCAGATAAATGCAAATCAAAACGACCCTGAGATTCTACCCCACACCAGTCAGAATGGCCAAGATCAAAAAATCAGGTGAAAGCAGGTGCTCCTCAGGATATGGAGAAAGAGGAACAGTCCTCCACTGCTGATGGGATAAGCTGGTACAACCACTCTGGAAATCAGTTTTGTGGTTCCTCAGAAAATTGGGCATAATACTACTGGAGGTCCCTGCTATAACACTCCTGGGCATATACCCAGAAGATTCTCCAGCATGTAATAATGACACATGCTCCACTATGTTCATAGCAGCCCTATTTATAATAGCCAGAACCTGGAAAGAACCCAGATGTCCATCAACAGAGGAACGGATACAGAAAATGTGGTATATTTTACACAATGGAATGCTATTCAGCTATTAAATACAATGAATTCATGAAATTCTTAGGCAAATGGGTGGAACTGGAAAATAACATCCTGAGTGAGATAACCCAATCACAAAAGAATACATATGGTATGCTCTCACTGATAAGTGGATAATAGTTTATCCAGAAGCTTGGAATACCCAAGACACGATTCATATATCAAATGAAGCTCAAGAAGAAGGAAGAACAAAGTAGAACAAAGAACAAAGTATGGACCTTCTTAGAAGGGGGAGTAAAATACCCACAGAAGGAGATACAGAGACAAAGTGTGGAGCAGAGCCTGAGGGAAAGACTATCCAGAGACTGCCCCACCTAGGGATCCATCCCATATACAGCTACAAAATCCAGACACTATCATGGATTCCCCCAAGTGCTTGCTGACTGGAGTCAGATAGAGCTGTCACCTGGGAGGCTCTGCTAGTGCATGACAAATACAGAGGGGGCCTCTCTCAGCCAGCCACTGAACTTAGCACTGGGTCCCCAATGGAGGAGCTAATGAAAGGACCCAAGGATCTGAAGGGTTTTGCAGCACCATAGGAGGAACAATGGTATGAGCCATTCAGTACTCCCAAAGCTCCCAGGGACAAAAACATCAACCAGATAGTAGATATGGCATTGCCCATGGCTCCAGATGCATAGGTAGCAGAGGTTGGCCTTGTTGGACATCAAAGGGAGGAGAGGTCCTTGGTCCTGGGAAGGCTTGATGCAGCAGTGTATGGAAATATCATGAAGGCTTCATTATGTTAGGACAGTTTTTACAAAAAAAAAAAAAATGTACTAAGAAAAAACATTTTAAAGGCAATCACTACCTTTATTAATGCCATTGTCTCTTAACAAGGAAAAGCTGAGAAGGATTAATCTCAAAAACATCACCCTTCTGATATTTAGTTTTTCTCAAAGACATTCTTTGCTATCCACAGGAAACAAAGGTTGGGGCCGAAAGAATTCATGCAACTAGGACACACAGAAGTGTAGTGGGCTGAGTACAGGCTCTGCAAAAACAATAGGCACCAGGCTTCAGCCCCAGCACTTGTGAACATGAGCTTATTTGGGAAAGGATTTTTTTTTGCATATGTGATTATGCTAAAGATAACAAGATGAAGTCACTCTGTATTTTAGGTGTGTTCATTCAGGAAAATGAAAAGGGAGACTTTGGCCAGTGGGAATCTTGATTGTCAACTTGTTGAAAAAGATACCAAAGAGACTCAGAAAGATCACTTACAAGTCTGTGAGGAGGTTTACTAGACATGATTTGAAGTCGTCTAGCAGCCAGGGGTGAATTGGGCTTACCTGAAAGAAGGCCTAGAAATAAGGTGGGGGGAGGGGAAGAGAAGGATGAAGCCAAGACAAAGGCTCTGATCAAGGCTCCAAGTTTAATAATAAGCTTTGCACTTATAAAGAAAAAAAAAAACACAAAACCCATCCCTTTCTTCAGCTGGAGTATGTTGCAGCAGCAAGGTCAGCACAGGCAGCCAAAACATCAAAGTTCCCATGGGAACCTGCAACTGCAGCCAAGACAGGTATCTCTGTCCGGGTTGATAAGACCTGTCATGGTGAATGCACAAGGTCTGCTTGGCCTGCTCAAGGCTGGGAAAACTGCTCAGTCTTTTCAAAGCTGGGAAAGGCCTACTTGAAGCTGAGAAGGCTGCAATCATTGGCATGTGAGAAACACTATCCAAGAGTCTACCAGTCCCAGTGGACAAAAGCAAAGGAGGAAGGCCCAGGCACTGCAAGCTCAACTGTTCTCCAAGTGAGTGCATTTCCTCCTGAGATTGTAACCAATGGTTTCTACCACGTGCTCAGCTTAGGAGTCCACATGGTAGGACTACTGCTGCATATCCCAGCTGTGTGAATTCGTTCAGGCCCAACCTCTGTTTCTCATGGGTAGTGGAGAAGTCTTTATATGACCAGAAGAATTGAATACTAGAAAAATGATCTAAAATGATTATTTTAGATTCAACTTCTTTAGCTTTTCCTTGTTGAGATGCAATACCATTAGCAATTCAGCACAAACAAACAACACAGCAAAAACAGAAGCAGTGTCAGGCTCTTTGACTTTACAATGTGGACCAATCCCAGCAACTCTCTGGAATACTTCTAAAGCCTACAGCCTCCTACCAGGGCTGAATCATTGGTCCCTCTTGTTCTGGGGCTTTCGTCTTATTACTCTGAGCCATTGGAGGGCTACAAATGGATCTGGCTCTTCAGCCTACAGATATCCACTGTATGAGAATACAGCCTGGGATAATATATGCTCTTTTATAATATATGCACATACACACAGAACTCCAACTAATACAGATTTTGCTACTAGGAGTAAAGAGTCTTTGATGTTCTTCTACTTGACCACGTGGTTCAGAAGCCTTGGAAGTGGCTTATGGGAGGAATTTGGAAAAGTTTAGAGAGTCCAGCTAAAGAGAGCCTAGAGACCAGTAAGCAGAGCTTAATAGACATTTCAGTGCAAGCACAGTAGAATGCAACGCTGATAGGAATCTGCACAGTAAGGACTAGGCTCCAGGAGTCTCGGATGGGACTGAGGGATCCCCTGAGACCCACACTAGAGGCAATCACACTACATTCTAACAAATAACTCACCTTTGCAAGGACTTTGTCCATGCACTGAGACTGGGTGAGGCCGTACTTCAAAAGGGCAAATCCAATTGATACAGGGGAGGAAATTTCAAGGCAGCATAGCATCCTAGCTGTGGTACAGGATTAAAAACTGTTTTTAATAAGATTGATTATAAGAAGCAGGACTAAAAAAGCATATTTGATGAACTTGCAGTTTTGTAAGGATAAACATGATTAAAGTTAGGGCTAATGAAGTTACTAGGGTGAGGAAAATGGAGTTACTGAAGATATCTGGCGCTGTCATAATGCCAAACTAGTCACACAGAATCAATAGGGAAGATTCCCGGAGGGCATCTCAGGGATTGACTGGACCTCCGCCACACATTTAGGGATGTAAATGTTTTAACTTATTTGAGAGACTGTGTTCCTTTGAGATGAGAATACTAGAGTGCCCCTGATTACCTAGGCATGCCCACTCATGTGTTAGCCGGCCACTGAGGCACAAATCCAGAGGCCAACGTAGCCATGATCCAAGTGGCTCAGGCAGTTGGCAGACCTTAGTGTTGTCCACATCTGAGAGATCAGAAAGCGTTTGAAGTTGGATTCTCCGCATAAAATCATGATGAGGCAGGCATTTCTCGAGAAGCTGGCCAGTGAAGGTATAGGTACAGATCTAGGAAGTGAGTAATACCTATTAACAAAGACCATTGGTCAAGGAAAGCTACAGTCAACAGGCAGAGCCAGCCCAGGAATGAAGCCATGTAGAATGCATCTTGTGTAGTCACCAGAGAAGAACTACCCAAGTCCCGTTGGAGCTTACAACACACGACCACACCCCCAGTCACGACACAGAACCACATGATATAATGTTTGCCCTATGGGGTTCTGACCCAATCTTCTAACACCTCAGCTTTTTTTTACTGAAAATTGAAATGTGTATCCTGCATCATTGTGTACTCAAAGTCTTTGATTTGCCTTTTGAGTTTTGCTTAGCTGGGGGATTGCTCTGAGTCTCAGAGGGAGATTTTGAACTTGAACTTTTGAATTAATGCTAGAACTGTCAAGGCTGTGGGAACTGTGGGAAATAACCTACATGGATTGGTATTCCAGGATGGATATGAGTCTTTGGGGGACAGAAGTAGGGCATTGAGGTTGAATTTGAATAGTCCCTAATGCAAAAGATGCACCTATGCAATTATTCCATCAGTGAACTCATAGCTGATGAGATAGGACCTGTGTGTAGGAAGCACAGTGTGACTTGCCATTATGTGTAAGCTCCTGTACCTGGGGTCTAGCTCTGGCTTCCTGTTTTCTGGCTGCAGTGTGGGGACCAGCATTTCCTCTGCCATGGGTTTCTGCTATCAGATTCTGCGTTGCCACAGACCTAAAAGCAAAGGAGCTAGAATACCATGGGCCGGAATTGGAGAAATAAGAACTCATAATCTTGCCAACCCGCCATCTGTCCAGCGGTCAGCAGAGCTCACGCCAGGCCTCAAGGCTCCTGTCTGGTACAATCTCACTTGGGGGTCCCTCTGTCCACCATCTTTCTAGCTGGGGACTCTGAGTTCCTCTCACTTCCACCCATCACCCACACACCCACGATCTGCCACCTCATCACACAATTACCCTATAGAAACATGACTCTCAAAGCTTAATCGTTAATCAATTAGATTTATGGATCAATAAAATCACAATTTACAAGATGCCAACAAATAATTTCAAAGCCAATTGATACTGATAAAGCTTTATCCCAATTATTCTAATCTTTGTAGACCTCCATTCCTCCCCCTCTCCTCTTGCGACCTCTCTAGGCTCTCTAACCCTTAGCTCCGCCTCCCCTCTCCTGTCCAATCACGGGGCCCCCAGTGCCCCAGTGGATTGGACAGGGAAAATCCTGCCATATCAATGAGCCAGTGTAAACTCTTCCTCCTCTCAATTATTTTGTCTCAGCAGTGAAATGTTTGCCTACACAGGTGAGCAGTCTTGTGAAAGCAGAAGCAAGACCTGAGCCACGCAGCTACAAGCCAAGGAGCAATAATGATTACCCGGAAGCTACCAGAAGGTGGACAAGAAGCAATTTTCTCTTAGGACTTCCAGAGGGAACTAACCAAGCAAACGCCCTGTTATCATCTTCCAGCAGAGTTGGTAGAGAGTACATTTCTATTGATCCAGGCAGCAAATACTATTTCTTTATGGTAGTTGTCAGAAACCTACACAAGAGGTGGGGTTACTGAACCTCCATACTGACGCCCCCTCCCTCAAATTATAACAATGTAGGAAGTTGAATAAATCGATATTCTGAGAAAAAACCGTTACAGTTTGCATTTTGTACTAGAAGAGTATCAGTTATGATTCCAAACGTCTATTTCCCATATCTGTGGTGCAGTGATCATGTACAGCCATAAGCTATATTTTAATCAAGCTCATTTAACCAGATTTATCCCTGATCCCAAAGCCACAGTGATAAAAATTTTTACTGCTTGCTTTTCATATCTTATTGATATAAAATCATGATCTTATACAAAGTGGCTTCCAGTTTCCCCTGTCCCTATATCATCTATAATTCACATTAGTTTGTTTATTTGAGTGGCTTTGTAATAACATTATAAATCTACTTAAATGACCTATGAATGAAAATGAAATCCAGTGCTACTGATAAAGCTACATTTTTTGCCACTGCTACATGAGCTGAGAATCTAATGGTTCATAATCATATATACAAATTCTTTGTTGTAGAGAAGAGAATTAAAATTTAAAACTTATTTTAAAGTTTATTTTAATAATATACAGGAAAAATGAGCGTGTCTAACTCTGGGTTTCTACAAGGAAAGCCCAATATTTTGCTTTAACATTTTCCATCAAACATAGTAAAAAAAAAAAAAATGGCTTCATGTTGTTCTGCAATCTGACATTTAGGCTTATGTTTTTTAAAATTTTTATGTCTCTCCTGTTTCTGATTCATTATGTTGTGCAGGGAGAGCATTTCTGTCTCATTTAGTATTCTGTTGAATCTGCAGAGATCGTACTACTTTAAATGTATATACTCTGGTTTTCTAGCATAAACATCAGTCCTTAAGTTGGAGCTGTGGAGCAGCGATTTCCGGCTTCAATGGAGATTAGCAAGGCTTACTTCCTCCGACAGAGACCCTCTAGCTGACATCTTACACATTGATGACCAAATGAAAGATTAACAGACGCAAGGAGATTGTGTGTTTTCTCGGACATCCATTGGCTTCTTCCAAATAGACTAAATGATCTTTGGCTTCATTAGAAGCCACTGGGAAATGCTGCCATCCATTTAATTAGTAAAAACCCTGGGAAAAGTCTTTAACCACGATGTACAAGGATGGTAATTTAGATAACCAAAGGCTAGAAAGAGAGATACTGGGTATCAGTGAGGTTAGAGAGGAACTTGTTACATGACAGCTCCAGCTGGAACTGAATACAATCCTCAGAGCTCATTGTTAGGCCTGATTTCCCAAGAAGAAAATAGTGGATATACTATATATATGAATGCCTTTTTATACCTTTATTTTTTAAAGCATATTCTTTATATCTATGAAGCTTTATATATACAAATATGTGTATGAACACTTTTAGAAAATCTGTGAGTGAAATGTATGTATGTATATATACATACATCTTTGTACATACACAAAGATAAATGATAGATGGAGAGATAGAGAAATAAAGAGATAGATAAGTATATCACAGATATATCACACTAACAGATTTTTTAAAAGTATTTATGGTACATATAATAATAGTCAAAATCTATAATTTCTCATCTAAACAATACTTTTCATATATATATATATATATATATATATATATATATATATATATACTATTACACTTTAAAAATATTTGCAATACTTTAAAGTTGTCTGAATGACAAGTAAAAGAAACTCCTTGTTTTTTACTGTTTGCCTTGCATGGCCAGTACCATTAAAATGAATTACATCAGAATTCAATTTCTTTAAACTTTTTCTGTTAAATTACTTATAGTTGGGAATTCTTTCACCCTCACTGAAGTGAAATAAATGCAAATTTAATTCATTAGATGATGAGACTGGTATAAAAATCTTAACAGGAAATGTAAATGGAAATTGAAAATGTGGAAAGGAGATTTGGTTTAATGACACAACAAATCATTCAGCATAAATTGCCATATACACAGAAAATATCACCAGAATATATTTTTCTGTTGTACACTAAAGAGTATCCATTTCTATTTTAGACACAAGTTTCACAGAGTCTTAGAGGGGATGAAACTGAAGATTCAAGTGGATGTGAATGTTGCAGACTTTAGAGAACCAGCAAGTCCCCTTTTTAGGAGAATGCCACAATAGGCACAGGATTGAAAGCAGAGACCTGGCTTTAATCTTGGTTTCCAGACATGTCTCTGAGGTAAGGTGGATATCATGCAGCCTCTATGACCATCAATATCCTCACCTGTACAAAAGGCCATTTAAGTAAAGTATTCAAATCTTCTGGCCCTGCCCTACCACAAAGATTTCCTAAGAATAAAGCAAAAGCAGCATATTGAAATCTCTAGTGAGTTGGAAAACATTATAGAGGGGGGAGGTTTTAGCAGTAACTTGCACGTTCCAGATTTCCATCCTAGATGTCTGAAATGGCTGGTTTTGTATGCCAACTTGACACAGGCTAAAGTTATCACAGAGAAAGGAGCTTCACTTGAGGAAATGCCTCCATGATATCCAGTTGTAAGGCATTTCTCAATTAGTGATCAAGTGGGGGAGGGCCCCTTGTGGGTGGTGCCATCCCTGGGCTGGTATTCTTGGGTTCTATAAGAGAGCAGGCTGAGCAAGTCAGGGAAAGCAAGCCAATAAACAACATCCCTCCATGGCCTCTGCTTCCTGGCCTGCTTGAGTTCCAGTCCTGTCTTCCTTTGGAGATGAACACCAATATGGAAGTGTAAGCTGAATAAACCCTTTCCTCCACAACTTGCTTCTTGGTCATGATGTTTGTGCAGGAATAGAAACCCTAACGAAGACAATGTCTCTTGGAATATTCACCTAGGTAGTCTTCCAAGATACCCCTATTCTCTGAATTACAGGAAGGCAAGGATCCCACTAACATCATTGGAACACATACTAATGAAGCCATTGTACCTCTAACATGATCTCCATAACAATCTCAGAAGGACATTTTACTAACTACACTTGACAAAAAAAAAAAAGTCAGCCAACCAACTTGCTGACATCATTCAGTACTCAGAGCTGAGAAGCAAACTCACACATGTTCACAATGCCCATTTCCCCACTAAATGTATACTCCATGTTCTAGGGTTCCATCCAAGTGGAATGTTCAGAAGTGGTAAATAAACAGAATCATGATCCCCTTCCACATTCAGAAGCAAAGCTTATCTTGCAGATCATCACTGTGTCCTCCAGGGACACAATGTGAAACATTGCTGCTACCTAAGCCCAGACTTGCCTACAACACTGTGGATCCTGAGATAACACTGTGTAGTGTACTGGATAACACACTACACTCCTGAGGTGATGACTGCAGAAGGGCAGTTGAAGATGAGCCAGTAGCTGCAGTTGACATCTTTGGTAAAAAGTATCAGTGCATTCTTTTTTAGGGGTGTTATGATTTGTATATGCTTTTCCCAGGGAGTGGCACTATTAGGAGGTGTGGCCTTGTTGGAGTAGGTGTGTCACTGTGGGTGTGGGCTTAAAACCTTCACCCTAGTTGCCTGGAAGTCAGTCTTCCACTAGCTGCCTTCAGATGAAGATGTAGAACTCTCAGCTCCTCCTGCACCATATCTGCCTGGATGCTGCCATGTTTCTGCCTTGATGACAATGGACTGAACCTCTGAGCCTGTAAGCCAGCCCCAATTAAATGTTGTCTTTTATAAAACTTGCATTGGTCATGTGTCTGTTCACAGCAGTGAAAACCTAACTAAGACAGAAGTTGGTACCAGGGACTGGGGTATTGCTGTGATAGGCATGACCATGCTTTTATTTGGAAGAATGTGGATTTTGGGACTTTGGATTTGGAAAGCTATGGAATGCTTTAAGTGGGGCTTAATGGGCCAGCCTAGTAGGAATATGGAAGACAGTGGTGCTGAGGGATATTTGAACTGTGTAGGCCTGATGGCCCAAGAAGTTTCAGTGGAGAACTTTAATACATGGCCAAGAGACTGTTTTTGTGATGTTTTGGTAAAGAACATGGCTGATTTTTGCCATTGTCTGAAGAGACTGCCTAGGACTAAGGTAAAGAGATTTATATTAATTGCATCTGCAAAGGAAGTCTCAAAAAGGCCCAACAAAGACTTTGTTCTCTGGTTAAGTCTGATAAAGAGAATTTTGAACCAACATAGCAAGCTGAGAAAGGAAAAGTACAAAATATATAGTTTGAGTATTAACGGGACTCCAGGAAGTGAAATGGAGCTGAATTCAAGGATATTAAACTGAATTAAAGGAGTGGTGACCTTGGGGACAAGATTCACCCAGTTAACTTAGGTTTAGGTCCAGGCATGGTATTACAAGCCTTTAATCCCAGGAGGCAAAGATAAGCAAATCTCTGAGTTCAAGGCCAGCCTAGAACGGAGCAAATTCTAGGTGAAGAAAAACTTTAATCCAGGCTTGGTGGACCACACCTTTAATCCCAGTGCTTAGAAGACAGGCATGCAGAGCTCTTGAGTTCAAGGTCAGTCTAAGGAGCAAGATTCAGGACGGCCAACTTAGGCAGTGAAGGAGCTGGGAAAAAGGAAGCTAGTGATGATGTAATAGAACAAGGTGGCCAATGTTCCAGCTCCTGCAGGCAGCAGAACTCAGCAGCTTTGGCCACGTGTCTCTGGCTTTATATTAAAAGGAAGGAAACTACTGGGACAATTGATGCTGGTTAGCTGGAGCTAAGAAATTAGTGGTGATTAAGAAGAAACCAGCATCACTGAGATGAAAACTTCTGGGAACTGTTTTCTGAGAGCACAGAGAGTGTGTTCCAGATAGCCAAGTGTTCCTCATGCTGCAGCTGTACTTGGTAATGTGTAAGAATCATCCAGGTGGTACTGGTTTTGAAGGCATGAAGGCATCATGAAGAACAGCTGAGGCTTGGTACTGTGAGAGGCCATGAAAGGCCATTGGTGAAAGTGTACCCTCAGTTGTAATTGCCAGCCCAGGACTGAAGGGGTCATGCAAAGGAGTTGAGGCTTGGTACTATGAAGAGAGCCTATGAGAGGATTTGGTGAATTATAGTTGCAGTGGAAGACCCTAGCATATGGGAGATGCCAGTACCATGGGATGACCACCAAGAACAGCAGTGGCAGCGGAGTGGATCAATCTGAACTTAGAGTGCTGCAGAGGGCAGAGCTGGAGAATTGACACCAGCTCTTTGAAGATGCACAGAAGATCATGTGCGGATCTCAGACATTGGAACAAGAAGCTGTGAAGCTGAAATTGACTTGGGGTACCCAAGATGTTAAAGATGCCAGAGCCACAGGATGCCTGCCAAGGAAAGCTGCTAACAGGGAGTGGAACAAGCCCAGGAGAAAGAACCTTGTTGAAGTCAACAAAGATGAAAAAGGAGTTGGATATCTGAAGACTGCTTTGCCATCAGAAGTGGAGATGAAGAGTTTTGACTTTGCCCAGCTGATTTTCTGTCTTGCTTGGAGGATTACATTTAAGTGATTGGATGAATCTCAAAAGAGACCTTGAACTTTGGACTTTTAACTCTGTTGAGACTGCTATAGACTACAGGGACTTGTCAAGTTGGACTAAATGTATTTTGCATTATGGTATGTTTAAGTATGGCCCCCATAGACTAATGTTTGAACAAGCCTATGGGGGCCAGGGAGTGGAATGTTATGATTTGTATATGCTTTTCCCAGGGAGTGGCACTATTAGGAGGTGTGGCCTTGTTGGAGTAGGTGTGTCACTGTGGGTGTGGGCTTAAAACCTTCACCCTAGTTGCCTGGAAGTCAGTCTTCCACTAGCTGCCTTCAGATGAAGATGTAGAACTCTCAGCTCCTCCTGCACCATATCTGCCTGGATGCTGCCATGTTTCTGCCTTGATGACAATGGACTGAACCTCTGAGCCTGTAAGCCAGCCCCAATTAAATGTTGTCTTTTATAAAACTTGCATTGGTCATGTGTCTGTTCACAGCAGTGAAAACCTAACTAAGACAAGGGGTGACTTTAGCCTATGACCTAAAAGCAGAATACACATCTGGGACACACCTAACACAGGGCAGGCATGCAGTCATACTGTGAGTGGGATTAAAAGTTAGAAAAAAAACATAATTCTTCTCTAAAGACTGCAAATACTGTATGTGATGTTTGTGTGTGTGTGTGTGTGTGTGTGTGTGTGTGTGTGTGTGGTGTTTGTGATGTATGTATGTGTTTGTGTATAATATGTGTGTATGGTATCTCTTTGTGCATATGTGTGGCTGTGTGTGTACGTTTGGTCATTGGTAGGAAGATGAGAATTTAATATGGTTAAATATAAATTGCAATTGTGAAATTTAACACCTATATATTTTGTCTTCAGAAAAGAAAGTCCTAGGGGCTTATGAGATGGCTCAGTGGGTCAAGGTGATTTCTGCCAAACCTGACAGCCTGCATTGGAACTCACGGACTCACATGGTGGAAATAAAAAACAGACACTCTCAGTTTGCCCTCTGATTCAACATAGGTGCTTGGACATCCCCCTTCAAAAAATAAAATACTTAATGCTATTATCTTTGGCATTAGGCAAATACTACATGTAATTGTTTTCTGTTTTGCTTGTTTTTCTTTCTTCCTTTTTCCCTAACACAGGGTTTCTTTATGTAGCTGGCCTCAAACTCAAACTTACTGAGATCCACCTGCCTCTGCCTCTCAAGTGCTAGGATTAAAGGCGTGCACCTCCACTGCCCAGGGGCTTTCTTTTCTTGTGAGGCGAGGAGTTGTTCTATATAATAGAGTTGGAACACTTTCATTTCATTTCAAATGCTTTGTAAAGGAACAGTTAGAGTATAAAGCCCAGAATACTTTATTATGAAGTCACTGATACTGTATCATTAGCCTGTTGTTACTAAGCAATTGAGGAAGACAGCACTTTAAAACATCTAGAAAACAGAATCTGTGACCTCAGAAAAAAAAGCAATAATTGTTTTGCAAATGAAAATCCTTTTTCTCAATCCAGTCAGCAACTTCATTTTCAGATGTGAATGTGGTGTGCAGTGACTAACCTGAGGAGGAAGCGTCTGTCTGCCTCAGTGCCAACAGCATATCTCGGCTTGACAGTTATTAATTTCTAGTCAAATTATCCTGGAACAGGGTCAAAGACAACTAATGGCTTTCCTTTACATTCCAGCATATGTTGTGTTTTGGTGTTTAGAATGAAGTGTTCTATAAAGAGCTAAAACTGAAACCCAAAGCCTCTGTTCTCTCTCCAAAAGAGAGTAGCCAGATTAATAAGAACACTGACACTTCCCTATGTCTCCCATACTACCAACAAACATACCAGGTTGTTTGTCCCTTCTTGATCTAAAAATACAAATTTCTGGCTTCATATACCAAGGACAGAGAACTTAAAGATCTGTTACTCTTTTCCTTCTTCCTGTTGTTATTCTTTGAATTTGAAAGTTTGTGAAAATTTTGTATATGTATACAATATGTATTTTGATCATCTCTACCCCTATCTTCCCTTTGAACCCCTTCCAGACAACCTCCATATCCTTCTCCCAACTTCATGCCCTCTTATTTTCTTATTTATAAAACATTGAGGCCAATTAATGCTGCACATGAATGCTATCCACTGAAGCAAGGGGATCCAACCAGGAACCACAACTCTGAGGAAAACTAACTCCCTACCCTTCCCCACAGTCAAGAATTGTGAATAGCTCCCCAATTAAGGGTGGGACCTCATTAGCCCCACCTCCATCCATATTAAAGTATGGGTTGGCTTGATCTGGTACAGGTCATAGCAGGAAGCTACAGTTGCTGCGCTATCATGTGTGTAGTGTCCATATCTTATCCAGAAGACAGTTTCACTGCTATCTTCCCCAAAGCAATCTGGCTCTTAGAGCAGCGTTTCTCAACCTTCCTGACGTTGCAACCCTTTGATACAATTCCTTATGTTGTGCAGACCCCCCAACCACAAAATTATTTTCATGGCTACTTTATAATTATGCTACTGCTATGAATCATAATGTAAATATTGGTATATAGGATCCACGTGACAGGATCTTTCCACCATGATGGTCACAACCCACAGGTTAAGAATCACTGCTCTTAGAGTCTTTCTGAGACGTCTTTTTCATATTATCTTGACCCTTGCAGGGAGATAGTAGAGTCGATGGTGACTGTGATGCTTGGCCCTAGATGGAATATCGATATGAAGCCTCTTCCCTCAAAGCTCAGGGAACAACATGAATTAGGAATTTTAATACACTATAAAACATTTAAAAGCAAAGGACATTTATCCTAACTCCCAATGCCACAGTCCTTGCAGTTTAGACAGTCTTTTCCAGGTGGCTTTCAAAAATTTAAACGAACTATATCTTACGTCACAGCGTGGATATAACTCCAACTCATTTTGGCTTTTATAAATTTATGGGACCCACATGCAATGTGACAATAGTATAGCAGTGTAGGGGTTTAAGAGATGCAATGTAAAATGGAAAGAGCCTTTAGCAGAGAGGGCATTAACCATCTGGGGGAGGAGCTCACCACCGCATCCTTGAATGAGTTACAGTCTCTCTTTGAACCTCAGTTGCATCTCTTTTAAAACGTGGTTGAAAGCAATGCCGATTGTTGTGAAATTGTAGCAAAAAATATTGTGGTGTTTAAGAGGTATGTGTAGTTTTCTTCAAAACTAGTAATCTGTAGCTCTTTGAGAGTCCAGAGCAAATTACAGACCAGCCCATAAGAATGTTCCCTACTTGCTAGAATTAAAATTTATAGTCACACTCCAAATCGTTTAATTAGTCAACTGTATTGCCCTGAGAACAAGTGTTTCTGGATCCAGATGAAGCATCTGTCTGCTTTCTTGGCCACATCTCCTAAGATGAAAGCATTAAGGGGTTTTCGTGGCTGAAGTATCACACAGCATCTTAAATATCCGTTTATTATATATTGGGACAATTTTTAGACACTGGTTGTTTTTCAGTTTTTTTTTTAAAAAAATGTTATTAATTGAAATGGGATTACACCACTTTCCTGACAGTCTTTCCTCCCTACAGTCACTTACAGCAACCCTACTTCAAACCCCTCCTCTGTCCCCCCTCAAGGCAATAGTCTCTTTTTCAGTTATTATTATTTTACATGTATGTATGTATATGCACAAATATATATATATATATATATATATATATATATATATAAAATATAACATGCTGAGTCTATTTTTGTTGTTTGTGTGTATACAGCTGAAAGGCTGACCACTCTGCCTTTGACATAATCACCGGGTCACAATTTTTTCAACAGTTAAATTGTTTCAGGACCATGATCTTCTAGTCTTCCATTTTCTGTATGGTTTCAGTGTTGCTGAAATATCTATCAGTCAAAGCATTCAGAGTAAACATTATTGCAAACTCAAAAACACCATCTTATAAAAGTCTAGGATCCCTGTTTTATAAAGAAAGGAGTTGAAAAGACAAACCAAGAAGCTGGAGGCAGAGGCCTCACAACGGTCATGCCTCCGGGCAGATGCCGACAGAAATGAAGTATAGAAATAAAGAAAGAACCTGGAGGCAGAGGCCTAGGGAAGCTGAGGCTCCAGGGCAGACATCAAGAGAGACATGATGTGTGAGGTTAAGAAGAGTTTTGGATTATAATGCTATCAGATTCTTAGGACTCGTGACTAAAGATTTCCTGGGAGAAGGCTGATCTCAGATTTGGTTCTGAAGTGGAGTCTCAGGCCTCACGGGATAGTGAACTGCTGACTTCAACAAGCTTACGTCTGCCACCTTTATCTTCCCTTAAAGCAAAAGTCAGGACAAGAGGCTATTGTGATAGAACATGTAGATAGTAGTGCCACTCCTCGTTCAGATCCCAGGGACAGGATAAGCTTTTGGAGAGACAATAAGCTATATGGTAAAGGAGATATGGGAAGAAAATAAGAAACGCTGGTCCTGGGCTGGCAAACAAAGTTATCTCTTGAGTGAGAGAGGAGATAATAGACCTCTTTGTCCATGGAATTCACCTGAAGCACTACCTCCTATTAAGTGAACTGGGGGATGTTTTGCCCTAATGTATTTTATATATATATATATATATATATATATATATATATATGTGTGTGTGTGTGTGTGTGTGTGTGTGTGTGTGTGTTTATGTGTGTGTGTTTATGTGTGTGTGTTTATATATATATGCGTGTGTGTGTGTATACACACACATATAGGCACACACATATACGCATATATACATACACAAGTATATGCATATTTTATATATGTATATAATATATTGAATTGTATACATTATATAAAATATGATATAGTAAATTTATATAGAAAATAGTATCATGTTACATATGTATATGTATGTAATATATCTTATACACACGTGGATATATGTAGGATATTAATATATATTATATGTGCATGTATGTAATATATTATAATAGGATTTATAGGTTATGCATGTATCAGGAAAAATTATGAGTTTGAAATAGCAAAAGAAGCAAAAAAGAAAGATGGAGGGGAGGCAAGACAATTGATGCCAACTTTCCCTTAGAATAACCTCTGCCTTCATCTTTTTCTATACTATATTATATAGAAGATATACAGTAATAAGTTTATTGCTCACAGTACTTCAAATGATATCTAAGCATACTAGCAAAAACAAATTTTTGTACAATGAAGAAATCCCTGAAAGGTTAGAGCTATTCTAGCTAGTGGAATCCCATTCTGGTACCCCTGTTAATTGTTGAGTTAAATAAAATCTTTGACATATATTGCCTTTATATTTATAGAAGAGTCATGATTTTCCTCTTTAAAAATACTATCCTTGACCTATGTACATTGCTCATTTTTGCTTCACTTTCCTGGATGCACAAGGCTATAGGTTCAATTCCTAAAATGACCTACACACACACACAAAAAAAAAAATTAGCCTAACTAAACAGGTGGTACACCTCTCTATCCTCAGCATGAGGGAGTTGAATGCATCAGGATTTATGAGTATAAACCAACTTTATGTGATGCTATAACTCAAAAAACTAAACAGTTTTTAAAACAAATATTAAATGTTATTTGGGCAATATTATTTCTGTGTGTATCTACCATGTCCTCTCTTACTTATCTCTTTACTTACTTAATCTCTAAGGTAATATCCTGAACATAGTTGAGGCACATGGAAAACACAGGGGACCACCTGAGAATTATGTCATATGGTTATGCCATGCCTATTGAAAAGAATGTTTCAGAAACTTTAAGCACAGCCCAAAAGAAACATATAACCCTCTAAATTTATAATTGATATTGTTAAACGTTTTACAAAATTTGTATTTGAAATGTTACTTAAAATTTTACATAATAATTGATCTTGCCACCAGGCCACCAGTAGAGAGGTCCAGGTATGCAGACTTAATCTGTAACTACCATGGTTCGGGTGGAAACCTGCCAGGCTCTCACCACTAGCCAGTGCCAGGGCAGCTCGGTGGGACATCTTCAAGGCCACCGGGCCTTGCACCAACTCTGTTGAGAACCGCCTACCCTGAGGTCCTCTCATTACTCGCAGAGGCGGTCACCGTCTTGCCGCCTGGTCATCTGTAAAGAACCAACAGGCTGGCCCAGCCTCATGGGAGGTTCAAACACCAGCCAGTGACAACAATGCCAACTAACTCCAGAGATAACCAGATGGCAAAAGGCATCTAACAGAAATCAAGGCAGCATGGCAGCATCTGAACCCAGTTCGCTGACAACAGGAAGTCCTGGATACACCAACACACCAGAAAAACAAGATTTGGATCTAAAATCACTGGTCAGGATGCTGATAGGGGAACACATAGATAAATCTCTTAAAGAAATACAGGAGAAAATGGATCAAAAGTTAGAAACCCTTACAAGGCAAACAATAATCACTTAAAGAAATTCAGGAGAATATGGATCAAAAAATAAGAGCCAATAAGGAGGAAAATACAAAAATCACTTAAAGAAATACAGGGGAACATGGCCAATAAGTAGAAGTTATGAAAGAGGAAACACAAAAATCTCTTAAAGAATTACATGAAAATACAAACAAGCAAGCGAAAGATATGAGCAAATCCATCCACGATCTAAAAACAGAAGTAGAAATAACTAAGAAATCACAAAGGGAGAAAACTTTGAAGATAGAAAACCTTGGGAAGAAATCAGGGGCCATAGATGCAAATATCAACAATAGAATACAGGAGATAGAAGAAAGAATTTCAGATGCCAAAGATAACATAGGAACCATTGATTCAACAGTCAAAGAAAATGCTAAATGCAAAAAGCTTGTAACCCAAAACATCCAGAAAATACAGAACACAATCAGAAGACCAAACCTAAGGATTATAGGTATAGATGAGAGGGAAGATTTACAAGTTAAAGGGCCAGCAAATATCTGCTACAAAATTATGGAAGAAAACTTCCCCAACCTAAAGAGAGAGATGCCCATGAATATACAAGAAGCCTACAGAACTCCAAACAGACTGGACCAGAACAGAAATACCTCCCATCACATAATAATCAAAACCCCAAATGTACTAAAAAAAGAAAGAATATTGAAGGCAGGAAGAGAAAAAAGCCAAGTAACATATAAAGGAAGACCTATCAGAATACACCAGACTTCTCACCTGAGACCATGAAAGCTAGAAGATCCTGGGCAGATATCATGCAGACTCTACAAGAACACAAATTTCAGCCAAAACTACTTTACCCAGCAAAACTCTCAATCGCCATAGATGGAGAAACCAAGGTATTCCATCACAAAACCAAATTTGCACATTATCTTTCCACAAACCCAGCCCTACAAAGGATAATAGGGGGAAAACACCAACACAAGGAGGGAAACAATACCCCGGAAGAAGCAAGATAGAAACCTCCTCTCATCAAACCCAAAAGAAGATGACCTCTCAAATATAAAAAATAATTTCAAAAATGTCAGGAGGTAATAATTACTATTTCTTAATATCTCTTAACATCAATGGACTCAATTCCCCAATAAAAAGATATAAACTAACAGACTGGATATGGAAACAGGACCTTACATTTTGCTGCATACAGGAAACACATCTCAGCGTCAAAGATGAACATTACCTTAGACTAAAAGGCTGGAAGACAATTTTACAAGCAAATGATCTCAGGAAACAAGCCGGAGTAGCCATTCTAATATCAGATAAAATTGACTTTCAAACTAAAGTAATCAAAAGAGACACGGAAGGTCACTTCTTGCTGGTCAAAGGGAAAATCCACCAAGAAGAACTCTCAATACTGAACATCTATGCTCCAAATGCAAGGGCACTCTCATTCATAAAAGAAACTTTACTAAAGCTTAAAGTACACATTGCACCTAACACAATAATTGTGGGTGACTTCAACATTCCACTCTCCTCAAAGGACTGGTCAGGAAACCAGAAACTAAACACGGACACAGTGAAACTAATTGAAACTTTGGACCAATTGGATTTAACAGATATATATATATATATATATATATATATATATATATATATATATATAGAGAGAGAGAGAGAGAGAGAGAACATTTCATCCTAAAGCAAAAGAATATACCTTTTTCTCAGCACCACATGGTACCTTCACCAAAATCAATCATATAATTGGTCTTAAGACAGATGTCAACAAATACAAGAAGATCAAACTAATTCCATGCCTCCTATCAGATTATTATGGAGTAAGAGTAGTCTTCAATAGCAACAAAAACAACAGAAAGTGGGGGGGAGGGGGAATGATTGGGGAATAGTTGGGGGGAGAGGAATTATGGGACATATGGTGGAGGGGTACTGGGAAAGGGGAAAGCCTTTGGAATGTAAACATAGAATATAGAAAATGAAAATTAAAAAAAAAAAACAACAACAGAAAGTCCACATACACGTGGAAACTGAACAATACTCTACTCAATGACACTTTGGTCAAGGAAGAAATAAAGAAAGAAATCAGACTTTTTAGAATTCAATGAAAATGAAGGTACAACCAACCCGAATCTATGGGACACAATGAAAGCAGTGCTAAGAGGAAAACTCATAGCCCTGAGTGCCTCCAAAAAGAAACTGGAGAGAGCATACACTAGCAGGTTAAAGGCACACCTTAAAGCCCTGGAACAAAAAGAAGCTAATAAATCCAGGAGGAGGAGAAGACAGGAAATCATCAAACTAAGGGCTGAAATCAATCAAGTAGAAACAAAGAGAACCATACAAAGAATCAACAAAACCAGGAACTGGTTCTTTGAGAAAATCAACAAGATAGATAAACCCTTAGCCAGACTAACCAAAGGACACAGAGACAGTATACAAATTAACAAAATTAGAAATGAAAAGGGGGATATAACAACAGAAACTGAGGAAATTGAAAAGATCATCAGATCCTACTACAAAAGACTATACTCAACACAACTGGAGAATCTGGAAGAAATGGATAATTTCCTAGACAGATACCAATTACCAAAATTAAATCAGAATCAATTAGATCAGCTAAACAGTCCCATAACCCCAAAGAAATAGAAGGGGCTATAGAAAGCCTCTCAACTAAACAAAGTATGGGACCAGAGGGTTTTAGTGCAGAATTCTACCAGACCTTCAAAGAAGACCTAACAACAATACTCTTCAAACTATTTCACAAAATAGAAACAGAAGGAACACTGCCCAACTTGTTCCACAATTACACTTATACCAAAACCACACAAAAATCCAACAAAGAAAGAGAACTACAGGCCAATTTCCCTTATGAATATCGATGCAAAAATACTAAATAAAATTCTTGCCAGCTGAATCCAAGAGCACATCAAAACCATCATTCACGATGATCAAGTAGGCTTCATCCCAGAGATGCAGGGATGTTTCAATATATGGAAATCAATTAATGTAATTCACTACAAAAAAACTAAAAGAAAAAAACCACATGGTCATCTCATTAGATGCTGAAAAAGCAGTTGACAAAATTTAGCATCCTTTCATGAGAAAAGTCTTGGAAAGAGCAGGAATTCAAGGCCCATACCTAAACATAGTAAAAGCAATCTACAGCAAACCAGTAGCCAACATCAAACTAAAAGAAGAGAAACTTGAAGCAATCCCACTAAAATCAGGGACTAGACAAGGCTGCCCTCTCCATATCTTTTCAATATAGTACTTGAAGTTCTAGCGAAAGCAATTAGACAATATAAGGAAGTCAAAGGGATACAAATTGGAAAGCAAGAAGTCAAACTATCATTATTTGCAGATGATATGATAGTATATTTAAGCGACCCAAAAAACTCCACCAGAGAACTCCTACAGCAGATAAACAACTTCAGCAAATGGGTGGTTATAAAATCAACTCAAGCAAATTAGTAACCTTCCTGTACTGGAAGGACAAGCAGGCTGAGAAAGAAGTTAGGGAAATAACACCCTTCACAATAGCCACAAACAATATAAGTATCTTGGCGTGACTCTAACCAAACAAGTGAAAGATCTATAGGACAGGAACTTCAAGTCCTTGAAGAAAGAAATTGAAGAAGACCTCAGAAGATGGAAAAATATTTCTTGCTCTTGGATTGACAAGATCAATTTAGTAAAAATGGCCATCTTGCCAAAAGCAATCTACAGATTCAATGCAATCCCCATCAAAATCCCAAATCAATTCTTCATAGATCTAGAAAGAGCAATTCTCAAATTCATCTGGAATAACAAAAAACCCAGGATAGCTAAAACTATTCTCAACAATAAAAGGACTTCTGGCAGAATCAAAATCCCTGACCTCAAGCAGTACTACAGAGCAATTGTGTTAAAAACTGCATGGTATTGGTACAGCAAAAGGCAAGTAGATCAATGGAATATGATTGAAGATCCAGAATGAACCCACAGACTTATGGTCACTTGTTCTTTGATAAAGGAGCTACAACCATCCAGTGGACAAAAGATAGTCTTTTCAACAAATGGTGCTGGTTCAACTGGAGGTCAACATGCAGAAGAATGCGAATTAACCCACTCTTATCTTCTAAGATCAACTCCAAGTGGATCAAGGACCTCCACATAAAACCAGACACACTGAAACTATTAGAAAAGAAACTGGGGAAGACCCTCAAGGACATTGGCTCAGGGAGAAAGTTCCTGAACAGAACACCAATTGCTTATGCTCTAAGATCAAGAATAGACAAATGGGACCTCATAAAATTACAAAGTTTCTGTAAGGCAAAGGACACAGCCAAAAGGACAAAATGGCAACCAACAAATTGGGAAAAGACCTTCACCAATCCCACATCCAACAGAGGGCTAAAATCCAATATTTACAAAGAACTCAAGAAGTTAGACCCCAAAGAACCAAATAACCCTATTAAAAAATGGGGTACAGAGCTAAACAAAGAATTTTCACCAGAAGAAATTTGGATGGCTGAGAACCACCTTAAGAGATGTTCAACATCATTAGTTATCAGGGATATGCAAATCAAAACAACCCTGAGATTCCACCTCACACCAGTCAGAATGGCTAAGATTAAAAGCGAGTTACCCAATCACAAGAGAATATACATGAAATGCAATCACTGATAAGTGGATATTAATGAGCCCAGAAGCCCTAAATACTCAAGGCACAATTATAGCAAGTCAAATGATTCCCAAGAAGAAGAAAGGAGAAGATCCTGAAAAGACTGGATCCAGTTTTGTAGATCCAGAACAGAGAAATGGTGTGTGTATGTGTGTGTGTGTGTGTGTGGGGGGGTGATTAGGGAATAGTTGGGGGGGAGAGGACTTATGGGACGTATGGTGGGGGGAACTGGGAAAGGGGAAAGCCTTTGGAATGTAAACAAAGAATATAGAATTAAAAAATGAAAAAAGAAAAAGAAAAAAAGAGAAAAAAACCCAAGAGACAACAGGTGCTGGCGAGGATGTGGAGAAAAAGGAACACTCCTCCACTGTTGGTAGGATTGCAAGATGGTACAACTGCTCTGGAAATCAGTCTGGCGGTTCCTCAGAAAATTGGGCATGACACTTCCAGAGGACCCTGGCATACCACTCCTGGGCATATACCCAGAGGATTCCCCTGCATACAATAAAGACACATGCTCCACTATGTTCATAGCAGCCTTATTTATAATAGCCAGAAGTTGGAAGGAGCCCAGATATCCCTCAAAGGAGGAATGAATACAGAAAATGTGGTATATTTATACAATGGAATACTACTCAGCAATTAAAAATAATGAATTCATGCAATTTGTAGGCAAATGGTTGGATCTGGAAAATATCATCCTAAGTGAGTTAACCCAAACACAAAAGAATACACATGAAATGCAATCACTGATAAGTGGATATTAATGAGCCCAGAAGCTCTGAATACTCAAGGCACAATTAGCAAGTCAAAAGATTCCCAAGAAGGAAGGAGAGGACCCTGAAAAGACTGGATCAAGTTTTGTAGAAGAGAAATGGTGGGGGGTGGTTACTGGGAAATAGGCTGTGGGGGGGGGGAAGATAAAAGGGGGTAGGGAGGGGGGAGAAGAGGGGGGAGCAGAGGGGGGTAGGGGAGGGGGAAGAGAACTTATGGGACATATGGTGAGGGGGGAACTGGAAAAGGGGAAAGACTTTGGAATGTAAACAGAATATAAAAAAGAAAAAACGAAAAAAATTTAAAAAATAATAATAAATTGTTGCTCTCTTAATTACTGAGTCTCAATAAACCCATTCAAAAACTGAAAAAAAGAAAAAGAAAAACCTTCCTTTATATACACTATAAGTATCTTTAGAGGTGTCAGATTATTTTGTTTTTAAAGATTCAGACGTGCTGACAGACATGGTGTTACACACCTTTAGTCTAAGCATTTCAGATATGGAGCTCTATGAATTTGAGGGAAGCCTGGTTTTCATAGTGAGTTTCAGTCCAGCCACAGGGTTCCATAGTTAGACCCTGTCTCAAAAGAAGTAGAAGAGAATAAAAGACATAACCATGTCTATGTTGCTATCTGGAAATTTTTCATTCTGTTTTTCTTAACTAACGACTCAGTGTCAATGAACATTTAAGCCTCATGGAGGATTTAATCCATACTTTCATACATGCTCTAGAAAGCACATGGAAAAGTTGAGATAATTTTGGGCAAATATGCACTAACCTTGTAAGTCATAATTATTTGAAAGTCAGTCAGTTCCAGAATACAGTAGGGAGGAAGTGTTTGCTTTAACCTTTGGAAAAAGTAACTTGCCTCCACGTCTCACCAAGGTGAATCTCTACCCAATATATCTTAGCAGAATAAATACATTTGGCCCTTTCTTAATATAGCAAGATGCAAAGGAAAATCAGATAGAAGCAGTGAATAACCTACTACATCCGATGGTCCAAAGTCATCTCTCTCTCGCTCTCTCTCT
The DNA here is from genome assembly GCA_964023405.1 of Apodemus agrarius. Classification (NCBI taxonomy): domain Eukaryota; kingdom Metazoa; phylum Chordata; class Mammalia; order Rodentia; family Muridae; genus Apodemus; species Apodemus agrarius. Next base: position 16,737,610 of record OZ030026.1, on the reverse strand, counting down.
TTCTCTCTCTTTTTCAACAGTAAAGACAAATTAATTTTCTCTCTTACCTTGGCATTTATGAATGCTAATTTAATCACAAAACTTTAGACTTCCTGTGAGAGAATTCAAAGCCACATTGTGAACATGATTTTCACATAAGCTTTGTTCCTTTCTCCAAAATTAGAAAGTAAAATAAAAAAAAAATCCAGGCCTGTATTAGACCTTGGGCGAAATTAGCATAGCCCTGGCATCTCCTGTTAGTTGATTCAGTACTCTGGGGAATCATGTCACCATCTGGACTGGAGTGCATATGGTCAGAGGGAGGCCTGACAGAGTGTCCTCAAGAAGACCCCAGCTGACTGAGCCACCTGTTATCAGGATAAGTGAGGGCGAAATACTTTGTGTCTGTCTCATTCGCCTCAGTCTGTCCCTCATCTCCAGAAAGCCAGTTCTTTCATATCAAGACACAGCTTTAAGAGCAGAAGATTGACTCGGTGGGACTGAGATCATAAGTTTTCCCAATCAAACAATGTAGAGGATAGTCTATTATGAGCAGTAGACAAAGAAGTCAGTCTGGGGATGTCAGGGAGGTAGAGGTTGCTGGTTTGGAGATGCAGGAAGGCAGGAATTATTCAGATCACAGATGCTAGGAAAAAAACCACAAGCGCAGTGGCTGTAAACAAGGTTAGGGATGCAGAATCGAGACAGAGATGCTCATCAATAACCCATGTGACAAAATATGGGACAACGGAAAGGGCAACAGAAGGGATTTTGACGGCCAGTGACGGACAAGGGGCTGTGCCCCACTATGCCTCCTGAGATCAGAGCAACAAAAATCGTTAGCTGTCTGAAGATCTCAGGACACCCTCCCCAGAGGGATCTACAAAGACACAGGTGTGATCTCAAAAGGAAGTAGGAAAATGTAGGCCCTAGGAGGTGAGTACCCCAAAGAGCAAAACACAAGCGTTTGCACAGGCATTAGCATTGATGTGAACTTAGAAAATTCAAATCTCTCAACAGAACTGAAATTGCAGTCTCTGCAGACACCCCTCCTTCTAGATTTTGTTCACAGCCAGGCACAGCTTCTTTTAAGAATTCTCTTGTTCACAAGGGTAGCACAAACATTTCACCAGAATAATTATGATCAATGCAATGTTTTTGCATTGAGATTTTACTTTCATAATCATGTGCATAAGTATTGAATTCTTACTACATATTAAAAATGGCTGCCTTTCTTTATTTCCCTCTCTTTATCAATACTTGGGGTCTTAGGTTGACCCACTGACTAAATTGGGGACCCCAAAATCACACTCAAATCAATCATTATCCTGATCCCATACTGACAGTTGGGGGCTACCTCTTGAGAGGGAGGGGAGATAAGAACAGGAGGTAGAAGTTTGTTTGGCAGTTTAGGGTAAAGACAACCCCTCCCTGCAAAGAAGCAACCATTCTCTTTTTTTGACTAGAAGTCAGAGATATCCTTGGGGTCGCTGACAGCTCCAACTTTTCCTGAAGCCAAAAAACATACCAAAAGTGCTTAGGGAACTCTGCCCTCTGCTTGGTCCCTAAGAGATTCTAGAGTCTTTAGAGAGGCAAAGTGTTAAAGTAGTAACGAGGACTCGTTAAGAGAAAACCCCTTCTGATCAAGAAAATAGAGTCTTGGAACTGAGCTATTTCCAGTGAAGTCAAGTCAGTCTCCTGGCCAAGGACCCACCCCTAGGAAGGTAGGCTTATCTTAAACGACTCTACTGAAAGAGATGACATAATTCTTTGTACTTAGGGTCCAACTCAGGTGTATTAAGTCATCTATTACTAAACAAGTGCTCCTACAGTGCACATTGGCATTTGGTGCCTAAGTTTCTCCCTCAGGACATGGTTCAATTCAAGTCATTAGAAATTCAACTGCGGCCTTTTGATTGTCTGTGAGAGCTTATGTTTTCTTGGTTTGCCTAAAGTCATACTCAACTATCAGGTGGTACGGAACTGAAAAATAGAATAAGCACTTTTGATCTAAGCTAATGTGACTGGACCGTATGTAAGAGCTTGGCTGTCCTTTTCCCATTTCCTATGTGGACATGGTCTTCAGCTATAATAGGCTCTCTTATGAGGGAGACAGGCTTTTAAAAATTCTCAAAAGGATCAAATGTGAGCGTATGTCCAAGAGAAAGATAAAATATCACCATGAGTAAAATGTAGAGATTTATTGATGTGCTTTAGCAAGCTGTAATAGAAAACGCTGAGAACCTGAAAGTATATCACTAACAGAGACAGGGTAGAAGTCTTATTTCCATCCCACTCTGTTCAATAAATCAAGTGGCCCCAACTGCCTTCAGCACGTTTCTCTACTCTTCATGAGTTGCTGACAATTGTCAAGCTCAGTTTATCACATGTAAAATAGTGTCTTATAGACATGTTTGCTATACATAGACTTACTGGTAAACATTTAACTTTTTTTTTTTTTTTTGATTGAGAGGATTGAATCCAGGACCTAAAGAAGGCTTTCCGATAGTTGTATGGTTAAGCTCCTCCCTCCACTCCCCGCCTGTCACCACTATTTCAAATGAAAGTGAGTATATAAAAGGAGATCTAGTTACACGATTTTTTAACTTGTTTTTGAAATAGTGATGAAAGAATTACAAAAAGGCAACTAAATGAGATTCAAACACAAATACTGGTGACCCATAGCTATCTATGTCTGATGTTGAACTTTAGATCAGAACTTTCCAAACGTGGCAGAGGAGGCAAGACCAATAAGTAAGGCTTGGGGTATTGTCTTTGTTAGGATCTCCATTGCTGTGAAGAGAAACCATGACCAGAGCAAGTCTTATTAAAGACAACATCTCTCATTGGTGTTGGCTTACAGTTTCAGAGGTTTAGTCCATTAGCATCATGTCGGGAAACATGGCAGCATTCAGGCAGACATGGTGCTGGAGATGGAGCTGAGAGAGCTTCTACATTTGGATCCGAATGCAGCAGAAGGAGCCTGAGTCTGGATGTAGATTGAGCACAGGAGACTCCAAAGCCTACCCTGACAGTCACTCGCTTCCTCCAACAAGGGCACACAACCTACTAGTGCTACTCCTGATGGGCCAAGCATTCCAACACATGAGTCTGTGGGAGCCATCCCTATCCAAACTATGACAGGTACTTACCTTATAATAGGAGTTGACATAATAAAGAGCCAAAGGGCACCTACTATGAACTAGGTACTAGACAATTCCGGAAACATGGATAGTTAACAAAAGGAAGAAAGAAAAAAAGAGAAAGAAGCAAACAACTAGCTAAAAGGCAAGATCAAATTAATATTTTAGCATACTGATACATAAGTCATACCCATTATCGACAAATAGGAAATGATAAATGCTGGCAAGGATGTCGAAAACTTAGAAACCATGTAATGCTGGTGGAGTTACAAATGGAGTACCACTCTGGAAAACAAAAGATCCACTCCAAAAATAAGGATTACTCCATAACTGGCTTAGCAACCTCTTTTCTAAATATAGCTCTACAACCTTGAAGAGAGTCTCAAAGAGATATTTAGACACCATGTTGGCTGTGGTGTTATTCTCAAAAGTTAAATGAAGAAATTCGCAAATATCCTACTGTGGGTGAGTGGATGACGTCACTATGTATCACTGAATGAAATACCCAGTCTTTTGAAGAGGAAAGACCATCAAGCCATAACACATAGGGAACTTGAGATGTCATTCTAAGTGAAATAAGCCATGCGCACAATGACAAACACTGTTCAATTTCACTTTTTGTATGGTAGCAAAGACAGTGACACTAATAAAAGCAGACAGTAGAATAGCATTTTCAGGACCTGGAAAGAAAAAAGAAATGGGGAATTTCTATCGAGCAAATATAGAGCTTCAGTCATGCACAATAAACACGTGGGATCTCTCTTTGTGTGACTGTACTTAATACTGTAATGTGCAGTAGGCAACATTGAAAGGGGTAAATTATATATATATATTTTTTTACTAGAGCAGAAAACAATCTTAAATGAAAAGAGAGTGCTTTGATAATAGGTAATTAATTATAATTTGGAGAATTATAGCTTCAGAGCGATTGCAGCATTTGACCTGAGTTTTGAATGGTGAATAAAATTGTAGTGTAAAACAGGTTATGAGGAAACATGAAGCCAAATGAGTCAAAAGTTCATGGTGCTGGAGGACAACCAACCTGGAAGGCGACCACAGCCCACAGAGCTGCAGCCTCAGACCATTTATTAAACAGGTCCCTTTAAGGGACAATAACGGCCCCTCTATTACTGGTAACAGTTTACTGCTATTTCACCAGGATAGAATGTTATTTTATGTCTTCATTGTAAGTTTCTGGCCACTATAGCTTAGGTAGCTTCCCACTTAAAAAGTACCATGTGAATGAAGCTTGTGATTCCACTTCATCCTGACTAGTTTGCCTTTAAATTTTAAAGAAGTCTTTTTCGTGATCTGATGGAGATCCAAGCAACTCAGCTAAGATCAGTGTTGAAAATGCTGATGGAGGGATGGGGGTGGGTAACACACACACACACACACACACACACACACACACACACACACATACAGAGAGAGACAGAGACACAGAGAGAGAGATAGAGACACACACAGAGACAGAGAGAGATGCAGAGACAGAGAGACACACAGAGACAGAGAGACACACAGAGAGAAAGACACACACAGAGACAGAGAGACACACAGAGACAGAGAGAGACACACAGAGAGAGAGAGAGAAAGAAATACAGAGAGAGAGAGAGAGAGAGAGAGAGAGGTTCATTTTTCTGTTTGTAATTCTGATTCATAAAAGGGTACATTCTGGTGTTGTCAAAGTCTTTTGTTCTCTCAGACAGCTTCCAACATTAAAGGCCAAATCTTATTCCTGTCTAACTTGACAGTAACCCTGAGAATAAAGTTTTCAAAATGAGGAAGAGCTGAGAGCAAAGATAGGAGTTTAGATTTAGATACGTTTGAGGTGCCTCTGAGATGTCGCCCAGAAGCGTTGAATAATCAATTAAGACAAGTTGAACTCCGGAAAGCTGACCGGAGTGGAAGGCTGGGAGGCATCATAGGTCGATGTAATCAGTCAAGGAAAATATGTAAGAGCAAAGAGAAAATGGCTTCGAAGAAAGGGCAGAAAGCACAGACGGCAGCTGGGCTTAGATAGAAGATACAGAGGAAGTGTGGGACTAAGTTGAATTCTGAGTGAGAGATGAAGCAGAGTTGGGGGTCTAAGCTGTCAAAAAAGAAAAATAATAAAACTAGAGTTTTAGGCCCAAAAAATCTAGGTAGAAAAAAAACTAAAACATGAAGATTCTGAACACTGATTATGTATTTAATCTACTAGTCAAGTCTAAGCAGGAAGCAGAGTAGATTCAAGAGCAAATCTATTGTGAAGGGTGTTATTTCCCTAACTTCTTTCTCAGCCTGCTTGTCCTTCCAGTACAGGAAGGCTACTAATTTGCTTGAGTTGATTTTATAACCAGTTACTTTGCTGAAGTTGTTTATCAGCTGTAGAAGTACTCTGGTGGAGTTTTTTGGGTCACTTAAGTAAACTATCATATCATCTGCAAATAATGATAGTTTGAATTCTTGCTTTCCAATTTGTATCCCTTCCTTATGTTGTCTAATTGCTCTGGCTAGAACTTCAAGTACTATATTGGAAAGATATGGAGAGAGAGGGCAGCCTTGTCTAGTCCCTGATTATAGTGGGATTGCTTCAAGTTTCTCTCCATTTAGTTTGATATTGGCTACTGGTTTGCTGTAGATTGCTTTTACTATGTTTAGGCCTGGGCCTTGAATTCCTGCTCTTTCCAAGACTTTTCTCATGAAAGGATGCTGAATTTTATCAACTGCTTTTTCAGCATCTAATGAGATGACCATGTGATTTTTTTCTTTTAGTTTGTTTATGTAGTGGATTACATTGATGGATTTCCATATATTGAACCATCCCTGCATCCCTGGGATGAAGCCTATTTGATCATGGTGAATGATCATTTTGATGTGCTCTTGGATTCGGTTGGCAAGATTTTTATTTAGTATTTTTACATCGATATTCATAAGGGAAATTTGCCTGTAGTTCTCTTTCTTTGTTGGATCTTTGTGTGGTTTTGGTATCAGCATAATTGTGGCTTCGAAGAACGAGTTGGGCAGTGTCATTTCTGTTTCTATTTTGTGGAATAGTTTGAAGAGTAGCCACAAACAACATAAAGTACCTTGGTGTGACTCTAACCAAACAAGCAAAAGATCTGTGTGACAGGAACTTCAAGTCCTTGAAGAAAGAAATCGAAGAAGACCTCAGAAGATGGAAAAATATTTCATACTCTTGGATTGGTGGGATCAATATAGTAAAAATGGCCATCTTGCCAAAAGCAATCTACAGATTCAATGCAATCCCCATCAAAATCCCAAATCAATTTTTCATAGATCTAGAAAGAGCAATTCTCAAATTCATCTGGAGTAACAAAAAACCCAGGATAGCTAAAACTATTCTCAACAATAAAAGGATTTCTGGAGGAATCAATATCCCTGACCTTAAGCAGTACTACAGAGCAATTGTGTTAAAAGGTGCATGATATTGGTACAGCGACAGGCAAGTAGATCAATGGAATACGATTGAAGATCCAGAAATGAACCCACAGAGTTATGGTCACTTGATCTTTGATAAAGGAGCTACAACCATCCAGTGGAAAAAAGATAATCTTTTCAACAAATGGTGCTAGTTCAGCTGGAGGTCAACATGCAGAAGAATGCGAATTGACCCACTCTTATCTCCTTGTACTAAGCTCAACTCCAAGTGGATCAAGGACCTCCACATAAAACCAGACACATTGAAACTAATAGAAAAGAAACTGGGGAAGACCCTGGAGGACATGGGCACAGGGGGAAGATTCCTGAACAGAACACCAATAGCTTATGCTCTAAGATCAAGAATTGACAAAGGGGACCTCATAAAATTACAAAGTTTCTGTAAGGCAAAGGACACTGTCAGAAGGACAAAATGGCAACCAACAAAGAACCAAATAACCCTATCAAAAAATGGGGTACAGAGCTAAACAAAGAATTTTCACCAAAAGAAATTCAGAAAGCTGAGAAACACCTTAAGAGATGTTCAACATCATTAGTCATCAGGGAATTGCAAATCAAAACAACCCTGAGATTCCACCTCACACCAGTCAGAATGGCTAAGATTAAAAACTCAAGAGACAACAGGTGCTGGCGAGGATGTGGAGAAAGAGGAACACTCCTCCAGTGTTGGTGGGATTGCAAGATGGTACAACCGCTCTGGAAATCAGTCTGGTGGTTCCTCAGAAAATTGGGCATGACACTTCCAGAGGACCCTGTCATACCACTCCTGGGCATATACCCAGAGGATTCCCCTGCATACAATAAAGACACATGTTCCACTATATTCATAGCAGCCTTGTTTATAATAGCCAGAAGTTGGAAGGAGCCCAGATATCCCTCAAAGGAAGAATGGATACAGAAAATGTGGTATATATATACAATGGAATACTACTCAGCAATTAAAGATAATGAATTCATGCAATTTGTAGGCAAATGGTTAGATCTGGAAAATATCATCCTAAGGGAGTTAACCCAATCACAAAAGAATACACATGAAATGCAATCACTGATAAGTGGATATTAATGAGCCCAGAAGCCCTAAATACTCAAGGCACAATTAGCAAGTCAAAGGATTCCCAAGAAGAAGAAAGGAGAGGATCCTGGGCCTGAAAAAGATTGGATCCAGTTTTGTAGGAGAGTACCAGAACAGAGAAATGGTGGGGGCGGGTGATTGGGGAATAGTTGGGGGGGGGAGAGGACTTATGGGATGTATGGTGTGGGGGAACTGGGAAAGGGGAAAGCCTTTGGAATGTAAACAAAGAATATAGAATAAAAAAAATGAAAAAAAAGAGCAAACCGATGGCTCTAAGTGTGTAATGACATGTAATACATATGCATACATTATTATACATGTATATGGTTATATATATATATACATATATATATGTATATATATATATATAACCATAACCTAAAATCCTCCCATCAGAAATTGTAAAATAAATATATAAACACGCAAACAACATCTGGCATGTCAATTGGGCTAGACACCAACCTATGAGTATAGCGGAATATCATTAGGATCATTGACTTTTTTTTTTTTTTTTTATTGCCAGTCATGTTTGATTTTATCCTAGGTTTCTGGACCATCCAGCCTCTGGTTTCTGGCCATCCAGGCAATGTCACACATGAGCGCCCTCTGGTGGCTAGAGTCTCTAGTTGGACCAGTCATTGATTGGCCACTCCTACAAGTTCTGAGCCACCATTACCCCAGGGGCTCCCAGAGACTGAAGCAGCCAATCACAGAGCCTATTTGCGGCTGCATTGGGTCCTCTGTATATATGTTATAGTTATATAGCTTGGTATTTTTGTGTGACTCCTGACCGTGGGGATGGGAGTGTCTCTGACTCCTTCGCCTTCTCCTCCTAGCGGGTTTCCACATCTAGTCTTGAGGTTTGTGCCTTGTCTTATTACACCTTGCTATACCATGTTCGGTTACTATCACTGGGAGGCAGGCTCTTGTCTGAAGGGAAATTGAGGATCAGTGGATCTCTGGAGAGAAGTGATAGGCAGGGAGGAACTGGGAGGAGCGGAGGAGGGGAAACTGTGGTCAGGTTATAATGTGTGAGAAAATTAAAAACTTTCATAGGGGGAAAATTACACCCAGACCTGGACACTCACTGGATGGTAATGGGTGAGGGTGGATGGGTTTGAGTATTGAATAAAAGGTTATTTGATGACATGAAAAAAAAGCAAGCAAGCAAACAAACATCTGATGTGAGGCATCCCACCAAGTCACCATCATGATTTATCAGCATCCTACACAGGTTTCTTATGGAAAGAGACAGCACTGTTGAGGTCATGGGAAATTTTGTGTACTTAAAATATTTCAGAATTAGTGGTGAAGGTTGTACAACTTTATGGACATTAACCACTGAACATATGTATATTTAGGTCAAGATTATTTTCTTTAAAAACATGAACTTATGGACATTGTGAACTATAATTTTTTAAAGAGAAACAAAATATAATTAAAAACCCACAGACATAAATGAGCAACGGGGCATAATAGTAGATAATAAAAAGAAAATATGATTGTCAGAAATATACATCTCTGAGAACGAAATACTTAATCCTATACCTAAAATATGAGCAGGATCTCATATGCAAAAGTTGAAACAATGTTCCTGGACAAGGAAAAATCATGTCCCTGAGGCAGAGAAGACCTTTGTGTGTTTTGGGATCTCCAATAAGAATACAAAGGACAGGAAAATGAGACATCACAGAGAAAAGGAGCTGCTTGGCACAGGAGGCATACGCTGTGGTGAGCATCTTTTATTCTGTTACAAGTACAATGGAGAGTCACCAAATGTTACCAAAAAGGTGATATCTGGTGACTCGTTTTAGGAATTCGCTCATGCTGCACAGTGCCCGGTCACCTGCCCTATGATAGAGGACACAGCCACAAACATCTGATTATTATTCCAATGAGCAGGGTGGCTTTGGATATTGCAGGCATCCAACACTGTGCACAGCCGATTTATATATGGTAGAATAGTAACTTCAAGGATCTGTGATTTAAGCAAAGACTGGGAAGAATTGAGGCGGTGAGGATCTCCTGACAGAGCTGCCCAGAAGCCTCCTAAACATAGAATTCCAGAAATGAAGGCTCATTACTTATGTCAATGTGGGACAAAACTCAAAGAAAAGGAGGGATGAGGACTGATTACTGAAGTTTACAATACAGAGGTCACTGATAAACATGGATAAAGGTAGCATCAGTGAAATAGGATTAAGGTTGGTCCAGCGATAATGAGAGACCCAGATACTATTATTAAACATACTATTGGTATCAAGTTTCTGTCAGAGGGAACAAGGAAATGGGGTATAACAGGATGGAGGTTTGGACACATAACTTAATGGAGAGGAAGGCAAATGATGGTCCCAGGAAGAGAGACAATGTCTGGATGTGGCATCCATTGGTAAGTGGGAGGAAGTGGTGCCACCTCACCCACTAGAGAAGAGCTAGCTCTGAACAGAAGGAAGGGGTGTTTCTGGCAGTTTTATGATCCATCAGTGTCTTAGTTAGGGTTTTACTGCTGTGAACAGACACCATGACCAATGCAAATTTTATAAAAGACAACATTTAATTGGGGCTGGCTTACAGGCTCAGAGGTTCAGTCCATTGTCATCAAGGCAGAAACATGGCAGCATCAGGCAGATATGGTGCAGGAGGAGCTGAGAGTTCTACATCTTCATCTGAAGGCTGCTAGTGGAAGACTGACTTCCAGGCAACTAGGGTGTAGGTCTTAACCCCACACCCACAGTGACACACTTACAAGGCCACACCTCCTAATAGTGCCACTCCCTGGGAAAAGCATATACAAACCATCACAACTATAACAAATGAAAATAATCCCCCAGTATGAATGGTGCAGGTGGGCAGTGCTGGTGACTCAGACCAAGATGGTAGCACTGCTCTTTAATACATATATTATTAATACATACATAATAATGTCACAATGTACAGCAATATCCATGAATTATCCTCATAGATTCTTTTTTTTTACATTTGAGTAATAGCAAAGAGAATGTTCTTTCTTCCTTTTTTTATTTTCTATATTCTTTGTTTACATTCCAAATGCTTTCCCCTTTCCCGGTTCCCCCCTCACCATATGTCCCTTAAGTCCTCTTCCCTCCACCCATTCCCCAATCACCCCCTCCCCTTTCTCTGTTCTGGTACACCCTTACAATACTGGATCAAGCCTTTTCAGGACCATGTCCCTCTCCTTCCTTCCTCTTGGGAATCATATGATTTGTTAATTGTGTCTTGAGTATTCAGAGCTTCTGGGCTAATTAATATCCACTTATCAGGGACTGCATTTCATGGGTATTCTTTTGTGATTGGGTTACCTCACTTAGGATGATATTTTCCAATTCCAACCATTTGCCTAAAAATTTCATGAATTCATTGTTTTTAATTGCTGAGTAATATTCCATTGTATAAATATACCACATTTTCTGTATCCATTCCTCCATTGAGGGACATCTGGGTTCTTTCCAGCTTCTGGCTATTATAAATAAGGCTGCTATGAACATAGTGGAGCATTTATCCTTATTGCATGCTGTGGAATCCTCTGGGTATATGCCCAGGAGTGGTATGACAGGGTCCTCTGGAAGTGTCATGTCCAATTTTCTGAGGAACCACCAGACTGATTTCCAGAGTGGTTGTGCCATCTTGCAATCCCACCAGCAGTGGAGGAGTGTTCCTCTTTCTCCACATCCTTGCCAACACTTGTTGTCTCCTGAGTTATTAATCTTGGCCATTCTGACTGGTGTGAGGTGAAATCTCAGGGTTGTTTTGATTTGCATTTCCCTAATGACTAATGATGTTGAACATTTCTTAAGGTGCTTCTCAGCCATCCGAATTTCTTCAGGTGAAAATTCTTTGTTTAGCTCTGTATCCCATTCTAATGTAGATCCTAGAATAGTCATAAAGTTTGTTTCTATCTTATATGTGACTAGAAAACACCCTTCCTATAGATGTTTATGCGCTCTTCAGGGTTTATCAAGTTATTCAATATATTTCAAAACAATATTCTGTGATCATAAAAAAGCATACAGCATATAAGACATCCTACTTCTTTTCTTCCCTCCCTTATTTGTCCATCAATTTCACAATAATTGGAATGTGGTATAAATAGTTCTTGTGTTTCTCAAGAGCCTTGACTGTATGTTGCTAAAATGGCTAAGTAATTGTTAGGGGAATTGTGGAACCTATTTATAAGGCTTAAAATAATTTAATATATAAAATAGAACATTTTCCACAGAGTTGAGACTTGGAAAATATACCTCATATATGTTGAACATTTTTTTCACTTGAACATAGGATGCATTTATTCTTCCTGACTCAAAACCTCCACAGTCAATGTATTGGTAGCATTTTGTTTTGTATTTGGTCACCAGATGTGAAAATCTAACATACACATAATACAGGATTCAACCCCACACTCCCCATTGAGATTTGAAACACGTCTAGGCTCTTTGGTAGAAAATAGGTAATTCCCACTGAGGGGAAATGCTATGCTGTAAATAGCTGCCTCCTTTATTAATCCACAGTCTTTACTATTTGCTCGATTTTCTTTTATAAGATTAACATTTAAAAGCCTCTTTGTCAGAGACTGAAATTGAATTGTAAAATGTGCTCCTGAATAAATAATTTCTTCCTGAATGTTAATTACATATGCAATTATGCTGAAGTGTAATTTTACATAAATACAGTGTTAGGGATTTACAGATGTGAACAAATGCTTCCTCAATTGGAAAAAAATCTGTGGTTGAAATGAAAGTGTCTAACATGCTGGATAAATACAGAACTCTGATGCACTGAATATTAATCTGAGTGGACATGGAATTCATTCCAAGGCTTTTGATACCACTAAATATTCACAAAGACAAAACATGCACTGTATTTCCTATATATTCATAAAAATACCAAAATAAGTTTATTAATGCTAAAACAAGTATTAAATGGGGTGGCTTTCAGTTTTAAGCACCATAAAACAAAATTTACTCAATTTTGATAGTCACAAATTGTTCCAGGCAAAGTACCTTGAATATTCAATTATTAGTTTCTTACTTAATAATTGTGTAACAATGTTCATGTCAGACTCATTTTCACAAAGCCACCTAATTAAATAGTTATGGCTAGTAATAAGAGTCACAATCAAATGAATCTATACCTGTTTTCTGGTTGAACTTGATGACTAATAACATAAGTTGAGTAAGAGCTCTTACTGTGTGCAAGGCTTTTATCAAGAACTTGATCATTTTCTAATCTCACAGCACAGCAACGAAGTCTGTGACGTTGAAAGAGGAAAATATAAGATCCAGAACATATGAACTTTGTTTACCCCAGATGCTTAAGCTACGTTTTTATAAGAGGGACAATTGTATGGGATTTCACTCCTCCACAAGGAACTACAGGCAACTAGTGACTACTGCAAGAAAGATGAGCCCCTTATTGGTTGTCCAATGTTCATTGATCAGTCTTGAATCTGTATGCATGCAAACAACATAAACTCAATGGAGTGTGTGTGTGTGTGTGTGTGTGTGTGTGTGTGTGTGTTTATGTGTGTGTTATAAATATTCAAAGAAAAAAGGAACTCAAGGAAGAGGAGCTGGGAGGAGCTGGGGGAAGAAAGGGAGAGTGAACGTGATGTAAATCTTTTTCAATTAAAAACATATTTTAAAAGACTAACCCAGAAAAGCTTTGATTTAGCAACTTTGCAGCCAAGAGCTTTACTACTGTTTATACTAGCTTTCAACTTTTGTGGGAGGATGCTGTTCTTAGAGAGTACATCAGTTACTGATTAGAAAACAATAATGAAGAACTATGAGTCTTGTGTCTTACTAAGGAACATTTATACTACAGCAGCACACTTTTATGATTCACAAAATACTACAAAGGCATCCCCAATACTTTTACGAACATGTCTTAGAGAACAGATTGTTATTCCAAGTCCACAAACTATTCAATGAATTGTCTGAATGGTTATATAATCAGCCAATATTTTTATAGTTCTCTTTTTACATTTCTTAATTTTTCTCATTATTAATACAACAATAAAATATTTCAGGATGTAACCTGAGGCTATCCAAGCATTTTGAATGTCCACATATTAGAAGGCACAGAAGCAATGATAGAAAGACAGCTCCACAGCTAAGAATACAGACTTTTCTTGCAAAGGAACTGAATTCACTTTCCAGAACTCAGGTCAAGGGGTTTATAACCACCTGTAACACCAGCTGTTCCAGGGCCACATGCAGCTATAAGGTAGTCCATGTATTCTGCTCTCTTCTTTCAGTGTGTGGGCCAAAGCCCCAACATATAGATAATTATTTGACAGACCAGTTTGACCATCGACCCTGCTTTACATGAGTGTCAAAAAAGGAGGAAGAGAGAAAATGTTGTCATGGAGATACTATAGCAAATTATGAAATAAGAACTGATGCCCCTTTGACTTTTGGAACACCTGCATTCATGTGCATAAACAAAGACACACACACACACACACACACACACACACACACACACACGCATGCATTTATAAGATAAATCTTTATAGGCACAGGTTCAAACAGATTCAAATTGCCTTTACTTATTTCTAAACAGTCACCTGCATAATTTTAGAAACTTAACATAGACTTTTCAGTCTCTACCTAACTGACACAGCATGTAATTTGCTATCAGGCATTAAATAATATCTTTAGGAGGACTTTCATGCACAGAATGTCTCCCAGTGCCATATCCTAGAACTTATCTACAAGACAGACACATGCCTGTCAGAAAACTCTCAGATGAAAAAGCTGTTGACCCAGAAGTCCTATTACAACAGCTACCTGACTCTTAGTTACATTTCTGGAATAATCCACATGAGCTAGTCTTCAACAGATCTCAGTAAGCATTCTATAAAGTCAATTGTCTGTCTTGGACTAATGGGATGCTCTATGAAATCCCAACCTCTGGCTTTTGGTACCATAAAATAAATTATCGATGTCAGAAGATGACTAAGAACTGCCCACAATCCAGAACCAGGTCCCTCCTCTGCCTTCAGTGACTCAGTACCTCCAGTCCAGTCATCCCTATTGGTGAATGTGACAAGTTCCCACCATTGCCACTGTCACCATATTGTCCCTGTGTGCATATTCCCTGTATTAACCCCATCACCACAGCCTGGTCTACTACTGTTTCTATCCCCCAATCAGAGACAGACATTTTGCAACACCCCACCCAGCTGCACAAATAAATTTGTTGCATGAGGTCTGTTGTGTGGTACAATTTTTCTGGTCTTCTAGAAAGTACTTATAGGATCCCCAACGGAAATGGATACATCCAGCATGACTGGATCTAAATTGTAAAGCCTTCCACAACATTGTGGAAGAGTCACAGTGGCTTCCTGTATCCTTGGCCCTGCTAAATCCCAGAAACTCCATGACTCCTTCATTAAATGGATCATAGCAGATTCCCCAAAGTCCAAAAAAAACCTCACTTGTGCCTTGAATGAACAACTTTGAAGACACTATCCTTCCAGTCTATAAATTATTGAACACAGAAACTTCATCAGCATGACTAGCCCTGGGTTTTTATTAGGTTTTGCTTCTGTTTTTAAACTAACATTTTTAGCAGAGCTTCTTGGGCATCTGCACTGCCTGTTTACCAACTCTTGCCATTTTGTATGCTGTCAGTACTAAAATAAATGACTGTGCTTTCGTTTGGAGTGGTAACAGAACTGTAGGTGTGGAGGCCCATGCTGGAGGCTCTATATCACACTGAGGATGCTGTCTTAGAATAAGAAAGATTCAGTGTCCACCATTCTTCATTCTAGATAGACCATCCACTTTTAAGATCTAAAATACTATTAAAAACCCAAGTACATTCTTGAATATGAGTGATGTATACCCTAAAATGAGTTGTAGTATTAGGCTGCTATTTATACCTAAGTAAAAAGCAGCTGGTTATGTGTCTTTATAGTAGTCATTGGAAATCATTACACTAAAGAAGACTCATTGATATTCCAGACACAGACAGATATTATATTATTTTTCACTCCTTTATCCCGGCATACCAGGTTTTAACAAAGCTAAGGTTTCCTAACCCTCATTTTACTGAAAAGGAGAAATGAGTAGCGATACAAATAAGTTGGTTTGTAACAAGTCTTTTTCTTGACCTTCATGAGATGAGCATCTAAATATGGAAGGACACAGCAGCTAGTGACACAGCCAAAGGAAGCTGAGTTTGCATAAGCCGAGTGGGCAGCTACTGAGGTCATGGAGAATGAAGCTAAAGTTCTGTAGTGCCAACTGTTAACTTGAACACCAAAGTAAACTGTGGGCCTGGTTCTCCCCTCCCAAAGTCTTTCCCAATATGCTTGATTTAGTCTTTCCAACTTAAAAAATAAAGGTTTGTTATTCTTCTTAATTCTTGATTTATTAGATGATGTTGCAGTGTTGGGTGGTTTTCACAGGACAACTTTACAGGAACTAAGACACCAGCTGCCAGATCCCAGGCATTCACTCCAACCCAACATGGTATCCAACAGTCTCTATTGTGAGCCATCTTCCCCACTGGCATAGTTTAAAGTACTCTTGAAATCATATAACATTACTATTATTAACCCAGTTTGCCTTAGTTTACAATGGGGAAACAGAGAAAATAAGTGATAAATAATTTTGTCTAAGACATCTCTCTGGCTGAGAAGAAGAAATTTCTCTTCTGGTACAATGTCAGTTGTTTTAAGGACCTATTTTCATGATGATTTTGTCTTCTTAAAAGAACTGAAAAACAGTCCAGTTTTATTCAAACATCAGTGCAGCAGAATGAATTTATATGTGACTATAATGAACTACATTTGCTCAAGACACTGAACTACCAACTACTGAATCTTTTTCCTCCAGATCATAATAGCTCTAATTTGCACAATCTTCACATTTGTCTTACCAGTTCTTCTGACTCACATATAAACAATGTAAGTCATTGCTGCCTAATTTCTGCATATCCTTGCTTTCTGGAAGAGCTGTATCAGGAGCCATCGCTGTTAATCAAGTTCGTCAAACATTCGCACATCTGTTCCCTGGCCACAATTTCATTTTGTTTGTCTTCTTTATCCCTCTTTTCGTATTATTTACTTTCTATTTTAACATTTATTTTCTATGCATAATATATCCCTAAACTATTTTTACCTTTTACTATTTTAAATTTTACTATTTACATTTGAGGTTAAGTTCTTAGAAACAATATTAGCTACATTTCTTCTAATAAAACAGTCAATAGCAGTTGAGAGCATTTTTACATATTTTAATTATGATATAAATGCTAGTTCTATGTTTCATAAGCTGCCTGTGATGGCTAATTTGTGGACCCATTGTCTGATAGCTGGGAAAACATAATTTCTGTTTGTATCTGTAACAGTGATTTCAGAAGTCATTAGTATTTAACTCAGTAAGCCAAAAAGAAATGGACAGAGGAAGGAGAATCTTACTCTTTCTTTCATTTTTACTGTTTCTCTCCTTCCCTCCTCTCCCTGGCTCCGCCTCTTTACAAGGATTTGTCCATATTTTCCTCCTCATTCACATCAGCTCTCCTGATTCTTGGGCCTTCAAACATGGGCAGCTGTTCACATTTTCACGCATACTCACCATATTCTCAAGCTTCTATCAGACCAACTCATACCACTGGCTTTCCTGAGTCTCCAGTTTACCAAAGGGCAGATGACGACATTTCTCAATCTTTACCATCTCATAAGCCAATTCCGATAACTTATTGAAAGATAAAAATAAGGACTCCTCAGGATATTCAGCTGTATTTGTAGATCAGTGCCTTATTGAGCCATCAACAGAAAGCGGGAAGCAGATGGGAACAGATACAGAGATCCACAGCCAGAAATGCAGAAAGACAGTCTAAAATGGATGTCTCTATCAAATCCCTCCCCTCACATCTCAGGGAACCCTGCCGAAGAGCAGACAGAAAGAGTCTTGAAGCCAGAGGATATGGAAGATAGCTGACAACGATGCCCACTGAATCAACTAATCAAAACTCCTATGAACTCACAGAGACTGAAGAAGCAACCACAGGGCCTACATGGTCCTGCCCCAGGTCTTCTGCATATATATGATAGCCTTTACCTTAGTATGTTTGTAGGAATCTTGAGTGTGTCTCTGTTTATTGTGCCTGCTCTTGAGACTCTTTTCCTTGTGTTGAGTTGCTTTGCCTACTTTTGATGTGATGGTTTGGGGCTTTATCTTATTTTGTCATGTTTGGTTGTTATTTCTCAGAAGCCTATTTTTTCTAATGCAAGTCAGAAAATGGGTAGATAAGGTTGGAAAGAAAGTGGGGAGAAGTTATGAAGTGTAGGGGGAAGGAAAACCATAATCAAGATATATTTTATCAGAAAAGAAATATATTTTCAACAAAAGAAAAAATGAAGGAAGGAAGGAAGGAAGGAAGGAAGGAAGGAAGGAAGGAAGGAAGGAAAGGAAAGAAGGAAGGAATACCTAGCTACTAGAATAAAAGTTAGAAACTGAACTCTAGTTGACTACACACTGGAGAAACAATTTCTGCCTCATATCATGAACACAAAAGTCAAGTAAGATAATAAAAGCCAAACATTTTGCAAATCATTCTGAATTAGTCCTATGTGACTTTTACAACATTACTTAAATATAGAGAACTTCAATTACTGAGTAGAGGAATTCTGTTTTCCAGCAAGTGGACTTCTTACAACAGATGGCACATGCGTCTGTAAAGGGATTATTCCACCACTGGGACAGTGAGCCTTTTGAGAGTTGATCCTGTGCCTTGTTTCTTTCTTGACCACCGAACCTACATCAAAGTAAACGAAGAGAAACTTGAAGCAATCCCACTAAAATCAGGGACTAGACAATGCTGCCCCCTCTCACCTTATCATTTCAATATAGTGCTTGAGGTACTAGCTAGAGCAATTCAACAACATAAGGAAGTCAAAGGGATACAAGTTGGAAAGGAAGAAGTCAAACTATCACTATTTGCATATGATATGATAGTATATTTAAGTGACCCAAAAAAACTCCACCAGAGAACGCCTACAGTTGATAAACAACTTCAGCAAAGTGGCTGGTTATAAAATCAACTCAAGCAAATCAGTAGCCTTCATATACTCAAAGGATAAGCAGGCTGAGAAAGAAGTTAGGGAAATGACACCCTTCACAATAGTCACAAACAATACAAAGTATCTTGGGTGATTCTAAGCAAACAAGTGAAAGATTTGTATGACAAAAACTTCAGGTCTCTGAAGATGGAAATGGAAGAAGACCTCAGAAAATGGAAAATTTTTCCATGTTCTTGGGTTGGCAGGATTAATATAGTTAAAATGGCAATCTTGCCAAAAGCAATATACAGATTCAATGCAATCCCCATCAAAATCCCAACAGTTCTTCATAGAGTTAGAAAGAGTAATTCTCAAATTCATCTGGAATAACAAAAAAATCCAGGATGGCTAAAACTATTCTCAACAGTAAAAGAACTTCTGAGGGAATCAATATCCCAGACCTCAAGCAATACTACAGAACAGTAGTGTTAAAAACTGCATGGTATTGGTACAGTGACAGGGAGGTGGATCAATGGATTGAAGACCAGAACTAAACCCACACATCTATGGCCAATTGATCTTCGACAAAAGAGCTGAAAACATCCAGTGGAAAAAAGATAGCCTTTTCAACAAATGGTGATGGCTCAACTGGAGGTCAACATGCAGAAGAATGAGAATTGATCCACTCTTAACTCCTTGTACTAAGCTCAACTCTAAGTGGATCAAGGACCTCCACATAAAACCAGACACACTAAAACTAATAGAAAAGAAACTGGGGAAGACCCTCAAGGACATTGGCTCAGGGGGGAAGTTCCTGAACAGAACACCAATTGCTTATGCTCTAAAAGCAAGAATAGACAAATGGGACCTCATAAAATTACGAAGTTTCTGTAAGGTAAAAGACACTGTCAAAAGGACAAATTGGCAACCAACAAATTGGGAAAAGATCTTCACCAACCCTACATCTGACAGAGGGTTACTATCCAATGTATACAAAGAACTCAAGAAGTTAGACCCCAGAAAACCAAATAACCCTATCCAAAAGTGGGGTACAGAGCTAAACAAAGACTTTTCACCGAAGAAATTCAGATGGCTGAGAAACACCTTAAAAATGTTCAACATCATTAGTCATTAGAGAAAAGCAAATCAAAACAACCCTGAGATTTCACCTCATACCAGTCAGAATGGCTAAGATTAAAAACTCAGGAGACATCAGGTGTTGGCGAGGATGTGGAGAAAGAGGAACACTCCTCCACTGCTAGTGGGACTGCAAGCTGGTACTTGGAAATCAGTCTGGAAATCAGTCTGGCGGTTCCTCAGAAAACTGGACACGAAACTTCCGGAGGACACTGCCATACCACTCCTGGGCATATACCCAGAAGATTCCCCAGCATGCAATAAGGATAAATGCTCCACTATGTTCATAGCAGCCTTATTTATAATAGCCAGAAGCTGGAAAGAACCCAGATGTCCCTCAATGGAGGAATGGATACAAAAAAATGTGGTATATGTACACAATGGAGTACTATTCAGCCACTAGAAACAATGAATTCATGAAATTCTTAGAGAAATGGATGGAGCTGGAGAACATCATACTAAGTGAGGTAACCTAGTCTCAAAGAATATCCATGGTATGCACACACTGATAAGTGAATATTAGCCTAGAATCTTGGGACACCAAAGACACAATCCACATACCAAATGATGTCCGACAAGAAGGAAGGAGTGGACCCTGGTTCTGGAAAGGCTCAATGCATCAGTGTAGAGGAATACCAGAACAAGGAAGTGGGAAGGGGTCAATGGGGGAACAAGGGGAGGGAAAAGGGCATGTGGGACCTTTGGGGGGCAGGGAACCAGGAAAATGGAAATGAAATATAAATATAGAATATATTCAATAAAAAAAAAGAAACTGACAATGGAGATTTAGAATCTCGAGCAATCTGATTGGAGCTGGTTCTTTATGGAAGAAGAGATGCTTGTCACCTAGATAGTAATGTACATATTTGTAGAAGCCAGAAAACAGCAGAAGGATTGTTAGTCAAATAATTCTACTCCCAAGGATTGTTAGTCATATAATTGTGGTTACAATGGGCAAGGTCAAATGGAATTCCTTATTCATTTGAGACAAATACTTGGCTGTTTGTGAAATTTTAATTCATACTTTGGTTTTTAGATAAAGTGACTAAGTAAACCAACTACCACACCTGCTGGATGAGAACTAGAGAATTTTCCTTTTTCTTCTGTATTCAGAGTAAGCTATCAACCCTGTGTTGTTCCTAATAGGATTAAAACAAAATCTGAGACACTAAAGACACCCCAAGGATTTGAGAGTAGGAAATCCTACATGAAAGGGAAAAGAGTTAGAACAGGTCACCAGTAAAATTGCCAGTACTGCTGGTTGCCCACCAAAACTTCACAGTACGATGCTTTCACTACAGACACCATGGAGAAATAGAGATGAACCGAAAACTTTCTCCCTCTAGCTAGCATTCATAATACTGAAAGGTGCTGCAATAGCAATAGTTTTATACCCAGCTGTGAACCCCGTGAACTACAATAGTAACTGATATAGCAAGATGTGTCCATGTGTGTAATAGTATCATAAGTGTTATAGGAGTAAAACAATCACTTTCTGATTAAGGCTCATTCTACAGGAGGAAATGTGTACCTGGTACTGTAAATCTGGCCAAGAACCCATAGTGAGGGTCCAAATAGATCCCTGGGACTCAACCTAGTATTATTTCTGCTAAATTTATACAGGATCTGATGCCTCTAATTTCATGTTTTTATGCATATAGATTAGATTTTATTTTTCACTCAACAAATTTCCCCAAAACTAGCAGAGGAATTCAAAATTATTCCCCTCACCTAAGGGGCTGAACTCAAAGCCATAAAGGCAGTGATCTGAAAAGGATTGTTAGTGCCAACAACAGGACTTCTTTGAGTAGAAGGCATTTTTAAGGTCAGTGGCCCTTTCTTCTGCTGGACTTTTAGTAAGAGCCTGAATAACATGCACTGTAATTGTACACTGAACTGAATTCAGATTTTTGGATGGTAACACAAGGCATAGGACCACCAGGAGAGATGCTATTTTTCCCTGCTTTTCCTCTGCTTACTTGACATTTGTTAATGACCTCATATGCCTTCATATGGGACTGGCCCTAGCAATTACCAGGTCATTAGCACCCCTGTTTATTAAGGATGGGATAACTGCCACAATTAGCAAACTCAAGTAAAGAGTTTTAGCAGAGCCGTGTGTTTCTTGTTCACAGAAAACTCATGAGACCTAACAGTCGGTAGGGCCATTCTCATAAAATCAGGATCCTTTAAGGACCCAAACTCCATCTACTCTGTGGTTCTCGGGAGCACATGCCCACCCCTAGGAGCAGAAAAACAATGGAGAAGGCTGCATGGAGAGTGTGGGCAGAGGAGACATTAAGAGGTGTGCATTATTCCAGCCCACTTACTGACTATAACTCAGGATCAGCTACATTCAGCTTCTTGGAAAGCCAAGAAATAATAGTCTCATGCAATACTCAGGACAAAGTAAATGCACATAATGATTGGGTGGAGCTGATGCCACATCCCATTTCAGAAAGAGCTTTAAAATAAGGATAATTTTAACAGCTTCAAATGACCAGATAAAAAACATAAAGGGATGGAAAGGGCCTAGTACGACTGCTCAAAACCAGAGCAAGCTATGTCTTTAGGAGCCTATGCTATTCCAACCCAACAGAGAGTCCCTATAAGGAAGGAGGGGTGATTATCGTCAAGTCTGATGTTTTGCTTTTACTGGGAATACTCTCTCTATTAAAGTGTTGCTAATTGTTTAATATTCTAAGAAAACAACATACAGGTCAAACATTTCCTTAGGCTTCATTTGACTTGACATGTTTGAAGCATGAAATCCTTTAAAACCTTAACTAGACACTAAAACCACAATTAGTTAATATTTTAAAGGACATGACTTAATGCCCAGATACACACGTGTATGAAGAATGAACTAAGAAACAGACAGATAAACTTCAGACTAGAAGCATGAGTATTAATTAACATTATCTAATTAAGCATAGTAGCAATTAATAACTGAGTTGTACTAATTAGCTACCATGTGATACATGGACTGAACAAGTGTATAAAGCTGCAAAGGTCAGGTGGGCGATTGTATCTTTTACGTCCTGTAAACAACTAAAGGAAACTTGCACCGTTCTCAATCACGTTTCTTAGTTTATTCACTATTTGGAAATTAAGCTGCAATTCATTGACTCGTTTAACAAATGTACAAGTTTGTGTTAGCTGCAGCAGCAAAAATAAGAATGACTTCAGATTAAATACTTTCCTTGAGAAAATTATTTTATTACAAAAAATATATGAGTACATAATTATTTGTGGGGGATGGGTCAGAGCAAAAGAATCACAGTGAATTGTGACCACAGCAAGGGACACTGTCTGGATGACGTGGTTACAAATGGCTTCTTCGAGGATGGGGATGACATATGAAGGTGAAAATAATTTGTTTTTTTTTTTCAGTAATTTGAAAAATCCTTGAAGTCCCATTTGTAGATGTATTTCATAAAACACACCTTCTAAAACTGTTGCCAAAAGCTTATAGAAAGTGGGTAAAATGTTACCGATACGAAATTTAGTGACTTTACAATATTGTTATTTAGGGATGCAACTGGCTTTCAAGTCTTATTAGGTTGGGTGGCCTTCTGATTTACCACAAGCTGCCCTGCAGCCACCAGGTCTGCCGTAAGTCAGAGCCTCAGCTTTCTGGTTACAGGCTGCTTTTATGACATCATCCACCTCCTGCTCAGACCTCCACTAGGTGACATTTGGCTGGTACCATCTGTCTGGTTTGTCTCTTAAGACCATATTGTCTCGGTGGCATTTGAAAGCCTTTGGAGTGCTCACTCCTGCAGACCTTCAAGGGTAGAATTTATCTCCGCAGCCAATTTCTTAGACGTGGCCTCCCAATTATTTCTTTGTTTATTTTACATAAATATTTTGATAGCTCTTGCCCAGGACTTAGAATTTTATGTGCTTTCACAGTTCCAATAAATTTGTTCTTGAGTCAATTTAACAGTACTGGCCAGATACATTATAGCTTTCATCAGCGTTAGAAATACCCTGGTGTATGACAAGCAGCAGAAGGTATAACTTCTTAACTGATGTCAAGGGTGATGGATTCTCTAACTCTGTAAGATTCCCATTAACCATTCCGAAACTGCTCTCTTCAGCTATGGAGCTACTTCAGTGCTGATATTCCTCCACATCCGGCTCTCATCAAGTTTATATCAAACCCACAGGCTACACTAATTTTGCTCCCCTCTGTTGTTGAGATATTTCTATTTAGTGGGACACTTACCAGTTTATGCTTCTTTATCTTATTAGTTTGGGAATAAAATGTCTGGTCTACGAGGCAAGAATTTTTTTGTTTTTTTAGATCTGCTTTTATAGTTCTAAACCATTATATTTATTGTCATTATTTCTTTAAGATCTTTAAAGTTTTAGTCTTGATATTATTGATGCTGTTATCATCATTGTTATTACGGATGTTATTATTTATGGTTGCAGTGTAATGTCTTGTAATTCAATAGCTGGACCAGAATTTCCTAATCTGCAGCACAATAGGTGACTCACAGCACCACGCTGACAAACTAAGTCAAGGCAGACATGACTCCCCGGCGCGTTGCACCTTAGAAACATAGATTGTTTAATCAGAAAACCTTGTGGATCAAGTCAGTGAGGGAAATTTATCAAAGCAAAAGTACAAACATTTCAATTAATGGTGCTTGACATCATACAAATTGCTCATTTTCTAAAAGTGATCTGCAAAAATATACTTTAAAGCCATTTTCACTTAGGTATTCCTCGATCATGGCACCCGGTTTGTCTCTCAGCTGCATCTTTGGGTTGTCTTTACAAAACAAGGCTATGGGACCTCCCTCCCCCACACAAAATAAGATGGCATACATTAATTCCCTGTGGCCAAGTATGATATGAAGTTAGGTTAGAAAGTAATTCCAAATTATTTCATTTTTATAAGCCTGAACATTACCCTTATAAGTAATATTGTTGAATGATGAAAAAATGTGTAGACTCTAATGACAGCTTCTCATTTTACACATTTGGGGACAACTCAGCCACTATCTAAAGTTTCAGGAAGCCAGGCAATTTAGAATGATCATTTTTGAAGCACACACACACACACACACACACAAAAAAAAAAAAAAAAAAAAAAAACTATTGCCTAAGTAAGTTCATGTCTCATATCTGGTAATCCTAATTTTACAGGGAGAAAAATGTCTGGTCCACATGAACAGGGATTTGTAAAAGCACACAGTGCTATTAATTAAAGTTTATAATTTGTGATTATTGACCATAGTTTTCTTTTTTTTTAAGACTTTATTTTATGTAAATGACTAGTACACTGTAGCTGTCTTCAGACACATCGGAAAAGGGCATCAGATCCTATTACAGATGGTTGTGAGCCACCATGTGGTTGCTGGGATTTGAACTCAGGACCTCTGGAAGAGCAGTCAGTGCTCTTAAACCGCTGAGCCATCTCTCCAGCCCCTGACCATAGTTTTCAAGTCTGTGCTTTGGAGTGTTTTTACTGTAGCTATTGATTCCATCTTCAGAATATGTTTAGTATACATTTCTAGATATGTTCCACTGAGTGGCCTGAATTGATTATACTTTGCAGTATCTGTTTTCATGGTATAATATGCATTTGCTGAACTCTATTTATAAAATAAAGTCTGAGAAGTACCTTATTCTCATACTTTTCAAGCTAACATACAATATTGTAGAACTGTTGCAAATGGGAGTCGTCCATGTTCCATACTTTTGAAAGAACTATAAATATAAGCGATCCAATTTAGCAATGATAAATGCAGCCTTCCAAACTCCAATCATATCTGTCCTTAGTTATAGCAATTTCAAATAAAAAAAATCCATTGGTGATGCTCAGGCACATATCATCTTTAAGACCTAGAAATAAAGACCTGGACGCAGGCCAGGCGTTTGAATTGTGGGCATACCCAGTCCAAGAATATCTTTTATAGTTATCGCCGCTCACTTGTCGCTGTGATCTATTAGATGGCCCCAGCTTCCTTACCATAGGAGAAAACAATCTTCCTGTTTTCCATTATTTATCTTATTCTCCTTGCATGCATTCTGACTCGCTGTAAGGCATTATTCAACCTGTTCTTCTTGGTGAGTCCATATCACCTTGGTATCAAAATACCAAAATGACCATTGTGGGTTTAATATCAGTACTTATGTTAACCAACTAACTCTTTTACAAGCCGTCCATTTAAATAAGGAGTTAACTGTGATCTAGGAAATAACGGAATGAGAAAAGGAATTTTCGTGAAAGCTGCTGATCCCTTTTCACCGAGCAGTTCATACCCGTGTGCTATTTTCTCTTTTCATTCCAAAGTGACACTGGCTATATAGGTATCACACATTTAATAACAGATTTTTAGGAAAATGCCACTGTACTAACGTGTGCACACACACATGCATGTACACACACACACACACACACACACACGTTTTAGTTGATCAAGCACAGAATTCACTAAGCACATTCGCTCACAGAAGTACATTATGTCCTACTCACTCTGGGTGCACTGATGCAGAAGACACAACGTTTGGCAGCCCAGGCACAGGGCAGACCACCAACATGTCATCACTGCCATCGCCGTCATCGTCGTCCTCAGGGTCAGCTACATCAGGGCCTGCCCTGAAGCAGAGTGTCCCTTTGCCTGAGCTCACACGCTTCTTACACCAGACAGCTCTAGATTGAGCAGACACTGGACACTGACCCGCAAGGTGGCTTTGGTGGGTCTGCTTCATATTTTCCTTCCACTCAATTGCATTTTTTCTCCTTTCCTTTCATAGATATGAATCCCTATTTAACATCTGGTACTCCAAACTTATCAGCACTTGCTCCTAAAAAGCTCTGCCTTCCATATACAGTCCAAAAGTGTTGCTTTATCATAATTGGACTCTACAATTGCCTTTTCAGACTGAAGCTGTTTGTAGTGTCAGAGAAACACACTTATCGATGTAAGCCATGTTCGTAATTCTTATACTTTCATGATAATTAGATTGAAATGATGTGAATCTTATCCTCCATTGTAGGTGGTGTATTAAGTACAGAATTAGAATTCTTTTCCAAAAAAATTGCAGAAATCCACCTCTAAATAAAAAATGAGACCTTACGGCAGCAAGGGTGGGAAGGAGTAGAGATTTGAAACACAATTCTGTCACTCCCAACTGCTGACTGCTATTTCTGCAAGGAGAATGGCCTGCCCAGGGCTCACCATAGGCTATCACTGACATCTCAACTACTGTAAGTCAACCATAACAAAGAGAGCCACTTGATGCTGCGTTTACTAAATCAAAACTTATATCCTTTTGCAAACAGAAAGTTTACTCACTCGGTAAAGGAAATTCTAAAGCATGAGAAAATATAGGTGAACCTGAGGACATTATTCTAAGTAAACTAAGATAGCCACTTCAGGAGAAATGCTACAAAGTGCCACACAAATGTATTAGCTAAAATAGAATCATAGACATGCAGATGAAAATGGTGATCATCAGGATCAGAAGCTGAGGAAGAAAGAAATCGCTCACCACTGAGCACAATATTTCAGTTTTGAAGAAATAATAGTATCTAGGTACCTGGTAACTAACACTTTGTAGACCACTGTATTCTTTACATAAAAATATACTTAGACAGGAAATCTCAAGTTACATTTTCTTACAACAAGAGAAAAACAATAGTACACTAAGATATAAAATATATGAAATTATGATGAGACCTAGAGCCAACTTCCTATAGATTGCTTAGTAATAATAAAATATTGAGGTGACATCATTAGTAAGGAGAGCTGCTATCCTGCAATTTATTATATGAATCAATGAGAAAGACACAAGGACATTGATACAGTATTCTGGAACAAAAAAAAATTGTGCTACTTACATCTCATCCCAGGAAAACCATGCAAACTAAGTCTAGAATACATTCTCCAAAAGAAGAGTGTTAGGGTTGGGGTGTAACTCATTGGTAGATTGCAGAAGGCCCTTAACTTTAGTTCCTAAAATATAATAATAATAATAATAATAATAATAATAATAATAGTTTTACAGCCTTCAAAAATAACCATAAAATGTATACTTTCATAATAATTAGGTTGAAATGATATCTATCTTATTCTCATTTGTAGGTGGTATATTGTAGGTATAACAGAATTATAATTTGTTTCCAAATAAATAGCATAAATCCATCTCTAGATTAAAGGAAATGAGGCCTCACAGCATCAAGGACAGAGAATTCCACATTAAAGGAAACCAAAGGGCCCCAGAGGTCGTGCTGGACAGACAGCAGAGTCGCCACACAGGAGCCAGGGGAGAGCGGCCCAACGAGGGCTGCCCAACTGGACTCAGCAAAGATGGAATATAGATTTTAGTAAATAATAAACTGAGAATATTGGAGAGAAGTGGATTAGCCATGTGGAGGCTGGGAAGTGGCTGATTTAGGCATATCAAAATATAAAGGCTGTGTGTATGTTTCTCTCACTGGGGAATGCAGAACATCAAGGCAGGCGGCAAGAAACGCCAACACTACTGGGATCAGTTTGGGTTGAATTGAACTGAATTGAGTACTGCTACAATAATGCATGGCCTAAACCTTAGATTTCATATACTTGACCTGCAAAGATGGAAATATTTTGTAGGACTTCCTGGGATTTAATCAGGTGAACCTTGCAAAAGTTTTATCATATCTCTGGCAGTTTCAATTCATTGTTAGCTCTATGAAATATTCTCATTTTGTTAATATCTGAAATCGGACAAGCGCCAGGATATTACCCAATTGCAGTTTATGTCTGTGCTGTTTGCTCCTTAGAAGTTGAGTAAAATGTCAAGCAATTGGGGTGGCAACCATCTTTGTAAGACAGAGATTTTTCTTCTGTCTATGCCTTTCTTGGAAAACAGCAATGTACCTTTTCCCTGTCCAGTGATTGAAATATTGTAGGTCCTTCCCATATACTGAAACTGTTAATGCCTGGGCGCTTTTGTGACTAAACACTATTATTACTCTTTGTGCAGAAGCATTCTTATAGAGCAGCTACAAAGTGGACACAAACCTCAAGTCACACACAGAACAAAGTTCACACTTATTTGATGATGTTGAATATGAGCCGTGCATTTTCTTTTTTTTAAATTAGATATGTTTTCTATTTACATTTCAAATGTTGTCCCCTTTCCTGCCTCCCCCCCAAAAAAACTTAATTCATCCCCCCTCCCTCTGCTCACCAGCCCATCCACTCCCTCTCCTGGCATTCCCCTCTACTGCAGCATCAAGCCTTCTCAGGACCAAGGGCCTCTCCTCTCATTGATGTCCAACAAGGCCAACCTCTGCTGCATATGCATCTGGAGCCATGGGTCCCTCCATGTGTCCTCTTTGGTTGGTGGTTAAGTCTCTGGGAGCTCTGGGGGTAGTCATCAAGTGTAGGTAGGTTTTAGTGTGACTTATACTATGATAAGACAATCAGAGGAGAAGTATGAGGTAGCATAGACCATACCGTTCTCAGTGACTCTGACCCCCTCTCCTGGAAAGCAATGGGCTGGTGCCATTTCTCGAGTCCCATTCTCTTCTGGGGTGTGGAAAGGTGTCCCTGTCATTCCTTAGTTCACTTATTAGACTTCTGGATAGCAAAAGAAATATGAAATATACCCAGAAATGGGTTCAGGGCATTTGCATACAATCTCTGACTAAATTCTACTCTTCCTCTCCTTTTATATACTGACCTCCCTGATCTTGTGATTCTATGAGGGGACTGCTGGCCCCAACAAACACTTTATGTAAAGTAGGAAAAATGTTTTATTCATGACATTTTCCCATGATCGCTCAAAAGTTAAAATATCACCCAAATATTTCTTTAAGCATTGGCTTTATTATGAAGTGTTACCACTTGTTTTTGTACAAAGCAGAACTGGGACATTTACAACCCAGGGCCTTGTTCTTTCGTTCATCAATTAATCTTAGAGCAATAGCCTTGATTCGTCAGATATATAGAAATAGATTAGACATTTATATGAAGACTTTTTGTCACCCTAAAGATACTTTCTCTTGATCGCCTGTCTTTCCTTTAGAAGAATCCTCTCCTTGGTGATTTAGAAGTAGAAAGGGGGCTGAGAGCAATCACACATTAATTTACATTAAATAATTCTGATAGCATGTACTCTAAAAAGCGCCTGTAAACTCTTCCAAGAGCGTGCTTGCTGCAGGGTTGTGGAGAACAGACTTTTTTTCCTTTTTGACCTCTCTAGCTTCAGGGAAAAGTAATAACTTCTTAGTTAAGTGTTATCTGAAGGATTATTGCTTTCGCTTTTCCCAGGGGCCTTCAGAGTAGATTAGCTTCTAGGATAGCCATGTACTGCCCCCATCTTCCATTTCTAAGGTTATTTCTCCACCTTCTGTTAGTTTTCTACTGAAATACTTACTGTGAGAAAAAGTCATAGAAACACACACACACACACACACACACACACACACACATTCCTTAAGATTTCACTGCAAGGCATCTACACAGAAACTGGCTACTGGGTGTGAATAGGATTCACAGTTCTTGTAATCACCAGTAGCACCGCAGGAAAATGTGCGAATCCTTGATCCGCTCCCCAGTCAAGGATATTAGTAGTCAGCCGAACAAGCAAACCATGCTTGAGTGACACCAGGAGATTGACACTCACCAAAGATCGAATGATCATTCTAAATTGTCAGCCAGAATGAGCCCTGTCATAGTATAAAATAATCCCCCCTTCAGCAACTCAGATATCCCCCACTTTAATTACCTGTGGAGATAATTCTCAGGTCCTGCTACTTGAGACCACAAGTCTGACTTTTGTATTTTCACATAAAGTCAAGAATTTTCTCCTAAAAGGTAATTCAGGCCAACAAGGCATCCGCCTCCTGCTGGTCCTGGCTCTAAAATTTAACCCTGATTCTTGTACTCCTGTTACTTACTTCAGTACATGTGGCTTTAAGAGCTCCAACCCTTAACAACTCTCAGCATCTCTGTCCTAAGAAATGATTTCTCCACCACCATATGCCAACTTGATATGGACTGGGTCTACAATCCACTCAAATTCAGTGTTCTCTCTGCCCATCCCCCACTACACACCATTTCCTATGTAATAACACTTCACCCCACTCCACCCAGAAGGTTGCTACATGTACTAAATGTGGTGACTGGTCTGCTTTTCCTAAAATTCAAACCAAAAAATGCCTATTAAAGCAGAGGTTATCAATAAGCAATATTATGGTGCCCCCCCAAAAAACCCTCATATATTGAAGTATAGACAGACCATCTAAGGCATAATTAAGGTTAAAACAGGTCATAAGAAGAAGGCTTCTTATGATAGGAGTTTGCACAGGAAGAGATACAGCAGAGGCTTCTTTCTATACACACCACCACAGAAGGAATGCCTTATGAAAATGCTATAAAGTAAAAGGAACAATTGTCAAGCCCAGAATGAGACGCTGAAGCCAGCCCTGAGTGACGGCGCTGTGGCCCTAGACTTCTCTCTCTAGAACTGGGAAAACCAATTCTCTACCAATTCTTTAGGAAACTCGGTCTGTAGCATTTTGACGTGATAACTTGAGACAACTACTACATCATTCTGACCCAGAATCCTTAGGGAAGGTTTTAAAAAAAAAATACAAACCTTTTAGATGATTTCCTTTGGCTTTTTAGACGCTTCTTGGACTATTCTGTATGGAGTCAAGGTTTAGAAGAATGGAGACTCTTTCAGATTTGGAGAATTCAATCTCTAGACCTGTTTTCTATTCACTAGTATAACTTGAGAGAAAAAGATCTTTAAATTTAGATGAATCTATTTTCCTTTTCCAAGGAATCCCCAAATAGATAAAGAAGACATGATTATAGCTTGCCAGCTTGAGCAACAGAATAAAAACCGAGCTTTAAATTAAAATAACCTAAGAATAAATCAGTTCAGCATTTTAAGTTAATAACTTTATTTAAGAAAACTATTTTCTGTGAAAAGTAGCATTCTAAGACAGAAACAAAATTAGTGAAGAAATTATTATCAGTCCTATGATTGTAAATAAGACAAAGTCCAAATCTTAGAGTACATTTGAGATATAATGTCGACATCTAGACAAAATTAAAAGATGTTGAAAATGGGCTGTATAATTCAGCTTCTCAAGGAAATAGCCCAGGGTAGTTGGAAGTAAATGGAAATTTTGTGGAGGAAGCATGCCACTAATATCTCCAAATTGGGTGAAAGGCGCATTGGACAGGGATCAATTGCAGAAAATAAGATCGACCCAGGTGTTAGTCAAAGCAGAGCAGGATCTAATGTAGGAAATTGTGTGCTCACAAAATTGCTGGAAGGTCAGGCAGGGCAGAATGAAACCTGAACAGCTCTATGGGAGCCTGCTGTACTGTGGGACCGCATCCTAAATCCATAGAAGATAAGCCCAGCACTGCATGGCATCAATGAGCAAGAGGGTTGGCTCCCACACTAGAAACTATCTGTGGGACACAATTCCTAATCAACATACTGCCAACCCGCTCTGATTGGTTTACTCTCCACCCTGTCTGGAGTTCTAGATGGGGGTAGTCTAAAAACTATGTTTTAAATTGGTGGTGGTGGTAGTGCTGCTGCTGCTGCTGCTGCTGCTGCTGCTGTTTCAACCTTTCATGCTAGAAAAATATATAAACCCTTGTCCTGTCTGCTCAACTCCATCCGCAGCTTTCTGTGCATGAATCCCCCAATAGAAGAGCAGCCTCTAAGATACACAGCCCTGCTCCAATCTTCTCACTATAGGCGGGCAGTCTGAAACATCCACAGAACAATGTCTCAGCCGTGCCTTTCTTCCTGTTTCCCCATTACACTTCGGATCAATTTTTCCATCAACACAGGATTGGCCTTCCTTGCCTAAAATGGCCATTTGATATTCTTATATTGGTTTCATATGAGTGTGTGATACTGAGGGTCAGAGTCAGGGCCTCGCCTCTTGTGGAGCAAACACTGTATCCTCACCCTTCCTACTAAACGTTCTATCCCCCGGAGAATGTAATTCTCTAAGAATCTTAAACCTCTTGAAGCAGCAGAGCCTAATATTTTAGCAAGAAGAGGCCAGATGTTATAAGTAGACTATTTGGAGCAATAATAAGAGATGCCATTCCCAAGCCCCTCACTTCCTCTTCAGGCTCCATGAATTCCAACTATGGGAAAAATATGTTGGAGAATGGCTCCAAGTAAATACCATATCTGTGAGCCAGCACCCCTGTCTCACAAGGTGTTTCTTCTATGCTCCCGTAACTGAGCCTTCAATAGGCCGTTCCAACATTGGGTATGGGCAATTGCTTCTGGAAAGATATTACCAGTGAATCCCGTAAGTACCAACCTAATGCCTCATTTCTTTTGCTATAAAATTAGTTTCTTTACAAAAAAAAAAAAGTGTTGTGTGGAATACTGTGGGTAAGCTATTTAGAAGTCCTCAGATGTTCTCCGGCAAAAAGCATTGCGTGCAGGGTAAGCAAATCCAAAACTAGACTGAACGAGTCATTGCCAGCAAGGAATACTGCTGTTTTCTCCTTGATGGAAGTGACTTAATATAGTCTATCTACGACTAAGCCGTCTGACTTTGCTTCTGACATTTTGAGGGCGCAACTGACATATGACTGCATGAAATACGATAGAAGAAAGCCTGCATCATTAAATCAGCCTAGACTTTCCACCCGTTCTACCATATACACGTATCCATTAACTTAGTGAGAAGACACATGGAGTCACACTTTCCCTCCTTGTCTACCAAGTGACTTCTATGTGCACTGGATTTTGAGATGCCCATCACAGAAATTGGACTTTTTGAGTCATAGTGATAAAGGGCACGTGGCTCAGCCCCAGAGCCTATCAAAAAGTCTACGCACCTCTTCCTCCAGCCTTCCTCTTTCTTGTCAGTCTCAGAATTCATCCATTGTAACCCACTATCTACCAGTTATTCCCCATGAAATGTATATTCATGTATGTGTGTTCCTATGATTTGATCCTATAAAAAGCAGACCATTAGACATGGTATCATTTGTTCTACTGAACAGGGGGATTTTTTTTTCTCCCTTAACCAATACCCTGAGCAGAGCTTCAGAGCTGTGGCAGACACACCTCCAGTTCATACTACCTGTCATGTTAAACTCTCTATAAATAACTATGGATTTTGTTTATTTGCTTGCTTGCTTACTTGCTTGTCGTTTGTTTGTTTCTATGTCATATGTAACTTCCCATCCTACCCTGGGGTAAGCTGAAGGGCAAGTTCAGTGCATTAGAGCATAATAAGTCTTACAACATATGTTATATTTCCATTTAAAAAATGAAGTGCTACTGGACATGCCTGAATTTATGTCCTTATGAAACAAGTATCACATGCTTTATGAGAAGTAGGTCAGACAGCTGGAGGTTGTATTGATAATTACATAGTATCTGTCAGAGTCTAGAGTGAGGCACCCAAAGTAGGATCTCAAAGAGAAAAACATTATATATGACAGAGAGCAAGGAATGCGTGCATTCAACTAGTTCCTGATTCTCAAGAACTGCAGAAATTCAGACACATACACACACACACACACACACACACACACACAGAGAGAGAGAGAGAGAGAGAGAGAGAGAGAGAGAGAGAGAGAGAGAGAGAGAGACCTTAAAAACATGCTGAGGCAGTCAAGATCCCAACTACATTTGTCACCAGAATCCTAAGCCAGACACACACATACATAGGTTAGACCTTAGTAGCTGTTTGATCTCCATGGATTAGTGTTATCTCAGAACCATTAATAAATACTTAAAAGCCTAAATATGTGCCATAACTCCATACATTATCTTCTCAGTAGAAATGCATTATAGTATGTCCTTGTCATAGGTGATAGAGATGATAATCATTAATTGAATGAAAATTTAATGGCGGCCCAGGATGAATAAATATGTAATAAATGCCACGGTGTGATGACAAAAGAATAACTCATGATGAGAGAGAAAGACAGAGAGAAAGATACAGAGAGAGAGAGAGAGAGAGAGAGAGAGAGAGAGAGAGAGAGAAAAAACAATGATCTTTAGAGGCCTTGGGTCTGTATGCTGCAGTTAGCTTAGAACCAGTAGTAACAGGTGAAGGCTCACCTGTGTCACTCCCAGGGCCCCATGACCCATCAGCCATTACTAAGCACACTTGCTGTTGTCCCTCTAGGGAAATTACTGTGCAGTCTTTGTGCTGAGGTCCATTCTCAACTTGGTCTTCCTACATAGTTTCATTATTCCCACTGAGGCTTTACTGCTATCCAGAGACATCATGTTCTATTTCCACTTTCAGTCTGTACTAGACAACCATGGCTACCAAAATAAGAACCTTATTTTGTGCTCAGAAGGATCTGAGTGCTCTCATGAGATAGATATGGGATAATTGAGTTGATCTGCTTGTCAAGCCCCTTCTACCATGTTCAATTGTCTAAAGTTGGCAATTCTTCTTTTCTAAAATACTGCAGAACATCTTGTCTCCCCATTTCACCTAGCTGAAGCCACCATTATGTCTGGGAGTCAATCAACCAGCAAACCAAACAGAAACGTACACAGGTGTTAAGAAGATTCATGGAATTCCAAATCATTAGTAGTTCTGTCTATATCAATGATTTCAGTCCTAACATCTGGTCTAGCATCTTCAAACCCATTTTACACTCTGGATTTCCCACATTCTCCTATTGTAAATACACTATCAAAAGCATTTGACTCCTTTCATTAGAGACCTTCTCTGAGTATTAATATTGCTGTTGTTTCTGGGGCTATGCAAGGACCTGACTATGACTATGGTATTAAAATGGTAAATTTTCACTTATACATTTCAGGTAAGCCAAGCTGTTAGAGAGTCTTCAACTACATCAGGTAAATGAAAACAGCTTCAACTGAAGAGGGACGCGTGGCAAGGCTCAAGAGTATGATAGGGCATCTTTATCCAAATCCTTGCAACATCATTTTCTGTGATGAAGGTCTAGCTGTTGGTAAGGCAACTACTTTTGATATTTCAAAAAATAAATGACAAAAGTATACATTCAGCATCCCACAACATCATGTTTTCCTTCTGAATCCCATCTGAAGGATTACCAAAGCTACAAAAGAGACTCTTGAAGGGTAGTTGAAAAAAATTACTGATTCTCAGGCAGTTCCTACAACTGAAACTTTAAAATATTGTTTTCTTACTGTTTATTTGCCCAATTTGGAAAAAAAAAGTCCAACCCAATTTAACATCCTCTTCTTTCTGACATTCTCAAAAATTGCCTGTCTTAGGCATTTTCTATTCCAAACTCTAGGTCTTTAGTATACATATTGCTTCAGATGAGCAGAGGTAAAATTTTAAGTTATCATTCATTGAGTGTCATAATTGACTTAAAACACAATAGTCTCATAAGCACTTTGGTACTAATTTCCTTTATTACTCAAAGCTCAGTTTCCCATAAGAGAAACCACTTTAACTAGTTTAAATAGAAAGGATTTTCTGTAGGCAATTGAATTCTTTTATAAATTTCAAGAGTTAAAGAAGCAAATTCCTGTCTGTTTCCAGATCAACTCCCAGGTCTCAGAACCATTGTAACCAACCATGACTGAGAGAGAAGCAAGCACCAGTGGGGACAGGCAATAAATCCCACATACATTGGTATAACTGCCAACTACAAAGCCACAGTGACCTTGACATACCCAGAATTCTGCCCCCAGTTTGATTGGAAGCTATGGGTCAGGAAGTCATCACCATGCTAGAATGCCAACATTTCATATATGGGCTCTGGACCCACAACACCTTCCCACACCCTGTGCCCTGGTGCTTCATCTGTCTCTCCACTTGATCCTTTTATTTAATCAAAATCTAATGCAACAATCTGTTTGATAAAGACTAAATCATATTTCACTGTCTCATGTCTAAGTGTATATTTTAGTTTTCCACATCTAGCCTATTTGAGACAGATGCTAACAGCCTGTGTCATGTATACTGGCCCTTTAACTTATGTCTCAGACAAACTTCTCAATGATAAGCCTAGAAAACCTCAACATCATAATACATTTTCTCTGTCCCATGAGAAGGAGGACAAGAAGTCGAATTTACTCAGAGCTACTGCAGGAGCCTGGAATCCATACCAACAATCCATGCTACTAACAAATTGCAATGGCACATGTACAGAAACTATGAGGCATCTAAAACATACATTGAATTACTCCAGAGATTATAGTTAAAGAGGTTTAGAAATGAAGCCCAAGAGTTAGCCATGGATACAATATTGACACACCTGTTACTGCTTACATTTAGCCTAGATATGCAAAAACAATGAATTTTGCATCAAGGTAGTGAAACATTTTCATTAGCCGATGAGCAAAATTGAGAAAAAGGGATAAAAGAGGCCAGTGGGGCTGAGAGTTAATAAGAACAAAATTGGCATATGAATTTCAAAGTATTCAGTGAAGATCTTATTTGCATGCTAATCCAAAAAATATAGTAAAATTTTTCCCAAAATTTTTTACAATAAACCTTATAGTTGTTCTGTTTAATTTGACATCATTTCAAAATAGCAACTAATTCTCAAACAGGAGAGCAAACTAAACTTTTCTATGCCCCTGCCAACAGAGCCTATCTTTTCAAATACATGCTTATTTATATGTAGTATAAAAACTCCAACTCATTTGTCCCTAAAAAACCCCCCTTCATGTTGGTTCAGAGCTTTAGTTCTCTGGGGTTCTTAGGAACCACAAAAATCAATATGGCAAGATGCACAATATAAAACTTTGGCTCTCCAATGTGAATAACTGTATTCTCATGGATAGCTAACACCATAGATGTCCCAGGAAAATGCAAATCAATATGAAGCAATTTTGTTTCCTACAACTGGTAACACATACTATTAGTGCCAATGGCAATCAACAACTGAGCTGAGAAAGTCATACAACACAGGTGCAATTTGCAGCCAATGAGATGTGAAAAGTCCCATAAATGAAAGGCCAGAACTAGAAAGTATTTGTGTGTCCACTAAAACAAACCAAAATACTTCCCATATTATATATTATGTATAATATGGGGAACAATACCAAGATGGTAAATAGTTCTGCTCAGAGACAACATCAGTTCACTAACCACTTCCAAGGGACGGGGGACAGTGCAGTAAACTTCAAGGGCATTGCTCCAAAACTCAAATATTTAAGTGTGACCCAAGCATAAAGGTGAGGAAGAGACCTCCTTTAGCCCTGTGCTTCTCACACTTTGTGTGCTACAGACTTACCTGGAGAACCTCTTCAGATGCAGAATGCTGGGTCCTGCCTCTGAGATGTTGAGTCAAGATGTTTGGGTGGAGTAGGGGGAAATTTTGCATTTCTGATAGGTCTCCAGATAACATGTGGATCCTGGTGACAGATAAAAGCTTCTGGAGAAAGAACTCAGAGAGAAGCAGTCAGCCAGCCTTGGTTTAATAATTTAGACAGGTACATCCAGAAAGAATTTCCCTCAATTGAGGAATAAATAGCGAGCAACAGCAAAAGGGTCAAAAGCCTGAATCATATATATATGTGTGTGTGTGTGTGTGTGTGTGTGTGTGTATATACACACACACACACACACATATATATATGTTTATATATATAAAATGTTATATATGTATAATATGTTATATATTATGTTATGTGTTATATGTTATATATATTATACATATTATATATATGTGTGTATATATATATACATATATATATAATCCCTCAAAGAAGAAAGCATTAAGTATTTATTGCATAAAATTAATAGAACACAGTCAGGAAAAGACAATTTAGAAACAGAAAAAAACTTTTAAAAAACCTGCAGCACTCCCCACTCCCCGCGGCCACCGCCGGTGTGCTTGCAGCTGTCTGGACTAAGCGAGCTGAACCAGGTACCCACGATATCCAGAATTTGGGATCTCTGGAAACTCAAGGCTGCCAGGCAGCGATTCCTGGGTCCCAACCAGGTGTGGGCGCTGCGCCCTGAGGGGGACCCTGCACTCCATGCAACTGCGGCCATCTTGGTTGAATTGAGCAGGCAGAACCAGATACCCGAGATATCCCAAGCTTAAGATCTCTGAGGACTAGGCCGCCAGCCAGTCATCTAAGAACAGAGCTTGGCAGAGCAGCAGTTCCTGTGTTCCAGCAGGGCGTGCATTCTCTGTCCTGCAGGAGACCCTGCACTCCGCACTCCCCACTCCCCACAGCTGCCAGCATTCTTGCTGCTGACTGGACTAAGCAAGCAGAACCACAGAAGACAAGCAGCATCAGGTCCACAGAGATAACCGAATATAACATTGCTTAGAGCAAGATACACCAGTGGTCCAACAGCAGCACCCAAGAGAAGAACAACACATCAGCAAACTGTGCCAGAGGAAACCCAGTCATCCAGTGGTGGGGAAATAGCCTTACAAGCCCACAGGAGGTTCAAGCACCAGCTAGTGACTACAGTGACCAACTAAGGCCAGAGATAACCAGATGGCAAAAGGCAAACGTAGTAACATTACTAACAGAAATCAAGGCAATATGGCAGCATCCGAACCCAGTTCCCCAACAGCACTAAGTCCCGGATACCCCCAAACCACCAGAAAAACAAGATTTGAATCTAAAATCACTGGTCAGGATGCTGATAGCGGAACACATAGGTAAATCTCTTAAAGAAATACAGGAGAAATGGATCAAAAATTAGAAGCCCTTACAAGGCAAACACAAAAATCACTTAAAGAAATTCAGAAAAATATGGATCAAAAAATAGTAGCCAATAAGGAAAACCTATCAGAATTACTCCAGACTTCTCACCTGCGACCATGAAAGCTAGAAGATCCTGGGCAGATCTCATGCAGACTCTAAGAGAACACAAATTTCAGCCAAAACTACTTTACCCAGCGAAACTCTCAATCGCCATAGATGGAGAAACCAAGGTATTCCATGACAAAACCAAATTTGCACATTATCTTTTCACAAACCCAACCCTACAAAGGATAATAGGGGGAAAAAAACACAAGGAGGGAAACCACACCCCAGAACTAGCAAGATAGAAACCCCCTGTCATCAAACCCAAAAGAAGATAATGACTCAAATATTAAAAAAAAAAGAAAAAAAAAAAGAAAAATGTCAAAAATGTCAGGAAGTGATAATTACTATTCCTTAATATCTCTTAACATCAATGGACTCAATGCCCCTATAAAAAGACATAGACTAACAGACTGGATACAGAAACAGGACCATACATTTTGCTATATACAGGAAACACATCTCAGTGTCAAAGACAAACACTACCTTAGAGTAAAAGGCTGGAAGACAATTTTACAAGCAAATGGTCTCGGGAAACAAGCCGAAGTAGCCATTCTAATATCAGATAAAATTGACTTTCAAGCTAAAGTCATCAAAAGAGACACAGAAGGTCACTTCTTGCTGTTCAAAGGAAAAATCCACCAAGAACTCTCAATACTGAACATCTATGCTCCAAATGCAAGAGCACCCTCATTTGTAAAAGAAACTCTACTAGAGCTTAAAGCACACATTACCCCTAACACAATAATTGTGGGTGACTTCAATACTCCACTATCCTTAATGGACTGATCAGGAAAATAGAAACCAAACAGGGACACAGTGAATCTAATTGAAGCTTTGGACCAATTGGATTTAACAGATAGATATAGATATAGATATAGATATAGATATAGATATAGATATAGATATAGATATAGATATAGAGAGAACATTTCATACCAAAGCAAAAGAATATACCTTTTTCTCAGCACCACATGCTACCGTCTCCAAAATTGATCATATAATTGGCCATAAGACAGATATCAACAAATACAAGAAGATTGAACTAGTCCCATGCCTCCTATCAGATCACTGTGAAGGAAAAGTGGTCTTCAATAGCAAGAAAAACAACAGAAAGCCCACATACACATGGAAACTGAACAATACTCAATGACACCTTGGTCAAGGAAGAAAGAAAGAAAACAAAGACTTTTTAGAATTCAATGAAAATGAAGGTACAACCTATCCAAATCTATGGGACACAATGAAAGGAGTGCTAAGAGGAAAACGCATAGCCCTGAGTGCCTCCAAAATGAAACTGGAGAGAGCACACATTAGCAACTTAACAGCACACCTGAAAGCCCTGGAACAAAAAGAAGCTAATTCAACCAGGAGAAGTAGAGGACAGGAAATCATCAAACTAAGGGCTGAAATCAATCAAGTAGAAACAAAGCAAACCATACAAAGAATCAACAAAACCAGGAGCTGGTTCTTTGAGAAAATCAACAAGATAGATAAACCCTTAGCCAGACTAAGCAATGGGCACGGAGACAGTATCCAAATAACAAAATTAGAAATGAAAAGGGGGATATAACAACAGAAACTGAGGAAATTCAAAAGATCATCAGATTCTACTACAAAAGCCTATACTCAACGCAACTGGAGAAACTGGAGGAAATGGACAATTTCCTAGACAGATACCAAATACCAAAATTAAATCAGAATCAATTAGATCAGCTAAACAGTACCATGACCTGTAAAGAAATAGAAGGGGTTATAGAAAGCCTCCCAACCAAAAAAAGTACGGGACCAGATGGTTTTAGTGCAGAATTTTATCAGACTTTCAAAGAAGACCTAACACCAATACTCTTCAAACTATTCCACAAAATAGAAACAAAAGGAACACTGCCCAACTCGTTCTACGAAGCCACAATTACACTGATACCAAAACCACACAAAGATCCAACAAAGAAAGAGAACTATAGGCCAATTTCCCGTATTAATATCAATGCAAAAATACTAAATAAAATCCTTGCCAACCGAATCCAAGAGCACATCAAAATGATCATACACCAGGATCAAGTAGGCTTCATCCCAGGGATGCAAGGATGGTTCAAAATATGGAAATCCATCAATGTTATCCACTACATAAACTATGAGAAAAAACCACATGGTCATCTCATTAGATGCTGAAAAAGCATTTGACAAAATTCAGCATCCTTTCATGCTAAAAGTCCTGGAAAGAACAGGAATTTAAGGTCCATACCTAAACATAGTAAAAGCAATATACAGCAAACAAGTAGCCAACATCAAAATAAATGGAGAGAAACTTGAAGCAATCCCACTAAAATCAGGGACTAGACAAGGCTACCCTCTCTCTCTCCATATCTTTTCAATATAGTACTTGAAGTTCTAGCAAGTGCAATTAGACAACATAAGGAAGTCAAAGGGATACAAATTGGAAAGCAAGAATTCAAACTATCATTATTTGCAGATGATATGATAGTATACTT
The DNA here is from genome assembly GCA_964023405.1 of Apodemus agrarius. Lineage (NCBI taxonomy): Eukaryota > Metazoa > Chordata > Mammalia > Rodentia > Muridae > Apodemus > Apodemus agrarius. Next base: position 16,695,559 of record OZ030026.1, on the reverse strand, counting down.
AAGCAACCCAAAACACTCCACCAGAGAACTCCTAGAGCTGATAAACAACTTTCAGCAAAGTGGCTGGTTATAAAATCAACTCAAGCAAATCAGTAGCCTTCCTACACTGAGAAAGAAGTCAGGAAAATAACACCCTTCAGAATAGCCACAAACAATATAAAGCATCTTGCCGTGACTCTAACCAAACAAGTGAAAGTTCTGTATGACAAGAACTTCAAGTCTTTGAAGAAAGAAATTGAAGAAGAGCTCAGAAGATGGAAAAATATTTCTTCCTCTTGGATTGGCAGGATCAATATAGTAAAAATGGCCATCTTGCCAAAAGCAATCTATAGATTCAATACAATTCCCATCAAAATCTCAAATCAATTCTTCATAGATCTAGAAAGAACAATTCTTAAATGCATCTGGAGTAACAAAAAACCAGGATAGCTAAAACTATTCTCAACAATATAAAGACTTCTGGGGGAATCAATATCCCTGACCTCTGTGTTAAAAACTGCATGGTTGGTCGGTGGTGGCGCACGCCTTTAATCCCAGCACTTGGGAGGCAGAGGCTGGCGGGTTTCTGAGTTCAAGGCCAGCCTGGTCTACAGAGTGAGTTCCAGGACAGCCAGGGCTACACAGAGAACTCCTGTCTCGAAAAAAAAAAAAAAAAAAAAAACAAACTGCATGGTATTGGTACAGCGACAGGCAAATAGACCAATGGAATATAACTGAAGACCCAGAAATGAACCCACAGAGTTATGATCACTTGATCTTTGATAAAGGAGCTACAACCATCCAGTGGAAAAAAGATAGCCTTTTCAACAAATGGTGCTGGTTTAACTGGAGGTCAACATGCAGAAGAATGCAAATTGACCCACTCTTATCACCTTGTACTAAGATCAACTCCAAGTGGATCAAGGACCTCCACATAAAGCCAGACACAGTGAAACTAATAGAAAAGAAACTGGGAAGACCCTGGAGGACATGGGCACAGGGGGAAGGTTCCTGAACAGAACACCAATAGCTTATGCTCTAAGATCAAGAATTGACCTCATAAAATTACAAAGTAAGGTAAAGGACACTGTCAGAAGGACAAAACGGCAACCAACAAATTGGGAAAAGATCTTCACCAACCCCACATCTGACAGAGAGCTAATATCCAATATATACAAAGAACTCAAGAAGTTAGACCCCAAAGAACCAAATAACCCTATTAAAAAATGGGGCACAGAGCTAAACAAAGAATTTTCACCTGAAGAAATTTGGATGGCTGAGAAGCACCTTAAGAGATATTCAACATCATTAGTCATCAGGGAAATGCAAATCAAAACAACCCTGAGATTCCACCTCACACCAGTCAGAATGGCTAAGATTAAAAACTCAAGAGACAGCAGGTGCTGGTGAGGATGTGTGGAAAGAGGAACACTCCTCCACTGTTGGTGGGATTGCAAGATGGTACAACTGCTCTGGAAATCAGTCTGGCGGTTCCTCAGAAAATTGGGCATGTCCCTTCCAGAGGACCCTGTCATACCACTCCTGGGCATATACCCAGAGGATTCCCCTGCATACAATAAAGACACATGCTCCATTATGTTCATAGCAGCCTTGTTTATAATAGCCAGAAGTTGGAAGGAGCCCAGATGTCCCTCAAAGGAGGAATGGATACAGAAAACATGGTATATTTATACAATGGGGTACTACTCAGCAATTAAAAATAATGAATTCATGCAATTTGTAGGCAAAATGGTTGGATATGGAAAATATCATCCTAAGTGAGTTAACCCAATCACAAAAAAATACACATGAATTGCAATCACTGATAAGTGAATATTAATGAGCCCAGAAGCTCTGAATACTCAAGGCACAATTAGCAAATCAAAAGAGTCCCAAAAAGAAGGAAGGAGAGGACCCTGGTCCCAAAAAGACTGGTTCCAGTTTTGCAGGAGAGTAGCAGAACAGAGAAAGGGTTGGAGGGTGAGTGGGGAATGGGACATATGGTAAGGGGGGAACTGGGAAAGGGGAAAGCCTTTCGAATGTAAACAAAGAATATAGAAAATAAAAAAATAAAAATTTAAAAAAACTGCTATGACTTTGACTCAGAAAATCAGATGTGCGCGAAGTCAGGTTGAAGCTGGCAGGGACACAGATCATGTTCTGGAATGTCAGCCACCAGAAGTTTGCAGATACTTTAGGAAACATTTCCATGGAATGGAAACAGATGTTTACAAATTTCACTAAGTTCTGAAGAGAACTCATCCATGGGTTACCTGAATAACTGAAACACTGAAGCAGAAATATACAAAAAGATGACTAGCTGTCTTAGGGTTTTACTGCTGTGAACAGACACCATGACCAAGGCAACTCTTATAAGAACAACATTCCACTGGGGCTGGCTTACAGGTTCAGAGGTTCAGTCCATTATCATCAAGGCAGGAACATGGAAGCATCCAGGCAGGCATGGTGCCAAAGGAAATGAGAGTTCTACATCTTCACCTGAAGGCTACTAGCAGAATACTGGCTTCCAGGTAGTTAGGATGAGGGTTTTAAAGCCCACACCCACAGTGACACACCTGTTCCAACAAGGCCACACCTTCTAATAGTGCCACTCCCTGGGCTGAGCATATACAAACAATCACAATAGTTTTGACTATAAAATTTAAGACTCTTGTAATACCACAAGTAATAAAAATAGTAAGTGGTTAGCAAGGATAGAGCAGGTGTGACAAATACATGTGTAGATACTCAATAATGTACATGGCACCTATGCATTAATATTATATATTTAATTTAAAACATAAAAGAAAGTTAGGTCCTCACACAGAAACATTGTGGAGAGCTGAGGGTAATCGCCATTACAAGATGGCACTTGTTTCCAGCGTGCCAGATCGGTAAACAAGTGGTGTTCGCATGTGCAAGAGCAGGTTCTCGCCAAGTCACAGCCCAGCCCGGGGCGTGGTAATGAGATGAGGAGCAGGCAACCAATCAGATAGAAACACACCACACTAGGGTGTATATAAGCAGTGCCTCTTTCCGTGCTCGGGGTCTTCCTCTTGATACTGAAGCTGATGCAATAAAGCTTGCTGCAGAAGAATCCGATTGTCCACGTGGTTCTTGCTGGCGAGACAATAGTGCAAGACAAGACATGGCTACTAAAATCTCATTTCTACTATAAAAAAACTGAGGTGAAGTGTATCATTGTCTTTCAAACCAGGTGTCCACATGAATAATCCAACATTTTCCAGTTAATTTGAAAGCCACTTTTTCATTGACCAAATCTTCTGGTTTTAGAATCTTTGTTCACCGAGCTTCTGAGTCATATATCTAATTCTGTCTCATTTTAACCCAAGTGAAGAGTTGTCACTTATTTGCTGAACGAGTGTTTTTTTCTAAAATACAAAATAATGCTCATGAATCAAAACTAGAAAGTACTATAGGGCTCAGAGATAATCACAAACAGATCAAAACAAACGATTCTGCTTTCCCCACATATATCATATCTATAATCACAGGCATGAAATGTTTTTGAAATTGTGCTTTTACCCTTCAGATTAGCAAAGAATAAAAAAGACAATAGCCAGAGTTTTTCAGGACTCTTCAATACTGGTAGGTGTCTCATTTAGAAATACACGTCATATCAGAAAAGTAATGCTTTGATGTGACAATTTAATGTTAAAGAATGTCACTCCCGAGAAGATAGCATGTAATTGTGATCTCAAATTAAGTGTGTCAAAACAAAATTATTATAGCTCAAAAAAACTCATTTATCTACCCGTTTTTCCCATTTTACTAAATTATGTCCCCAGATTTGGTCAACATTGCAGCCTTATTTTTTTTAATCCTTTTGTCTGCGTGGCTGCCATCAACTCTACTTCCAAATCTATTTTGAATTTATTCCCTCTTTGCTCCACAGTTCACTGCACTATCCAAATTACTATTAGATTTTTCTATGTATTTTTACAATAGCTCCCTAAATTAATACGATTTCCACAGTGATTCTACAAGAATTGTTCAAAGCAACAAAACCAAGATGAAAACATTTAATGACAACATTTTATGTTTTAAAGTGAATACCAAAATGAGCTATTAAAAAAACTATTAGGGATGGTGTGATGGTTATTCTTGGTTGTCAACTTGATCATATCTGGAATGAACTCCAATCCAGAATAGAGGGCACACTTGTTAGATATATCATGCTTGGTTTGAAATAGGTGAATCCCCTTCTATTCCAGACATTTGAGGTAGAAAGACACACCTTTGACTTAGATCTTGAGGCAGGAAGATACAGACTTTTGATCCAGATCTTGAAGAAGGAAGACTTTTATTCCAGAACACCCCTTCTGCTGGAAGCCCATATAAGGAGATGGAAGAAGGAAGCTTTTGCTCACTGCCTGTTTGCCCTCACCTTGCTACCACACCCATACAGAAGACCAGCAGAGACACCCAGCCTTGTGGGCATGAGCAACTAATATAATCTTAGACTTTCCAGTCACAGCTAGCCATTGATGGATTAGGTGGACGTCAGTCTGTATGTAATTCCAATAAATTCCTTTTTTATATATGTATGTGTATTTTTATGTATAGTGTGTGTATGTGGGTGTGTGTGAGTGGAGAGAGAAAGGAGAGAGAGAGAGAGAGAGAGAGAGAGAGAGAGAGAGAGAGAGAGAGAGAGAGATTCACTCCATATGTTCTGTGACTCTAGAAAATCCTGATTAATACAGATTTACTTCTGTTTTAGTTAGGGATTCTATTGCTGTAAGAGACACCATGACCAAATCTATTCTTACAACAAAAAGCATTTAATTGGGGCTGGCTTACAATTCCAGAAGTTTATCCCACCATCAACATGGTGGAAAGAATGCAGAGTGCAGGCATAGGAGGTACTAGAGAAGGAGCTGAGAGTTCTGGATTGGCAGGCAGCAGGAAGGAAGACAACACTGGGCATGGCTTGACCATCTTAAACCCCAAGATCTGCCCACAGTGGCAGACTTCCTTTCACAGGTCACACCTACTCCAACAAGGCCAGACCTCCTAATAGTGCCACTCTTTATGGACCTAAGGGGGCCAATTTTATTTAAGTCACCACAAACATCAAAATGGCACTTGCCAAGCTTGTTAACCCGAGTTTAATCCCTGTGATTCATGTAGTGGTAGAAGAAAGAAAACTGAATCCCACAAGTTGTCCTCTAACTTCTACATGTGCAGTGTGATGCATGCATGTATGTATACATATGTACACAAGTAAACAGATGTGAAATTTAAATTCTATAAAAGTTTGGCCATTGGAAATGGAAAGATGGCTCAGCAGTTAAGAACACTGGCTTCTCCTGCAGAAGATTTTTGGATTCAGATCCAGTGCTTTAGCAGTAACAGTACAAGAGTTTGCTACCCCAGTTCTGGGGGATTCTATGTCCTCTTCAGGCCTCCATAGGCACCAAACGTATGTATGAGGATCATACACATGCATGGAAACACACAAACGTAGAATAAAATAGATACATTTTTTTTAAAAACTGTTCATCAAACAAATAACAAACCTTTCATATCTTACAACATTCCTTACTTGTGTGGCATACATCCCATGTCCTTGTCCCTTGATGCCCTTTCACTGACAAATGCTAAACAGATTGAACTGAAGATAATAATAACCTACTGTTTGTAACCTCTTCATATTGCCTCCCTTCAAGCATCTCTCATCCGACTTTCATCCACATTTCCTACCAAACTTGCTCTCATTTAACATCATAAAATTCACATTATGGAATCCAGCAATTGAGTCTTCGTTCCTCCCTGATTCTAGAAGAATCCTTCAAACACTTTTTTTTTCATTCAGCCTTTGAGTATGTCACACATTCCTGAAGTCCCTCCCCACTCCTGAACATCTCTCTAATACATCAGTTCTCAATCTGTGGGTCTCACGACATTTTCACTGTGGCCACCTGAGACTACTGGAAATATCAGATATTTACCATGATTTGTAACGGTAGCAAAATCACAGCTATGAAGTAACAGTAAAAACTGTATGGCTGGGGTCATCACAACATGAGAAACTGTATCAAAGGAGCGCAGCATCAGGAAGGTTGAGAACTAGTGCTTTAACATCTCTTCTTCCCACATGATCTCGGAGTGTGAAGTCCTCAAGCCCCTGCCTTGGGCTTCATCTCTCCTCTGCTCATTCCTTACCTGGTGTCATCCACTCCAGCTTTTAAACATCCTATACACAGCACCTTCTCCAAATGTCTACCTCTAGACTTAATATCTCCACAGAGACGAAGTCACAGCTCCATACATTCAAATCAAAATTTGTTTTGGCTCTCATACAATCCCCTTCCTCATATATTGTCTCCACATCTCCATATCTTCTACCACCCTTCACCAGATACATAGATCCAGCTATGGGGCTCTTGCTTGAGAGCTCCATTTCCCTAAGACTCCAACCCAGTGCTTCACTACATCCTAACGCTTCGTTTTTCTCAGTATCTTTGGATTCTGTCAATGCCTTAGCATCTCTCCGCTGTCCTCAGATGAGGACACCATCTCCTGCCTGCACTGGTATCAGTGTTTCTGATCAGTCTTCATACTTCCATCAGTTGGCTCTCTATACCACAGCTAAAGTGATCTTAAGAGACAACAAGTGCTGGCGAGGATGTGGAGAAAGAGGAACACTCCTCCACTGTTGGTGGGATTACAAAATGGTAAAACCGCTCTAGAAATCAGTTTGGCGGTTCCTCAGAAAATTGGGCATGTCACTTCCAGAGGACCCTGGCATACCACTCCTGGGCTATTCTATATTCTATGTTTACATTCCAAAGGCTTTCCCCTTTCCCAGTTCCCCCCCCACCATACGTCCCATAGTTCCTCTCCCCCCCCAACTATTCCCCAATCATTCCCCCTCCCAGAGGATTCCCCTGCATACAATAAAGACACATGCTCCACTATGTTTATAGCAGCCTTGTTTATAATAGCCAGAAATTGGAAGGAGCCCAGATGTCCCTCAAAGGAGGAATGGATACAGAAAATGTGGTATATTTATACAATGGAATATTACTCAGCAATTAAAAATAATGAATTCATGCAATTTGTAGGTAAATGGTTAGACCTGGAAAATAGCATCCTGAGTGAGTTAACCCAATCACAAAAGAATACACATGAAATGCAATCACTGATAAGTGGATATTAATGAGCCCAGAAGCCCTAAATACTCAAGGCACAATTAGCAAGTCAAATGATTCCCAAGAAGAAGAAAGGAGAGGACCCTGGGCCTGTAAAGATTGGATCCAGTTTTGTAAAGAAACCGTGGGGGGAGGGGGAATGATTGGGGAATAGTTGGGGGGGAGAGGAACTATGGGACCTAGGGTGGGGGGGAACTGGGAAAGGGGAAAGCCTTTGGAATGTAAACATAGAATATAGACAATAAAAATTAAAAAAAATAAAAATAAAAAAAATACTCTCCTGAACAAAACCTTCTAAATTCTTCCCATTGTACCTAAAACACTGATTATTTTTATTTAGTTATTTAACTTATTCACTTTACATCCCTCTCAATGCCCCCTCCCTGTCAATCCCTCCAACAACTCCTTCCCTATTCCCCCCTCCCCTTTTATACTGTACAGTCAGGGGATGCCCCAGGGCACAAAATTTTACCATTCCTGTCTCTCTCCACTGGGCTTAAAACATACAGATACAGATGAGTTCTTAAAGGCTACAGAAGTCAAAAAAGTAGGGAAGATGAAGCCGCAACAGTAGATAGGTAGAGGGAAGGGAATTAATTCAGACCAGAATAATCGAAGGCAGCACATATGAGCATTTCAAACTGGCTAGCCCCTACTTCTGGACTCCCTCTCTAGCACAAGGACTGTTCTTTGGGCATAAGTAAGCCAGTTTTCCATTGAAGGTTATAGTGGTGATGTGAACTAAGTGTTGTTCCTCTCTGTTAATAAACTCTTTAACCCTTCCCAGAGCCTGCCCACTAATTTGTTGTTATATTCTAGCACTTTTATGTATTCTTTGCTCTAACTTCTTGACCCTTAGGCCTCCTGACTTTTAGACCCAACAAAGATGTCATTATACATGCTGAGCTTGCTGTTTCCTCTACTTCCAATAGCCATCTCCTAGATGTCAGCTTGAACCGCTTGTTCACTGGGTGCAAATGTTAGCTAAGATTGCAAGGCCTTCCAGACTACTCTGCAAAATATAAATGTATTGGGGCTGGAGTGATGGCTCAGAGATCTGGAGAGTATACTGCTCTTGCAAAGGAAGAGGTTTGGGCTCCCAGCATCTACACTGTGACTGAAACCATCTCTAACTCTGGTTCCAGGCAATCCTATATTCGTTTCCACCCTCCGGAGGCAATACATGCATGTGGTACATTTTCATAAGCACAGGCAATACACATAAAATAAGAATGAATCTGAAATCATAAAATAAAATATCATGCATGTGTGTGCCACATACCTTGCTTTAGGTTCCACATAGATTGTTTCCAGATTCTCTAGTATATGAACTTAGAATGTAAGCAACTTAATCTTGGAGTGGATATAATGTGCTACTGTTGGGAGGAGTTGCTGAGATGCCTCACACACATTGCAAGGCATAAAACACGGTTCATTTGAGACTATTATTCTATAGTAATTGAATGACAGATTTTAAGGGGCTTCCCTTGAGTTTTCACCAAAGAAAAACAAAACAAAACAAAAAAAACAAAAACAAACAAAAAACAGCACTTGTTTGTATGCCTCTACACCTCTTCTAGTTTGCTTTCTGTTGCTGTCATCAAATATGGATCAAGAGCATCTTTGCATGAGAAAGGGGTTTATTTGGCTTCCAGGTTATACAGTTCATCATCCATGGAAGCCAAGACAGAAACCTGTAGGCAGGAAGTAAAACGACATCCATGAAAGAATGCTGCATACTGGCTTGTCTCCGTGGCTTGCTTAGCCTGCTTTCTTACACAAACCAAGATGTCCCGCCCAGGGGTGGCATTTCCCACCGTGGGCTCTTCCCTATATGTATCTTCCTAAATCCTTCTGCAACTTACCTTGCTTAAACAACAGCATCAATCATTATTCAAGAAAAAAAAACCCACAGGCATGATCATGGGCCAGTCTGATGGAGGCAATTCTTCAGTTGAGGTCCCTTCTTCCCGGGTGACCCTAAGTTGTGTCAAGCTAACAAAAAACTACCCTGTACAAACAACATCTAAATTACTCAGATAGCTATTGGAACATGAGAGTAAAATTCCCCTTAGGATAAAATGTAACTCATATTCATGAGTCCATGAGTTTCTGAAGAACCAACATCTGCATGCTTCCAATGCTTCCCATCATCTCCCTACACTCCTCCTGGACCCCACCACCCTTAACCAACACTGTCCGCCTTGCTACTCCTTCAATACAACAATGTCAGAATTGAGACAACTTCTTGGAAAATCTGCTTTCTAGCACCTTCGGATTTCCTTTCTTCTAAAATCCCTTTTGTCATAGGATTTGCCCTGTCCAATTACATTAGGCAGAGAAGGTCTGTGATTGGATAGGGAAATAGGGGGAGGAGCTAAGAGTTGTAGAGAGAGGGAGCATCCCAGAGGAGAGCAGAACCATGGATGTGAACCTGCGAGGAAATTACCAGCCACAAGTAGGTAAGTTTTTACAAGGTTAGAAACATTGGGATAAAGCTTTTATCATTATCAATTGGCTCTAAAATTATTGTATTGACATCTTGTAAATTGTGATATTATTTATACATAAATATGACTGGTTAATTAAGCCTTAAGAGTTTTTATCCTACCGGGTAATTAGGTGGCGAGGTGGCAGATCGTGGGGTGTGGTAGGCATTGGATGGAAGCCAGAGGTATTTGGGACCCCCACCAGAGAGATAGGCATGGGCTGGAGAGTTGGTAGGTCATTTCTTTTATTAGGTATTTTCTTAATTTACATTGCAAATGTTATCCCTTTTCTGGTTTTCCTTCCAAAAACACCCTATCCCATTCCCCCCTCCCCCTACTCACCAACCGATAGACTCCCACTTCCCTGTCCCTGCATTCCCCTATACTGGGGCATCCAGCCTTCTCAGCACCGAAGGCCTCTCCTTTTGATGTCCAACAAGGCCATCCTCTGCTTGAGGTTCGTTGCTATTATTTCAAAGGAGAAAAACATGGACATTCTCTTTCATGGATGTTCAAAACAACTCTAATCTTCTTAGTTTGAAGATATAACTTACAAATATTTGAAGTGTAATTTACCAATATCAGGCTAGGTGACTTTGACTTTAAAAACAAAAGAAATCTAAAACAGGCATCACATTCGTTTAAGTTGCACTGTCCTTAAAATTAAATAATTACTGAGTGAGCCATGTGTGGCTCCTGTTTCCTAACTTTGACTAAAGCATGGAGTGTCTCCATGAGGGAGGTCTTCTCTCTTAGTCTTGCCACATGAGAAGAACTAGGAAGACCTATCACCAGCTTTGAGAGCTCTTTCCTAGTTCACATCTTACCATATACAGAGTACCAAGAATATTCAAGATGACTTTGGGAATGATTATTGTCCAGTAGCCTCCTTCAGCTAAGACTATAGTAAAAAGTCAGAGGACTTATCTGTTTGATTTATAATTTTCCAGCAAGTAAAAAAAAAATACATGTCAAAAAGAGAGAATTAAATAATCAAATCCTGCCTCTACTCAGGCACTCAATAACAACGGTATAATTATGGAAGCGTTTAGAAAACTCAGGAAACTCGAAAGAGACTATTTGTGTGAAAAGGCATTTGCACAAACACGCCAGGGTATATAGAGTTGTCTGTTTATCACTGCAGCCATAGCATCTCCTATAAATCATACTGACACACTCTGTTCTCGTCCAGCTTGCAAGATAGCTGCTTTCACAACATCCCCAAATCACAAAATGAGTTGCAGGATGTAGTCAAATTACTTTCCTGACAAACAAAAGCAGCATAAAGAAAACCTGCAATGATGAATTCATATGAGATTAAAACGTGCTTAGCAGATCAAGAGCTGAGAGGCCACTGTGATGCCAGGGGCACCGGAATATGCCAAAATTGTTTTACGACACTTAGCCGTAATTGCTGCTAACCACACTGTTGGGGCTCTTTTCTTGGCAGGATCAGAGGCTATGAATACACGTGTGTATTTGCGCGTGTGTATATATAAATTAATTTCCTTCTGAAGATATGATTGCTCCACCTGTTATAGTGTGTCTCCATCTTAAACGTTCATCAAATATTGCCAATTAGTTCACAAAACAGAACTGAAGAGTAAAAGTAAAGATCCAAATAAAAAAGTCTGACATATGGATAAAATTGGTTATGCCCAATTATTTTTGTTGCTGCTTTAAATACACTGTTATCAAAATGATTAAATAATTAAAGCTGTTATGAACATGTCAGATAGAATTTCACATCAAATTCCAACTAATGCTTTCAAAATGTCGTGTATTTTCTAATGCTGTGGGATTTTTTATTTTCATCTCTGGAAGGTCAGCTGCAGTTCTCACCTTTATTCAAGAAACAGTTCAGGCAGGATGAAAGAGTTAGGAGAGTTAGAAGTCTTGGATTTTGTAATTTATAAGTACCATGACCCTGAACAAGTAGTTCACCTCTCTGACATTTTTTTTTCTTTTTGTCACATCAAATAAATGGAAATAAGATTTGTACTGCCCACCTTATAAGATATTTTAAACAAGGAATAGAGTAAGTCATGTCATATGGAATGACGTTTGTACAAAACAAATTTAGTATCATTATTATTTGAGAGGAGTCACCGAGTCAGGAGCCAGTTTGCAGTGACCATGAAGGAGCTGCTTAGCGTGAGCCGTGTCTGCGGAGTGGTCCAGTTGCTCTCCCTGGAAAGTGCGTCATCTGTTCAAAAGCAAAATATAAGAGCGTCCTCCTCCGACATGCTTGCCCTCTCTGATGAAGACTGCATGTGTAAACTAAAAAGGAGGAAAAAAATACATAAAGACAAATGTAGTCAGATGGTGGGCCAGATGTGCAGTGTGGGAGACAACTGTAGCATGACCATCACTAGTAACTGAAGTTTTGAACCTTGGTGGACAGAAATTTTTATTATTATTATTATTGTTATTGTCGTTGTTGTTATTTGGAATTCATTTTTTAGAGTAATAACAGTTTGTGTTTTTCCTTACTCCAACTTGAAACCCAACTAACAAGTACATGCTGGGCTTAAACTTATACAGATGTTAAATAAGTTTGACTGGAAAATAAAATAAATTTTTACATAAAGCATAGCCTATGGTCGCCATCCTTTTCAGTGAAGTAAGGTCAGCACTTGACACTGATAGATTTGAACACATTACTGCCATCCTGTTTGTTTGCTTCTAATGGGAGGCGTGGCGTGGACACCTCCCACAGTGCACATATGGAAGTCAGAGAACTAGAGTCAGGAGCGGGTTCTCCTCTTCCACTGTGTGTGCCCCAGGAATTGAACTTAAGTCATCAGGCTTGGTGGCGAGTACCTTCACCTGCTGAGCCTTCTCACTGGTCTGAGAAAATTGATTTTAAGAAAAATTCTAGAAGTGATAAGAATTAGCAATTAGGACTAAAACGGTCTGATGAATTACTAAGTTGAAAGTTAGAACCTTAGCTACTCAAATGATCTTCTCAACTAAAAGGCCCTTTGACGAAGGACATAGGATGAAATGGATCATACAAAATGATCTTTGAACTCATTACAGTAGATACGGAACTTAACATTTATACAGAAACTGATTTCATAAAGAAGGAAATTGAGAAAAGTTATACATGACTACCAAGCTCTTGTAGAATAAGACCTTAGTGAGAATCCAGCCAAGTTAAGAAAAAAAAGATTCAGGCTCCCGGACGACAGACAGATCTAACAGACAGCACCAGGTATGCAGACATAGCCTAACATCGCGAGTCTAACATCACTTGGGTCTCAGCCTGTCAGGCTTTTGCCTGCACCCAGGGCCTGGGCAGCTCTGCAGGACCATCTGTGTACCAACCCTCTCAGGAGTCTTAGGTCCTACAGACTGACCAACACTTGGAAAAGATACCCGTATCTTCTCTCCATGACAGAGCAGATGGGCAGCACCAGGTTCACAGAGACAACCCGAGTATAACATTGCTTGGGGCAAGACACACCAAGGCTCCAATGGCACTCAAGAGGAGGGCAGCACATCAGCAATCTGTGCCAGGGGAAACCCAGTCATCCAGCAGTGCAGAAATAGCCTTACAGGCACACAGGAGGTTCAAGCACCAGCCAGTGACAACAAGACCAACTAATACCAGAAATAACCAGATGGCAAAAGGCAAACATAGGAACGTTACTAACAAAAATCAAGGCAATATGTCAACATCTGAACCAAATTCTCCAACAACAGCAAGACCTAGATACCGCAAACAAACCATAAAAACAAAATTTAGATTTAAAATCACTGGTCATGATGCTGTTAGAGGAACACAAGGACATAAGTAAATCTCTTAAAGAAATACAGGAGAAAATGGATCAAATGGTAGAAGCCCTTACAAGGGAAACACAAAAATCATTTACAGAAATTCAGGAGAATATGGGCCAAAAGATAGAACCCAATAAAGAGGAAATGCAAAAGTCACTTAAAGAAATACAGGAGAACTTGGGTCAACAGGCAGAAGTCATGAAAGAGGAAACACAAAAATCTCTTAATGAAATACATGAAAGCACAAACAAACAAGGGAAGGAACTAAGCAAAACCATCCAGGATTTAAAAACAGAAGTAGAAACAACTAAGAAATCACAAAGGGAGACAACTTTGGAGATAGAAAACCTTGGGAAAAAATCAGGGGCCATAGATGCAAATATCAACAACAGAATACAAGAGGTAGAATAAAGAATCTCAGATGCCGAAGATAACATAGAAACCATTGATTCAACAGTCTAAGAAAATGCAAAATGTAAAAAGCTTGTAACCCAAAACATCCAGGAAATCCAGGACACAATGAGAAGACCAAAACTAAGGATTATAGGTATAGATGAGAATGAAGATTTACAACTTAGAGGGCCAGCAAATATCTTCAACAAAATTATGGAAGAAAACTTCCCTAACCTAAAGAGAGAGATATCCATGAATATACAAGAAGGCTACAGAACTCCAAACAGACTAGACTAGAATAGAAATACCTCCCATCACATAATAATCAAAACCCCAAATGTACTAAACAAAGAAAGAATATTAAAGGCAGCAAGAGAAAAGGGCCAAGTAACATTTAAAGGAAGACCTATCAGAATTACATCAGACTTCTCACCAGAGATCATGAAAGCTAGAAGATTGTGGGCAGATCTCATGCAGACTCTAAGAGAAAACAAATGTCAGCCAAGACTACTATACCCAGCAAAACTCTCAATCACCATAGATGGAGAAACCAAGATATTCCATGACAAAACCAAATTTACACATTATCTTCCCACAAACCCAGCCTTGCAAAGGATAATAGGCATAAAACACTAAAACAGGAGGGAAACTACACCCTGGAAAAAGAAAGATAGTAACCTTCTTTCATCAAACCCAAAAGAAGATAACCACTCAAATATAAAAAGAACATCAAAAATGACAGGAAGTAATAATCACTATTCCTTAATATCTCTTAACATCAATGGTCTCAATTCCCCAATAAAAAGACATAGACGAACAGACTGGATATGAAAACAAGATCCTATATTTTGCTGCATACAGGAAACACACCTCAGTGTCAAAGACAAACACTACCTCAGAGTAAAAGGCTGGAAAACAATTTTACAAGCAAATGGTCTCAGGAAACAAGCCAGAGAAGTCATTCTAATATCAGATAAAATTGACTTTCAACCTAAAATCATCAAAAGTGACACAGAAGGTCACTCCTTGCTGGACAGAGGAAAAATCCTCCTAGAAGAACTCTCAATTCTGAACATCTATGCTCCAAATGCAAGGGCACCCTCATTTGTAAAAGAAACTCTATTAAAGCTCAAAGCACACATTGTACCTAACACAATAATTGTGGCTGACTTCAACTTCTCCTCAAGGGACCAATCAGGAAAACAGAAACTAAACAGGGACACAGTGAAACTAATTGAAACTTTGGACCAATTGTATTTAACAGATATATATATATATATATATATATATATATATATATATATATAAACATTTCAACCTAAAGCAAAAGAATGTACCTTTTTCCCAGCAACTCATGGAACTGTCTCTAAAATTGATCATATGATTGACCACAAGACAGAGCTCAACAAATATAAGATGGAACTAATCCCATGCCTCCGATCAGATCACTATGGAGTAAGAGTGGTCTTCAATAGCAACAAAAACAACAGAAAGTCCACATACACATGGAGGATGAACAATACTCAATGATATCTTGGCCAAATAAGAAATAAAGAAAGAAATCAAAGACTTTTTAGAATTTAATGAAAATGAAGGCACAACATACCCAAATCTATGGGACACAATGAAAGCAGTGCTAAGAGGAAAACTCATAGCCCTGAGTGCCTCCAAAATGAAACTGGAGAGAGCATACACTATCAGCTTAATGGCACACCTGAAAGCCATGGAACAAAAAGAAGCTAATTCACCCAGGAGGAGTAGAAGACAGGAAACCATCAAACTCAGGGCTTAAATCAATCAAGTGGAAACAAAGAGAACCATACAAAGAATCAACAAAACCAGGAGCAGGTTCTTTGAGAAAATTAACAACATAGATAAACCCTTAGCCAGACTTACCAAAGGGCACAGAGACAGTATCCAAATTAACAAAATTAGAAATGAAAAGAGAGATATAACAATAGAAACTGAGGATATTCAAAAAAATCATCAGATCCTACTACAAAAACCTATACACAATACAACTGGAGAATCTGGAGGAAATGAACAATTTCCTAGACAGATACCAAATACCAAAATTAAATCAGGATCAAATAAATCATCTAAACAGTCCCATAACCCCTAAAGAAAGAGAAGGGGTCATAGAAAGTCTTCCAACCAAAAAAAAACCCCAGGACCAGATGATTTTAGTGCAGAATTCGATCAGACATTCAAAGAAGACCTAACACCAATAATCTTCAAACTATTCCACAAAATAGAAACAGAAAGAATACTATCCAACTCATTCTATGAAGGCACAATTACACTGATACCAACACCACACAAAGGTCCAACAAAAAAGAGAACTTCAGGCCAATTTCCATTATGAACATCGATGCAAAAATACTCAATAAAATTCTTGCCAATCAAATCCAAGAACACATCAAAATGATCATTCACCATGATCAAGTAGACTTCATCCCAGGGATGCAGGGATGGTTCAATATATGGAAATCCATCGATGCAATCTACTACATAAACAAACTCAAACAAAAATACCACATGATCATTTCATTAGATGCTGGAAAAGCATTTGACAAAATTCAGCATTCTTTCATGCTAAAAGTCTTGGAAAGAGCAGGAACTCAAGGCCCATAACTAAACATAATAAAAGCAGTATACAGCAAACCAGTAGCCAACATCAAACTAAATGGAGAGAAACTTGAAGTAATTCCACTAAAATCAGAACTAGACAAGGCTGCCCTCTCTCTCCATATCTTTTCAATATAGTACTTGAAGTACTAGCTAGAGCAATTAGACAACATAAGGAAGTCAAAGGGATACAAATTGGAAAGGAAGAAGTCAAACTATCACTATTTGCAGATGATATGATAGTATACTTGCGTGACCCAAAAAATTCCACCAGAGAACTCCTACAGCTGATAAACAACTTCAGCAAAGTGGCTGGTTATAAAATCAACTCAAGTAAATCAGTAGCTTTCCTATACTCAAAGGATTAGCAGGCTGAGAAAGAAATTAGGGAAATGACACCCTTCACAATAGCCACAAATAATATAATGTATCTTGTGGTGACTCTAACCAAACAAGTGAAAGATCTGTATGACAAAAACTTCAGGTCTCTGAAGAAGGAAATTGAAGAAGACCTCAGAAAATGGAAAAATCTTACATGCTTGTGGGTTGGCAGGATTAATATAGTTAAAACGGCCATCTTGCCAAAAGCAATATACAGATTCAATGCAATCCCCATCAAAATCCCAACTCAGTTCTTCATAGAGGTAGAAAGAGCAATTCTCAAATTCATCTGGAATAACAAAAAACCCAAGATAGCTAAATCTATTCTCAACAGTCAAAGAACTTTTGGGGGAATCAGTATGCCAGACCTCAAGCAATACTACAGAGTAGTAGTGTTAAAAACTGCATGGTACTGGTACAGTGACATGCAGATGGATCAATGGAATAGGATTGAGGACCCAGAAATGAACCCACACACTTGATCTTCAACAAAGGAGCTGAAAACATCCAGTGGAAAGAAGATAGCCTTTTCAACAAATGGTGCTGGTTTAATTGGAGGTCAGTATGCAGAAGAATGTGAATTGATCCATTCTTATCTCCTTGTACTAAACTCAACTCCAAGTGGATCAAGGACCTCCACATAAAACCAGACACACGGAAACTAATAGAAAAGAAACTGGGGAAGAGCCTTGAGGACATGGACACAGGGGGAAAGTTCCTGAACATAACACCAATAGCTTATGCTCTAAGATCAAGAATTGACAAATGAGATCTCACAAAATTACAAAGATTCTGTAAGGCAAAGGACACCATCAGGACAACCAAGACAACCAAGAATTTCTTGGTTGTAAGGCAACCAAGAAATTGGGGGAAAAAATCTTTACTAACCATACATCCGACAGAGGGCTAAGATCCAATATATACAAAGAACTCAAGAAGTTAGACCCCAGAAAACTAAATGACCCTATTAAAAAATAGGGTACAGAGCTAAACAAAGAATTTTCACTTGAAGAACTTCTGATGGCTTTGAAGCACCTTAAGAAATGTTTAAGAATTTCATGATTTCATTGTTTCTAATGGCTGAATAGTACTCCATTGTGTATATATACCACATTTTTTGTATCCATTACTCCGTTGAGGGACCTCTGGGTTCTTTCCAGCTTCTGGCTATTATAAATGGATGGAGTTGGAGACCATCATCTTAAGTGAGGTAACCCAGTCTCAGAAGAACACTCATGGTATACACTCACTGATAAGCGAATATTAGCCTAGAAACTTGGAATACCCAAGACACACTCCACATATCAAATGATGTCCAAGAAGAAGGAAGGAGTGGCCCCTGATTCTGGAAAGGCTCAGTGTAGCAGTGTAGAGGAATACCAGAACAGGGAAGTGGGAAGGGGTGGATGGGGGAACCGGGGGGAGGGAAGAGGGCTTATGGGACTTTTGGGGCAGGGGGAGCCAGGAAAGGAGAAATCATTTGAAATGTAAATAAAGAATATATCGAATAAAAAAAGAGAAAAAAGACATTGAATTAAATTATGTTATGTAATTCTCATTAAAAATTAAGCCTCATAATTTTACTGATTTAATGTCATTTAAGTTGCTACTTAAGGTTAAGCAAAATAAATTCTTAAACTTCTTAAACTAAAAAAAAGAAAGAAAAAAGAAAGGAAGGAAGAAAGAAAGAAAGGAAGGAAGGAAGGAAGGAAGAAAGAAAGAAAGAAAGAAAGAAAGAAAGAAAGAAGACAAAATGTTCAACATCATTAGCCACTAGGGAAATGCAAATCAAAACAACCCTGAGATTTTACCTCACACCAGTCAGAAAGGCTAAGATTAAAAATTCAGGAGACAGCAGGTGTTAGTGAGGATGTGGAGAAGGAGGAACACTCCTCCACTGTTGGTGGGATTGCAAGATGGTACAACCACTCTGGAAATCAGTCTGGCGGTTCCTCAGAAAACTGGGCATCACCCTTCCAGGGGACCTTGCTATACCACTCCTAGGCATATACCCAGAGGATTCCCCTGCATGCAATAAAGACACATGCTCCACTATGTTCATAGCAGCCTTATTTATAATAGCCAGAAGCTGGAAAGAACCCAGATGTCCCTCAGTGGAAGAATGGATACAGAAAATGTGGTATGTTTGCACAATGAAAAACTACTCAGCAATTTAAAACAATGAATTCATAAAATTTTTAGGCAAACAGTTGGGACTGGAAAATATCATATTAAGTGAGGTTAACTCATTCACAAAAGAACACACATGGAATGCAGTCACTGATAAGTGGATATTAGCCCAGAAGCTCAGAATACCCAAAACACAACCCACATATCAAATCATTCCCAAGAAGGAAGGAGAGGGCCCTGGTGCTGAAAAAGGGTTGATGCATCATTGTAGGGGATTGCCAGGACAGAGGAGTGGGAGGGGTTTGGTTGGGGGACTGGCGGAGGGAAGAGGACTAATGGCACTTAGGGGGAGGGGGGAACCGGGAAAGTGAAAATCATTTGGAATGTAAACAAGAATATAGGAAAAAAAAAACAGGAAGCAGCAATCACTATTCCTTAATATCTCTTAACATCAATGGACTCAATTCCCCTCCCCCCCACACACACACACAAAAGAAAAAAGATTCATCTAGTCACAAAATAGATACTATCTACAAGAGAACATATCCTTGAAAAAAAAATGTTTCATGATATTTAAAAGCAAGTTGCACTAATGACAATCATAGAATATTTATAGGATTATAGAAAAAGTAAGACTGTCACAATGAAAACAAAGATTGAACTATGCTCATCTTGAAGTTGGAATCCTCAAGACATATGACATATATTCTTTAAATGAAACACTGCTTACTGATATTATATAGATCTCTGTGGACTCTCTCCAGGAAAACAACCACCACTAGGGAATATTACACTTCTAACAATAGCAAAAACAACAATTTAAAGATGCTAGAAATTTCCTGAGGGCATGTAGAAGGTGGGGAAATATGTATTCAAGAAAATATAAGAGCAGCTCAGTGCAATAGATGCTCCACTCCAAGCAGGTACAACAAGGTAACAGAACCCGCCATTTCTCCAGCTCCCAGGCCAGGATGGTGACGTCTCCCTCGGAAGAGTCCACCAGCACTATCCATGGCAGCGATTGTTGCAGAAGCTCTATTCCAACTAAAACTGGCAAAGAATCTGAGGATCCCTTCTTCCACTAGCCTATATAAGAAAGAAAAACCCATACTACAAGCAAGTAGGCTGAAAACACTGGGTCTGGTTATCCTCTCCTGGAACACTATACACAAGGGCAGAAGCTGAGATCATAAGACATGGCCATATATCTATCCATAACACCACTGACAGAGCACAGCTGGAACACTGTCATCTGCTGACCCTCATCTCAATAAGCACAATGGGGATTCTCTGTCCGGAAGACAAGCAGATGATTAGAATTAAGAGTTCTGCATCTCTGTCTAAATACACTTCATCATCATCAACAACAAATGTCCAAGCTTAGGATTACTACAGAAAACAGGAATCCTAATGTGTGAGCAATTCAGAGAGTAGCAATGTTGTGATACACACAAGGAAAGCACTAGACACCCCACCTCGAAGGGTTAACAGACAGAACCCAGTGAGAATGAGAAGAAAGCTCAACAGACACTGGCATAGATGAGAAAGGCTTCAGAGCTGACCTGCAACAAAAAGAGCTCTACAGAATCAGATGCTGGAGAGATATGTGCCCCTAAGGCATTGTCAAAAACAATCGAGCAGTCAGCTTGCAGTAAGTACAGGTTCAAAACCAGGGTTCACCAAGTATTGTACATGGAACAAAGCCATAAAGACAAAGGAAGCCAGGGAGAGTTAAAAGAAGTCTGGCTAAATAAAGAGCATCCATCCACCGAGTCTTCCTCTGCCCCCCAGAAATTCAGCCTTTCTCACTGCCTAGAAGTAATAAGTATCTCCCTTTCTTACTGTTTCTCACCTGGCTATCACTCCAGAAACTTTAAAGAATGACAAGATGCCATGCGTGAAGATTTTCTAGGAACGGGGGGGGGGGGGAATTTACACAAACTATAAATATAAGGCTAGTCCTGGCATCCTGCAAAGGCTGGCTCCCTAAAAGAATGGTTAATCTGTCCAATCTCAGCTTTCAAAAGTAAGTGGAAAACGTAAACCTTAGCAGTTTATCACGAGTAACAAAGAAGGTCTATTCTGATCATCAAACAAAGTAGCACATGTCAACCTTGAAAAGCATTTAAAAGATAATTGGAGTGTGATGTTGGGTTCTTAAGACTGTATTGGCATCTGGACCCAATTCAATAAAGATATAAGCTCAAGTACACATCTATCTAATCTTCAACACAGGCATGCACATACACACCATTGTTATACATCCATCAGAATGTAGAAGAGACTGGATAGAAACAAAACAGATGATACAGAATTCATGAGAGAGGGAGAGAGAGAGAGAGAGAGAGAGAGAGAGAGAGAGAGATGAATGGATGGACAGACATGTTAAAGTGATAGTCAGCTCTTATGAAGATGCCCAAGAATGTGAGAAGGGACAGACCAAGTTAGTAAACTGAATATGGGAACACAGACAAACTCTCTGCATCCCGCAGGCATTTTCCTGATGTGCCTGCTACTATAGCGAATGCTCCCAACACTCTGCACACTCAACATGACACTGTGGTCCTAGCATAACCCACATTTGCAATCCTCAGAATACATGGATTTTTTTTCCTCTCCTGGTTTCTACATGTATAAATCTCTGCATAAAAGGCCCACTCTCCTTCCCCTACTGCTCTCATCTGTTCAATTCCAATGAGAAATATAACTCCTTTTAAACGTTCTCTTCTTTGTAAGTTCTCCTCACTATCAGCTCTCTGTTTTGGGGGGTTGTCTCCCATAATCCCAGAGCATCCAGGCCCTACATGTATGTAGCCCCTACATGTATGTAGCCCCTACATGTATGTAGCCCCTACATTATAGCAAAGTTATCTGTTCTCTTTTAACTATAGCTACCTTAAAAATTAGAACTATTGCCGGGCGGTGGTGGCGCACGCCTTTAATCCCAGCACTTGGGAGGCAGAGGCAGGTGGATTTCTGAGTTCGAGGCCAGCCTGGTCTATGAAGTGAGTTCCAGGACAGCCAGGGCTACACAGAGAAACCCTGTCTCGAAAAAAACCAAAAAAAAAAGAAAAACAAAAAAACAAAAAAACCAAAAAAACAAAAAAACAAAAAATTAGAACTATCAAGTTATTGGGAACAGTACCGGCATAGCGGAGCTCAGTAAGTGTGTGTTGAGGGAAGGGGTGAAGGTTTCAACTTCACTAGAATGGAACTGTTCAAAAGAAACCAAGTTACCTCCAAAATTAAGATACTGACCTCGGAGTCCAGAGCCACTACTAGTCATTCTGAGCCATGGACTATATTTTCTGCCTTGTCAAAACTAGTTAATAATAGCCAGAGGTAAGCTTCTGGATAACAGAAGATATTGTTTATATCTACCAGGTTCTGGTAGAATAGTGGGGACACAAAATATGAGTCCCTGGTTAACTAGGAAATAAGGTAATATAAAATAAGCTAATAATGCTTACTATGAAATAAGGTGATACTATGTGGCATCTGTGTACGTAAACAAAGACCCCTTAGACACTATACATGAAATCAAAGACCCAATTTAACAGTGAGTTGTTAGTTGAGAATTGCCCCCAGGAGCTAATGTATGCCTGATCCAGAGTCTGTGGCTGGGAGGTCATACGATCTAGACAGTTGCCTACTACTACTGGTTTGCTAAGTGGTCATGCTGTTAAATTGCCTTCTAAAGATTGATGACTATGCCCACTGATTAATATTGCACAGTGCCAGTAGCAGAGAAGTTTCTTACTATAGTAGATGACAATTAAATAAGAAGCACTAGCCGGCTATGGTGCTAAGCATAAGTGATAGTAGAGTGCTTGCTCCTCGGTGGGACATCGATAAGACCCTTTCCAAGGCTCAGAGTATCAGGACGAGCAAAGGTAAGAGCCAGAGGAAGAACATGTAACACAAAGACATCTTTTGAACATGACATGTAACACCCATAAACTCACGGTAGCTGTGGCTAGCAGCAGAGGATTGGACACACGACACAGCTACAGGCGGACCTGTGAGAATCTACCTGTCCCTGGGGGTCCATTGGAAGTTAATGGTCTCTGAGGAAGAGAGTATCATTTTCTTCAGTGATACAGCCTCTGGTATGCTACGCTTGCTCCAGTAAATAACCTCCTCCCCATTCTTGTGCAAGAAACCTAATTAAACTCAGTGGGTCTCACACAGAAGAAGGAAGGCATGAAAGTAGGAGGGAAAATTCTTGGGAAGAAATATTCCAGCAGGAAAGGGAGAGAGAAGGTGAGGATAAGAGAGTGAAATGGAGAGTACAAATAACTAAAATTCATTGTGTGTGTGTTTGTGTGTATGTGTGTGTGTAAATGATATAGATAGATAGATAGATAGATAGATAGATAGATAGATAGATAGATAGATAGATAGATAATAGATGGATAGATGATAGGTAGGTAGATACATACATACATATATACATACACACATACATACACAGATACACAGATAGAAAGATAGATAGATAGATAGATAGATAGATAGATAGATAGATAGATAGATAGATAGATAGGTAGGTAGGTAGATAGATAGATAGATAGATAGATAGATAGATAGATAGATAGATAGATAGATAGATAGATCTTTTAGAAATACTGTCAAATTTTTAATGGAAAAAGAGAAAAAAACAGTAGATTATCAGACAAGAAAATAGCTAAGAAAGGAAGAGAGTTAAGCACCAGCCCTGGTTTGGAGGCAGGTTTGGAGAGGTTGTAGAACCTTTAAGAGGCACTTTTCTGGGGGAACTATATTCTGGGGGCATGTTTTGAGGGTTCATAGCCTAGTCTCCACTTCCAGTCCCGGCTCGCTGCTTGGGGTGAGAGTTGAGTATCCTATCTCCCACACTTCTGCCCTGATGGTTTGCAGCCATGCTCTCCCCTAATGCTTGTGGACTCCCCCTCTGGAACACCCTACACCAAAAGAAACTCCTTCTTCCATAAGCCACTGGCTGCCCCGCTGTTTACTGCAGCAACTGAAAAGTGGCTGATATACGTTCCCAGAGAAAATACAAGGTAGGTTATATTTTCATATGAGTTTCTTCCAAGTGTTGAATAAGATATACTTTCAACAATTATTTATCTAAATAGGATTGTTCTTCCTGTAAGAGTCTAATTAACATGAGACTCTGTTGTTATTTGGAGGAGGGAAAAAAAACTTTTGAAAAGAATATTACACACTACTACACTGTAGGAGTTTGCTGAATGATTTTGGCTTAGTTCTTATGTGAGCATTCTCTTCTTGGCTGGTCTGTTGGCTTGCAACCAGTACTCCAGTTGGTGATTTACACCCCCTTTTTATTGGCTATTCTGTCAAAACTCCATGATAACCTTTGAAATACTACCTCAGCACAGTACTGAGAACACTGAACCCCAAGGAAGGTAGGCATCAGAGCTGACTCGAGAGCCAGCCGGCTCCTTACTACACTCGGTCATTCGCATTATGGCTGTGACCAGTCACAATAAAAATAATTATATTCTCATTAAATAAGACTATTTCTCATAATAGCATAATTTGATTCAAATAAGGAACTGGTCCAGCAGGGCCTTGGAAGGCCTGGTGCTGTTCCTCTCAATGGCAGCTAACTTGGCAGAAGGTTCATGGGAATTTACTTCTCTGTTCCAAACGTCGTCACCACCTGTGACATGCCTAAGATTTCTTTTTGTGAAAATTAAATCTCCTGCTCTGGCTTGGAACATTTCTACTTGTAATGGCTACATATGGACACTGAGGTCGATTCAATAATTTCCGATTTTCCCCCTGTTAGCTTTTCTGTCTTTCTTTAGACGTATGTTGTATGAAGCACACACCATTGTGGGTTTTCATTTCATTAACATTAAAGTCATGCAAGTATGGAAATCACGGTCTTTCTAAGCTTTTTTATCATTATAAATTTTTAGAAACCTGAATGTTGACTGGGAAAGGAAATATTTTAATTTATACACAAAAGCCATTTTAAAACACTGATTAAAAAAAACAGTACTGCCATTTAAAATTCAGTGGGTAGAAGTTAAAATCTTGTGAATATCTTCATTTGTACTTTTCCTTTTACACTTAAGTCTACTCGTTATAATTTTAAATGTTCATTCTATTTTTTTTAATATCCCAATTTTGCCTTACTGGAGAGTTATACCCTAATGTACACTCAGGCACTTCAAGCATTGTTTCAAAAGATCTCCATGGTAACCTCTTGTTAGAAGAAGCTATGCTGGTACAATTCATCTTCTTTGTAAAGTAAACCCTGTCTCTGTCATTTGACTTTATTTTTTTAGGTAAGCCTTCTTTATATAAAAGGAATGACTTTCAAAAGAGTCAAGTCCCCTCTGCCTCATGGCAGGCTCAGATGCTTTCTGTTTTGTGAAACATTGTACTTCAAGATGTTAAGGGCCCTTTTCCTGTTTGAAGGTCATTGAAATGACAATAGTCTCTAAGGCAGTTTGGACAAGATATTGTGCTCTCCTAGAACAGATGTGCTCTATTTCTGCCGTTCAATCCTGGATGGTATGCAAGGACAGGGCTACGGAACATCCTCCCCAGAGAATATGAAATATGGCTGATATGAGTCCTCATAGTCGCATGATCAAATAATGATGCCATAGGCCTCAACTGTTTCACAGCTGTCAGGAATAGGCAGGGTTAGGCCATTTTGGAACTAGAAACAGCTAAACCTAAGGATTATAGGTATAGAAGAGAGTGAAGGTTTACAACTTAAAGGGCCAGTAAATATCTTCAACAAAATTATAGAAGAAAACTTTCCTAACCTAAAGAAAGAGATGCCCATGAACATACAAGAAGCCTACAGAACTCCAAACAGACTGGACCAGAACAGAAAGTCCTCCCGGTACATAATAATCAAAACACCAAATGCAGTAAACAAAGAAAGAATATTAAACGTAGTAAGGGAAAAGGGGCAAGTAACTTATAAAGGCAGACCTATCAGAATTACACCAGACTTCTCACCGGAGATGTAAAAAGCTAGAAGATCCTGGGCAGATCTCATACAGACCCTAAGAGAACACAAATGCCAGCCCAGGCTACTATACCCAGCAAAACTCTTAATCACCATAGATGGAGAAACCAAGATATCCCATGATAAAACCAAATTTGCACAATAGCTTCCCACAAATCCAGCCCTACAAAGAATAATAGATGGAAAACGCTAACACAAGGAGGGAAACTACACCCTAGAAAAAGCAAGAAAGTCATCTTCCAACAAACCCAAAAGAAGGTAACCACACAAACATAAAAATAACATCAAAATACCAGGAAGCAACAATCACTATTCCTTAATATCCCTTAACATCAATGGATTCAATTCCCCCAATAAAAAGACACAGACTAACAGAAATATTTTTCATGTAAATCTTCAATTTTATCAGAAAATTTTTTTTATTTTCTATATTCTTTGTTTACATTCCAAAGGCTTTCCCCTTTCCCAGTTCCCCCATCACCATATGTCCCATAAGTCCTCTTCCCTCCACCCATTCCCCAATCACCCCCACCCCATTTCTCTGTTCTGATACTCTCCTACAAAAAAAAGTTTGTAATTTCTCTTTCAATTAATTTAGTAATTTTTTATGTCTACCATTTCATCTGCATTATTTTTCATGATAATCTTCAATTTTAACATGTTTTTCCATATATTTCTTCTATTTTATTAGAAATGTTTTCCATGTAAATCTCTAATTTTATCACAAAATGTTTTAAATTCTACCTTCAATTAATTTAGAAAGGTTTTTTATGTCTATCATTTTATCTGTATAATTTTCCATGAAATAGTCCATTTTAACGTGTTTTTCTATATATTTCTTGAATTTTATCAGAAATATTTTCCATGTAATTCTTCAATTTTACCTGAAAATGTTTATAATTCCACTTTCAATCAACTTAGAATTATTTTTATGCCTACCATTTTATCTGTATAATTTTCTATGATAATCTTCAATTTTAACATGTTTTTCTTTATATTTCTTCAATTTTATCAGAAATATTTTCCATGTAAATCTTCAAATTTTTCAGAAAATGTTTATAATTCCACTTTCAATCAACTTTTATGCCTACCATTATTATATCTATATAAAATTTTCCACAATAATCTTCAATTTTAATGTTTTTCTACATTTCTCTACAATTTTATCAGAAATATTTTCCATGTAAATCTTATCATAAAATGTTTTTACTTCCTTTTTTAATAAAAGAACATGCTCTTAAAAAAAATCTCAGATTGCTTACGTTACTTTTGAAGAAGTTGCCTCTTGAAAATGAATAGGCTTAGCTTTCACAGCCCCTGTCTTTCGCATAGATTTCAGGCCCGATTTTTGAAATCACAAGGATAACACTGACTGTTTCTTTCTCTTTGACTTCCTGATATCACAATCCTAATTCTCCTGTAGGTCAATAATCCTTACCGATGTGGAAACATTCATATACCATAAAGGGGTGGGGGCTCAAAGCTGCATGGTTTGATAGACAACCACACTCCTCCACGGTTCCTGTCTCCTCTCCTTGAGCTCATTTTTGTCGCGAGCAGACTCTCTTATTGCTATTCTTCCCAGGAAGAGGTTAGGAGCACAGTTCTCTTTAAAGGACAAATGAATCGGCAGGTATACAGGGATGGCCTAGGAATGTGCAGTCTTGCACTTGCAGTCTGTTAGGTTCTACACAGATCGGCGTGAAAAGACAATAAAGACCTTAATACCAACACAGAAAAAGTCAATCTTACCCCATGAGTTATCTCATCCATTCAATAGGGTGTGTATGTGTGTGCATGTGCACATGCATACATGTTTATATATGTATACGTGTATATCTATAAAAATTGTCTATAATCTTTGGCAAATATAAAATATGATTCCTTGGTGTTTATCAAGCAACCTCGGTATTGTCCCTTATCCCTCCTTCTTCTTCTACAGTGACTACCCTCCCTCTTCCCCAGTTGGAGTCTCTTCCATGTTTTTTTTTTTTTTATTGCTCACTGCATATAACCTGTGTCCTGCTCTTCCCCTCTTAAGCCTCACCCAGGGTCCCTTCATACCCTCCTGCTTTCTATAGTTCCTCTGCGTTGCATATCCACATCTGAAGATTTGGAGCTAGGAGCCACATACATTTGTCTCTCTGGGTCTGGGTTACCTCATTCAATATCATCTTTTCTGGTCTACACTTTGAACTGCAACTTTTATTTTTCTTTACAGCTGAATAGTGTTCCATTGTATATACGTGCATCGATTCATGCATGGAAGGACAGAATTTGGGTTCACCTCTCCCAGGCATGAACCCCCTTATTGGTTACCCACTACAAGTCATCAGCCTTGATACCATTTACAAAACAAACTCAGCAGACTGTATTGACATATTTATTTATACATATATATGCATGACCAATAGCAATCAAAGAGAAAGGCTATCGATGTGAGAACGGCGGCATGTAACGGATCGGGGGAGGAATGCGTGGGAGGTGCTAAAAGGAGGAAAGGAGGAGGAAAAGCGGTGTGATTCGGCTTTAATCAAAATATGTTTTTAAAAACCTTAAAAACCAAAACACATAAGGAGCTGCTTCCTTAGCACAAACCCACAGACCAGTGTGCCCTGGGTCAGAAGGCGCTTGGCGCTTTATGTGCTTCCGGTACCCGTACCCAGATGCCCCAGCCGCAGAAAGGCATTGTGGCATCCTTGGGAATAGAATCTCTCTCTGAACCATCTCAGTTCCTCCTTGGCTGGTATCCAGTGGAAGAAAACTCAATAACACTAGTGATGACATTCACCTCACATCAGCCTTAAGAGGTCTTGCTCCCCACCCCAAATACCTCCCTAATCTATACCTGAATAACATCCCTGGTCCCACAACCACTGCTCTCCATCTTCCTCCCCGCTACCATTCGCCATCTGTGCCCCAGAACGATGAAACCTGTAGTAGCAAGAGCTCAGCAAAGAATCACATTAACGCATCTATCTTTTTTTTTTTACAGGATCCACACTAGTAAATTCCTCACAGTTATTGTCTTCATATGTGTCATATTAATGACCCCCCATGAATGAAGACTGGGGAGAGAGATTGACCTCGTTCAATCCCTTTAAAATACAGAAAACTGGAGCTAGGGACTCCGTAAGAGTGGGTGAAATTCACTAAGCTAAACGTCACCCCTTATCTAAATAGACAACTGCACGTCTGTAAGAAAGTTTTCCTCCGCACAGGCATGCCCTCACAGAGTGTGAAGGTACCAGAAGACGTATTGTTAAATTGCTTGGCTAGAGCATAGTGAATGTTAACCTTTGAAATGTTTCCACAGGCTGGGGCGATGACTAACAGTATTTGTAACATAATCAGTCATGTGCTAGGTACACAGTCCATGAAATCATTTTATTCCTTTCTTCTCGGGTTTTATCCATTCCTGGGGGGGTCAATGGAGTAGTGGAATCCCTCACTCCTTTCTCTGAAACTTTGAACACACCTATCTCTATTTCTTATCATTTCAAAGGAGTCTATTTAATTGTAAATTACGAGTTCTATGAAGAGAGCTTTATCGCGCTTCCCACTTGCAGTTGTTTACACTTTGCTGTCAATATTTTCCCACCAATATGCAATCCGGAGGCCGTTATGCTCACGCTAATGCTAATGGTTATATTGTGCTTCTGTTCCACTACAGTGCACGTTTTTTAAAAAAGCATAAAGAGCCCATTTTGCAGATGTTCATATAGCCTCCCGGAACAGAGTTGCTTATATCCTGCTCGGGGAAAACGAGCCTAGACATTCCCGTCTCCTGAAGCCAGTTGCGATTCCGAATTATCTGAATTAATTGAAACCCGACTCCATCAGTACATATTCATGATCCAGATGAAAGATGAGATCTGGTAGTCCTGTCCATGCAAATCAGCACCATTGCCCACAGCATCAACGAGTCAAGGAGCAAAAGCGGAACAGATGTCTCCGGAAAGAATGAGCCCCAAGATCACCATTACTGAACTGCCCAGTGTCGGCATTTCGGTGGTGATCACAAAAAGAGGGGTTGTAAAAAGTCAGAGCCGCAGGGGCTGCACATCTGTCCCAGTAGCATAACTCAGCCCGAGACCTGGACGGGAGCGTGACAGCTTGCTCCTAAAGGGAGACGAATACTCAGTGGGCGCAGAACAAACTTAATCTCCTAGGAGTTCTGCACTAAGTCTAGAGAACACTCCTTATTGATCTCATCCCACAACAAGGCACTTGCGTTTTATCACCAGTAAATAGCCCTTGTGAGTCTTTTCGGGATTCGGGGCAGCTGAGATAAGAGCACATTTTCCTCTGCTCTTTTTATTTAAAAATAATTTGTAGGTGGAAGCAATGCACATAGTGAGGAAATCACAGAAGCAGAGTGACTGAGAAAACAGGTACTGGGCGAGCAAGGCTGCCGATCATAGCAGAGCCTTGTCCCTGGTATTGATCGAAGATGAGACCTAGGGCCAGCTTCATCTCATTCTGTCAGTGCCACCAACAGGGAGAGCGGGCTGCGGAAGCCGGCTTCATACCTCATGGGGGTCCTGCAGAACTCATAATGAACGGAAGCGTGCTCCAAACAAGGCGACTGCGCCGCGGCGCTGGCAACAACATGACAATTTAATAATAAACAGAAGAGAATCAACAGAGCTGAAGAGGCCACGGAGACCTGGCCTCTCTGATTATGCCTCTGGAAAAAGGCACTCCGGTGCCAATTTCAAGTAACTGAAGTAAGGTCCAAAACCCCACAAGCCTTGGGCTTACTGCCAGTTTTCATGGTTTTTTTTTTTTCCTGGGGCTTCGTATAGTTTTTTGCACTCGTGTTCATATCCTTCTTTTCTTTCCTTCTCCTTTTTATACTACTTTGCATGTTGTGACTAATTTTGAAGCTCACATATATGTATCTAAAATAGAGTGAGCATAGCCATCTAGCGTCAAATGACATATCACCATCGTGGTGGCTTGAAGCCATTAAGGCTGCCTCACAATAACTATTAGTCATCCTTCTCCTCATTTGTTTATCTACAATTATGCAAATCACGGAACAGAATGGAACTGGCCAGCAGAAATCAGTCTCCCACCCTCCCCTCTATACCCACCTCCCCCAAACTTTGAAGATAGCTGAATTTAGAATTGCAGGATGACAATGAGCCAGATAAAACCAACGCTAAGCAGAAAGGAGGCACAAAAACCTTCATATTAGAGTCTTCCTTTCTTTCTTTTCTATTTTATGGGCATAAGAAAGAACCAAAATTGGTGGAGTCTATAGCTTATGCAATTCAGGAGCTCTTTTGAAAATAGACCATTTTTTTCTCAGAATTTATATTCATGGTATCATTATGCTATGTACGACCCTCTCAGAATTTAGGTGGAGTCCTTGAAAGTAAGACGCCATGACACTTAAAGAAAATCTACCCTTCTTCCTACGACACAGGGACGCCTCCTAGAGACCTCAAGTCTATATCCCATAATCCTCTAGTGCTAGCTTCCCATGATCTTTTCTTTAAGCCTGGACCATACATAGATTCTGGAAATATCTCAGAATACAGAGCAAAGGAGAGAAAGACCAAGGACAGTAAAACTATTTCCTTGGTCTGGAATCTCAAATTTGGCTTATTCTTCCGTTCCTATAGGGAAGAAAAATCAGAGCTCAGCAGTCCCAGGAACCGTTAAAGAAAGCTGTCAGTTCTGTCACAAGATATCCATGTTTATTCCTGAGAAAGATCTGGCCAAGGACCTAACAAACTTTAATTTTAATTAGAGCAAGAGGTGAATTAACAACTCCAGCTGCCAGCACAAACAAAGGCCCAGAGAAGCCTCACTCGATCTCACAGTCAGCAACATCACCTACCTCCAGTGTGTGCACTCTCTCCGCATATAGAACAGACACCCAGGGACAGCGGAGGAGGAGGTGGAGGAGGGCTCAGCTGCTGCCCGGAAAAGGCTGCTGCAGTCTTAGCAGTCAAAGCAGGGATCCTAGGCCAGGGCCAACCAAGACAGGAAGGTAGTTCAGTACTGCATTAAATATACATATACATATATATATATATATGAAATTTATGAGTGTAAGTTTAATATATGTGTATATATACATATGTACATATGCATACATTTATATGTATTCATATGTGTATATATTTAAATATATACATATATAAATATATTTAAATATATACAGATGCATACATATAAATGTATGCATATGTACATATGGATATATACACATATATTAAACCTAGGCTCAGAAGGTTATGATAAAAATTTTCAAAAAATCTACACTCGTTTCAGTATAGGTGGGGAGATGCCAGCTTTTGAAATGTAGCAGGGGGCCCCAAGTGGCTCAGCTCCGGACTTCTCTAAAAGAACATCTAGATCACAAGTTAGGCATAAAAGCTATGATGTCAATACAATTTTAGCTCACATTAAAATTCAACCAACAGATGCTAAAATAACCTAGTAGAGTGGGAAACTGGGGAGTCGTTTGATGCTCTAGCCCAAGTAGCCTAAATTAGCCCTCCTGGGCTCCTATCGCCCTCAACTACCTTCTTCTCTTCTGAGCCTGCTACCCAGTGCCTCCTCACCCCACCCCCATGCTGGTTAATTCCTGCTTACCCACAGTGCCCAAGTTGTCAAACCATGTCAGCTCTCCCTCTGAAATTTCCCTAGGTCTGCCCCCTCCAAGGCTTTCATTAGGACCCTTTCAGCTCCCTTCGCTCTAGTTGATGTCATTAGCCTCCCACGGAGCTTCACAAACTCACATCTCTAATCCACCTTCGAATCCTCAAGATCTGTTTCCTGAAGTACAAATCTATTTTTGTTGCTACTATACATGTATTACAAAAAACAAACAAACAAACAAACAAAAACAACAACAAAAAAAACCTTTCACGATTTCTCAATTCCATAAAATAAAAATTAAAAAAAATGCAAATACTGAGTGTACTGGTACAATGTCTCTAAGCCCAGCCCTAGAGAGTTAGAGGCAAGAGAATCATATGTGCAAGATAAACTTCAGCTCCACAAGTTCAAGGCCAACCTGGGATATATTGTGCCCTTGTCTCTAGTGGGAGGGAGGAGAGAAGAAGTGAGGCAGGGAGAGAGGGAAGAATGAAGGAAGGGAGGAAAGGAGGGATGGGGAAAGGGAGGGAGGGAGGTGAAAAGGGTAGGAGGGAGGGATGGACGGACAGAGAAAAGATTCAGTTCAAATGTCATTTTTTTTTCCATGAAATTTCCTCTGACTCATCCTCCCCAGGGCTGAATGGCTATATCCTTCCTTGAGGCTCTGTTGTGAAACTCTCAGTCTCCTTAAAATAAAATTATCGATGTCCTCATCTCTGCTCATTAGGATCTATTCATCTCTGTCTCTCCAGCACCCAGCAGAGATCCGACATGCCAATGCATTTCACGAAAACTGGAAATAAATAACCGCCCTAACATAAAATATTGGCACAAGAACAGACTTGGAGCTGAGAATTTGCTCGTTATTTATTTAATTTTTCTGCCACAAACAACTTTTAGAATACTGACTGGTACACAAGAGTCTGTGGGGAGTCCAGATTCACACACAAACTTTCCAGAGCCCTAGAAACGGCAAGTGCTTATATCAGGGAGACTGTAGTAATTGTGTTTGTTAGGGGTTGGGGAGGTTATTTAAGTTCTGAATTAACTGACCTCACTTTCACTTTGTATGTCCTGTTGGATATGCAAAATTTCTTTAAAAAAAACAAAACAAAGCCAAGTCTCCTGGGGTACCAAGCATGCTCCGTCTTCCAGAGTTAGGCGATGCTGTCAACCTTCAGAGCCCGTGTTGGCTCTGCTGCACCAGCTCTTTCCTTCAGGTATTCTTAATTACCAGGACGGCTACAGGAAGGCAGCGAGCTGCACCAATCTCCAGCAGGCAAAGCAGCGGGTTTACCATATCCCCCCCTTTCAATTAGGCAGTCCCAGCTAGTTGGAGACTGCAAGCTGGAAAAGTTCCAACAGAACACTTCCCGAAGGATTATTCTTATTGTTAAATTACCCTTCCCCGAGACACTGATTCTATATCATCACAGGGCAGCAATAAAAGGAGTCAAATTCCTTTATACAAAATTGATCTGCAAATAAGCCCTGTGGTCGGCCGTATTATTGTTCTTGATCCTCCAGGACTCTATTCTCAGACACAGGGTTATCTAGTCCCGCCCATTGACATGTAACCTGTTGAGCATCCTCGCAGGGACAGAGTTTTGTTTTTTTCTTCCTTGCTTTGCTAATGTTACCTTAGAGGCTTTAAAAGTCATTATATATTTCCATCAGACCTGAGTTTTACCATTTACACACACACACACACACACACAGAGAGAGAGAGAGAGAGAGAGAGAGAGAGAGACAGAGACAGAGACAGAGACAGAGACAGAGAGAGAGACAGAGAGAGAGACAGAGAGAGAGACAGAGAGACAGAGAGAGACAGAGACAGAGAGACAGAGACAGAGAGAGACAGAGACAGAGAGACAGAGAGACAGAGAGAAGCACATATCCTGGAGCAGG
Organism: Apodemus agrarius; assembly: GCA_964023405.1. Taxonomy (NCBI): domain Eukaryota; kingdom Metazoa; phylum Chordata; class Mammalia; order Rodentia; family Muridae; genus Apodemus; species Apodemus agrarius. The sequence goes on along the minus strand of OZ030026.1, from coordinate 16,661,075 downwards.
GCTACTCCCTGGATTGGGACCCTGGAACAATTAAAAAAAATGTAGCAAATTCCAGGAAAGCTGTTACCAACAGCCAATGTATAAATCATATTTAAGGGTCACTTGTAACTGTAACACAGGCAGTTGACACAGAAGGACTCTAAATATTTTTATGCAAATGTATGAAAACCGCTCTAATGGGTGAGGTGATTTGAATCCGTAAGGGAAGAGCTATGTCCCCACAAGATTTGTATCTTGTAGGATATAGCAAAGGAGAAGATAACTTATAAAGAGGAAGTCTAGTAACTAATAAGTTATAAAATATTCAGTTTTGCTATCAATTTAAGCATGAAAGGAGTATAATATAATTTTGGTAAATTTAAAATGTATGTATTAAGTAGTAGAAGATAAGGTATATAAAGCCTTGGACATTTGGGAAAACAACTTGATGGTAAATATTTAAAGCTATAAATTCTCTCTCTCTCTCTCTCTCTCTCTCTCTCTCTGTGTGTGTGTGTGTGTGTGTGTGTGTGTGTGTGTGTGTGTGTTTCATGCATGGAGGTAAACAAGTGTGCTCACCCATGATGCTCACAATATACATATATGTATATTGAAGCCAAATCTAATGGCATCTGTTATTCTTCACATTGCTGAGACTATTCAGGGTCTGTTGCTGAATGGGAGGCTCATTACTTCATCTAGGCTAGATGACCAGCAAGTTCCCAGGATCTGCCTGTCTCTGATCCCAGTGCTGGGTGGGAGGGATTCGAACTCAGGTCTTCAGGCTTGTAGAGCAAGCACACTTACCCACTGAGACATCTCCCCCCGACACCGCAGAATCTTATTTGGCCATAGTGCTTTCCAAAATGGCTTTCCTAATTTACGATCCCTGAGCAGGACCCAGAGGTTCCACTCTCTTCTTGCCTTGCGCAGCCCTGGTTTCTGCCTTGCCCTTCAGGTTCTTGTCAACCGGCATTAAGCTTCTCTGGTGTAAGTTTATCCCTTCCGGTTAATCTGAAATGCTTTATATACTAACTGGTAAATGCTCTACCCATTTGTCATAGCATTTCCCTAGCTTTTTACATTATTTTACAGCCGTTTTCTCCCAGTCTGTCACTCAGCTGTTTCCTTTTGATGGTGTTCAGTAGACATAGAACTGATTTTAATGTAGACAAAGCTATCGGGGCTGCTTGTGATGTCTGTATGCTTGTTTGCTTGGTCTCTGTTAGCAAGCCCATATTCCAAGGAAACCACGATATTCTCCTACAAAAGATGTGTTTGTTTCATTTACCTTAAGAGTGTATGCTAAGTAATCATAATTTTCCTTTTAATATTAGCCTCCTTAGTGATCTCAGTACCAATATCACATGATAGCAAATATGACTTTACAGTATGTCTTAAGATTCAGAAGTATATAGTATTTTTCAGAACTGCCATTGGATTCAGAATTTCAATTAAAACTTACTCTTTAATATGCTTATTAGAATTGTTCATTCTAATAATGACTATGACATAAATCTCTGAGTTTATTTTAATTTCCTTAATAAAAATTTTAAGACATTTCTCCACCAAAGCTATGTTTCCTTTATTGGAAATGTATTAAGTACTTTTTAATCTTTGTTCTATTGTGAATAATATCTATTTTATTTTTTACAGATCTATGTGGAAATGCTACTGGCATTTGCATCACACAGTCTTATAGACCTCTCCTGGGTTTCCTATAAAATAATTATTTGTTTGTAAATAATAAAAATTTGGCCTGGTTAAAAAGTATGCTCACCATTTACTTATTTCCGATATAGAGAACTTGTGCTCTTGACCATCAGCTGTCAACCGTGGTCAAGTCTGTCTTTTCTTAACTTAGAGAAATCTGAAGTATCTTTCTGAAATATTACACTTCTTGGGAAATGTTTTTGTCATACAGAAATACTCTTTTAATGCCAGTTTAATAGTATCTATCCTTGGGAAATACTGCACAGATGCACAGGGGACCTGAAGGCGGTTTTTGCAATCTCCGTTGCTGGTAACATGCTGGAGATCACGTAAGAATTCAGCACTTTGCTGATGGCTACATAAGCAGGCCTCAACGGTGTTTAGCAGTAAAGTTCATATCTCCCGAGCTCCTATCTCCCTGGTGCTCTTCATTTCTTCTTGTATATCTGTATTTCCATCTAGCGCTATTTTCCTAAAGGAATTTCTATGATATTTCACTTACTGCGGGTATGCTAGTGGAGAAATCTTTCAGGTTTGTATGTCTGCAGAAGACTTTATTTGTTTTGAAAAGTCGTACTTGCTGGGGAGAGAGCTCCAAGTAGACATTTTTGGTTTCATTTGTTAAAGATGTTTCTTTTTTTTTCTTTTTTTGGGGGGTGGGGAGGGGTTGGGGGTTTTTTGAGACAGGGTTTCTCTGTATAACCCTGGCTATCCTGGAACTCACTCAGAAATCCGCCTGCCTCTGCCTCTGCCTCCCAAGTGCTGGGATTACAGGCGTGCGCCACCACTGCCCGGCCAATTAAAGATGTTTCTTAAGAGAAATCGCTCTCACACTTGCCTTTCTTCCTTCACACACACTGCGGCATTTCCTCTGCCTGCCCTTGGTATCTCCTCTTTAACACTTGTTTAAGGCAATTTGATGGTGATGCACCTTGGACTTGTTTTCCTCTCCATCCCTATCACTGGTTGGTCTTTGAAATCCTGCAGATAGCTACTTCACATTGAGGTTGGAAATTCTCCGCCCATTATTCCTGTATATATTTCTTCTGTTTCTCACAGTGTTACCTATTCCAATGGCATGTTTACTGGGTTACTTGAAAGCATCCTGCAGATTAACTGATGCTTTCTCCAGTTTTCTTTTGTAGTTTCTGTAGAAATGCTTTGAAATTCACTAGTTTTTTTTTCCCTTTGCAATGTCTCATTAGATATTAATTCCATGCAGTGAAATTTTTATCTCACACATTTTAGAGTTTTAAGCTCTAAAATTTCAATATAATCTGCAATCTGATTTCTCTATGGATCATATAAATCACTTTTCCTTTGAATACTATTATCTACATCTCTACTTAACTTTTAAAACTTATGACTTAATTTAAAACCTGCTTTAAAGTCCTGGTGTGGACATTTTAACGTCTATATCAGGTCTTGTCCAGTTGCAATTGAATAATTGTCAATTATATTATTATGTGTCTGTGAATGCCTGATGATCTTTGATTGGATCAAAGATCTATTTCATCTTACCCTGTTAGGTCTTCTGTATTCTTATGTTACATTTGTAAGTTGCACTTAGGTGATTGTAGCCTGTGTGGTGATATCAGAAGACAATAGAACCCTGATATTTCCAGGGCTACTGTTCTCCATTACTGAGGAAAGTCCCTTCTCTGCAGTCTTCTCGGTGTGTCATGGATGACAAAGGTTTCCGGGTGGGCCAGTAGAAACAGACACTACTGCCATCCCAGAAAGAGTAAAGGCACTTGCTCTCCCATTTATCTCTGAATGTTCATCCCACGAGCCCAGCTAGTCCTTGACATTCACTTATTGATTACCATGCAACTACACATCATGGCGCCTGCTCCCAAACATCGCAGCGTCCTCTCCTCCAGTCGCTCTCCCTCGATTCTCTTTCCAGGTTCCTAACAGCAGAGTGTTTCTACACAGGTTCCTGGTGCCTTGTACCCTGGAAAGTTGAGGGAATTATAGGGATCACCTCATTTGTCCCCCGTCTCTCTGGGGTCAGCCTATTCTTATCCAATGCTCACTGTACTGAAAGCCATTGGCTAAATATTTTGTCTGTCTTGGCTTGTTTGTGTCAGGCCCTTATTCCTAAAACTCTATCTCTCACCAAAGTCATTTATATAAGATTTCAAAAGTATAAAAAAAATGCTACATCATCTCCAAGCATAAAAATCACAGTCGCATGTTATGTAATGGCAGAGGTGCATGTATTATGTGAACATCAGAGGGTTGCTACATGAGCCAAGAAGACAATGACATCAATAGGCAATAAATGTTATATAGCTAGCATCATATATATATATATATATATATATATATATATATATATATGTATATCACCCATCACTGACTGAAATGTTACCATGAGGTGACTGACTACACATAGATCCATGGATAATGAGTGGAGGGTCTTATAATAAATGCATAGAGATAGATGACAAAGGGGAAGAGAGGGTTTAAGACAGTAGACTGAGAACACAGGACTCACTGGATGAAGTTCTTCCACGGTGATGCTAACTTATTTTAATCCCAAGAATGTGATCGGCTCTAAGATGGGACTCCTACTATCCACTTTTTTTTATAGGAGTTAAGCATTTAGCTCGAGTCATTAGAAAAGCAAAAGAAACAACTGTAAGAAGTTAACAATAAAAATAATAATAATAAATATAAATGATATTGAAGAAGCCTCTTCTACCATAATGACTTGAAAGGCAAGAGATTTGGAGACAAAAATGTTTTCATGCCTTCAGAGGAGCAAAGCTCTCTAGACAAAACTATCCAGAAAACATAAAAATAAAATAAGCTACTCATGCATTCTATTCTGGGGGAATAACTTCAGTTTCAGTGATGAAAAATGAAACACTGGAAGGTAAATTATATCATTTTAAAAATATATGTGAAGTCCTAAATAAAATATTAACAAATTGAAAAGCAGTATTTTAGGAAAAGTAATGTTTCCAAGGAAGATTTATATTAAGTGTGCCATCATGATTCAACACTTGAAAACCTTAAAACCATAAATGTTTTATTCTTATTAAAAAAAATTCGTCTTTTAATATCTACCCTAAGTAACTGGGTATAGTGGTATACTCCTATAATGTCAAGACTTGGAAGGCAGATGCAGGAGGATTATGAGGTTGACTTCAGCCTGGATTAAATATATATTAAAAAATCCTACCAATTCTTCTCCCAAAATTATATCATCCTAATTAATCATTGACAATTCAAAATCTTTCCTCATAAGAGGAACAAATACCAATAATTAGGATTTAGCTAAATGTTTCATAATTACTATAATAAGAATATATATTATATAATCAGAATATATTACATATAATAAGATTTTAAGCTGTAAACCCCAGTGAGGCCTAACCTGGTGACTCTACTTAACAATGTCTCTGGAGAAACCAAAGTTAACCTGTAAGCCCCTGTAACACTTGCCCAAGGAGAGAGAACTTCCTGGAACTCTGGAGCTTGTGGCTCTTAGGAGATAACAAGCCACATGTTTCCGTTCCCCTCAACATGCTTGCCTGACCCAGTTGCACTGGATGTGCTTGGTTGGATGTCGGTGGGAAGTATGAGGGCGGGAAATAGGTCAAGATATATGTTTGGTCCTGATTGGACTTGATGGGGAATGCCTTATGATTTTGCCTCTTTTAAACCTCTGCAAAGTGTGACTCATCACCATTTTCTGGGAACCCTAGAACGGTCCTGGCCAGAGTCCATCATCCTGGCCAGTAGTTAATAAAAGCTTGCTTCAGATTTGGCTCCAAGATTCTGAAACTGATTTTTTTTTTCCTCACGATGCTCAGATTTAACATTCTCCGCCTACTTGTATGTACGAATAACCTCTTCCTTGATCTAGATCGTACCTAGATCTAGATCAAGTTTATGTAACGAGTATCTTTGTCTAACGGGCCAGGGGATATATTTGTCCATGTTTACTGCTCCTTATAAACAGAATGTCCTGTCTTCTTTTTACAACATGATCTCAGTAAGAAAATGTATAGTTTTGAGTCATATCTCAAGAGCCTCAAACAGACCCTAAAAACGTTCTTGCATTTTCAAATGAACGAATGAACAGCCTGGATTCTGATTATTTGGAAATAATCTCCAGTGATACAAACCCACAATATGTCCGGGCACCAAATTGACTCTCGAGGACTAGATGTCAGATTTACTGAAGGCTAATACACAGAAGATCCTGTACCATCTAAATCTCAGTGGTTTTCTATTCTCCACATGTTTGTGCATAACAACGCATAGTGTACAATGGCAGGTCTTCCCTGTGATTAAAAAAGGAACCAACCACTGATATGTGAGCATCCTGATGAGTCTGAAGTGCATTGTGCTTAATGAAAATGGCCAGGCAGAAAGAAGTGTGTGTGTGTGTGTGTGTGTGTGTGTGTGTGTGTGTATTTCTATCCTATGAAATTCATGAAATAATGCACAATAATGGTATAAACTAAATATTGAGGAAGAAGGATTGTATCAAGACATAACAAAACTTTGAAGGTAGTAAAAACAATGTTCAATATTCTGATTTTAGTGGTAATTATGGTGGCATATATGCGTATTTCATCAAATGTTTCACCTGATATATAATAAAGAAAGAATTGATCATAAAATGTAAGCCCTATGAGCTGTGAGTTCTGCCACTGGGATTGGGTCTAAACTACACATGGTCAATGGTCCAGGAGAAAATATGGTTGTGAAGTGGACCTTCTGAGGGCGAAATGAAGGACAGACTGGAACCCTCATTTCTCTCACTATTTCCACCCACATTTTAGGTGTGGGCAATATATATATATATATATATATACATATACATATATATATATATATGTATATATATATATGTGTGTGTGTATACATATATATACATATATATGTGTGTGTGTATATGTATGTATATATATAATATATATATATATATATATATATATATATAAAATATGTATCCTTCACCACAAAGCCAAAGCTTAGTTCTAGAGACTCTATGGAAAGGTAAGGCAAGGAAATGGGACAGGAGGCTTCTGCTGACTTGGGTCATGCCCCATACCAGCCAGGTCAGCTGGCAAGTCATGGGCCAACATGTGTCCTTTCTGACATTTGGTCATTGGCTACGGCCACAATTCAACTGTGTCGATCTTGTCAAGTTTTTCTTGTATTAACCCTAGCACTGCAGGCATATGGCATCAAAAGACGTTAGAGAAACACAGCCCACCTTCGTTAGACTGTCAGGAGACAGGAACATAGACATACACGCCTGGGCCTTCTTGTCCTCTTTGCTTCTTACTTTCCTCACTGTCTCCACATCTTGTACTACTTAAGACGTCCAAATTTAATCTACACTCATTTAGAATTTCTTGATGTGCCCATAAAATATTTAATATAAAGATTAATGTTGGGATTAAATGTAGGAAAATACACAGGGAGAGACTTGGAGGAGTCAACACAGATGAGATCATTCTCTGTGGACATAGCAATAAGTTTGCCCAGGAAGGACATGCACCCAAGAAAAGGCCAATGTGTCTTCAAGATCAGCCTTGTGGGATACATAGAAACAGAAAAGAGGAAATGCTCCATCCTTCAGAAAATATATATATATATATATGTACATATATATATTCACAAACTATATATATATATATATATATATATATATATATATATATATATAGGGCTCACTAACGAGTATGTTCCGACAGAGCTGAACCTCAGGACATTCCTGTGAGGTAGCCAAATACCATTTCCTACATTTTTAAAAATGCTTGCAGTAAGATGAGTGGCTGTAGATTTGACTCCCTACCCCACCCCAACTCCCAATTACTTTAAGATTACAGTTGGGATCGGCCTGAGGGGAAAAGATAAGATCAACACAGTTAGTGCCACAATATTCTCCTTTTTTGTTCTTCATCCTACAGAGCAATAGCTCCAGAAGTGCCTGTAACTAAACTGTGAAGAAAGCATCACTCTTAGCTTCTAACTTCTCCAAACACAGGAGCTACAGCTTACCCTGGTGTAATAAGAAACCCACAGAGACTAGGAAAGACAGGGGAGAACCTGGCCCCAATCCCCAAAGATAAGACATTCACAAGCAACAATTGGCTTTGGATTGTAAATTATAAAGAACCTGGTGAAACTCATATTCTGAGCAGCAGCAGTGCACCGTAGTGTCTCAGAATGAGCCCAGGTCATTAGAAAGTCAATGTTATCTTTCAATGACACACCAAAATATCAATCATTTAATACCATGATGCAGGTAACATATATATATGTGTTAATTATATTATAATAATATAATTATGTTGTTATTGTTATAATTATATACAATGAATATATAATTCATATATAATAACAGATAGATGATAGATAGATAAATTAGATAGATAGATAGATAGATAGATAGATAGATAGATAGATAGATAGAAAGATAGATATGGATGGATGGATGGATGGATGGATGGATGGATGGATGGATGGACAGACTGATAGATAGATAGATAGATAGATAGATAGATAGATAGTCTTACTTCCTGAGATCATAGCACAGTATAAATTATAAGAGAATGTCATTCACAATAAGTCCCATTCAAATTCACAAAAGTTGTGTTACCTTGGGGGCCTCCTGATTGACCTCTAAGTAGCTTCAGGATGGTGGCTCCTTGTCACAGGAACCAACCTTACAAGTCAAAGGATGAGATTTTCAGCCCCTTCCTTAACCTCTGAGAATGGACAGCAAGATCTAGAGAATGGGATAGTCATTGGTGGTCAATCATACCTACAGAATGGAACCTTTAAAATCCACTAAACAATGAGATTGTGGAAGGTTCCAGATTGTCAGACACACTTGTGGGTCCATTGACACACATCCTAACACACTTCCCCTGACACCTAGATGCACTGAGCACACCAAATCTGTATTCTCCTGTGGCTGGAACCGGTCACTGTCTCATTCAGTGTGCCTCTTTGTACACTGAATTACCATACATTAGTAATAGTAGAGAACAATTACCATACGTTAGTAATAGCAGAGAAGGTGATTTCCTGGGTTTCTCAAATTACTCTAGCAGCCCTGTCATTGGACTCTGTCTCTTATGATTCATCCTTGTTTGAACGTGGCTTTGACTGGCTACAGCCAACATTTAGCTTATGTTCTATTTTCCTTTTCAGCTTCCCTCATAGCCAGAAAATTTGCCCTCACATTTATGCTGTACTTTTACTTATTTGTGTGTACATAGAACAGTACCTGTTTGGCGTTCAGAGGACAACTTGGTGAAATCTGTTCTCTCCTTCTGTCATCCAGGTCTCGGGGATCTAACTCAGGCTCCGTAGCAAGCACCTTACTTAATCCACTGAGCTACCTGACCAGGCCCCTTTCCCGCTTGTCCAGCTTCCAATTCTGACTTTGTTTTGTTTTATTTTGAGACATAGTTTTGTTATGTGTGATGGTTTGTATATGCTTGGCTCAGGGAGTGGCACTATTAGGAGTAAGCTTGTTGGAGTAGGTTTGTCACTGTGTGCATGGGCTTAAGATCCTCATCCTAGCGGCCTGAAAATCAGTCTTCCACTATCATCAGATGAAGATGTAGACCTCTCAGCTCTGCCTGCACCATGCCTGCCTAGATGCTGCCATGCTCCTGCCTTGATGACAATGGACTGAACCTCTGAACCTGTAAGCCAGCCCTGAATAAATGTTGTTCTTTTTTAAGACTTGCCTTAGTGACAGTGTCTGTTCAAAGCAGTAAAGCCCCAACTAAAACACTGTATCCCAGGCCGCCCTGACACTCACCATGTAGCCCTCAAACTTACAACAATGCTTACACCTCCATCTCTTTGGTGCTGGGATTCCAGATACGAGCCCCGATGGCCAGGCTCACTTCAAAATTGACCTGGCCCAACTTCTCTTTGGAACGAATAGTTGAGCCATACATTCTTGGCTATCTGTATAACAACATCCAGCAGGGGTTACAGTTACCCGTGAGGCCATATAGATCAAAGGAGCTGATTCAAAACGCAAGCGAATGGGGAAAGAACATAGCGTTCAGTTAAAATACAGTGACGTAAGGAACACAACGTGGTGAACCAGCCTTGAGAGTGAGGATTGGCTGGCCAAGAGTGAATGAAATGCACTCAGTACAATGAATTTCTAACTCTGGATTCTTCCAACATCAACAACATCAAATTAAGTCTCTTACAATATGAATGAGATTTTTTTTTTTAAGTCTGAAAGTACATTGCAGAGAATTTACCACCATAAAACCCTGAGGGCTGTCATCGGAATTCAAAGCTTTCATTCTTCCCATGTAATAGCACCTACTGTGTGCCCAGCACTGCTCTGCTTGTTGAAGCAGTCACCTGTATTTAAATTCCATTTATCCCAATGCTGTGATGCCCCTTATCTTTTTAAAGCAAATAAACAATTTTACTTCTCCGTGAACGAAATCTGAATGGCTAATCACAGTTGCTTATCAGCTCCTAAAAGCGTAAATAGCAGACATGGCCAGCCCTTGTGTGGGGCCTCTATGGAAAACACCATGCTACATAAGGCACATTGCCAATTCAATGAAGTGGTTTACATGGCTTTACATCCTTGTTGAACGCATGCCCCAACATGACATCGGGGAGCCCTGCTTCTGACAGCAGTGGTTTTCAAAAGATATTTTAAGACTGATTTCACAATCCCCTCTGGGCTTCCAGAATCTCTGTACCTTATATATTAGAAGCCAGATTAAGTTTAAGCTGAGCGAATGCTTTGGTATGCATACACATTCATGACTTCCAGATTTTTTTTTCATAATTTTACACTCTGCTCCCCAACACTGTACAAGATAATGCCGAACAGCTGCAGCGTGCTACCAGTGGAGCTGCCGAAATGACTCTGTAAGATACATATTTACAAGCGTGGAGATAGAAAAACTGTTTAAGAGCCTGGGGACTCGTTGAAATGAAAGACGCCGAATAAGTGCTAAATATTATTATTTCATCCGAAAGAAGAATGAAATATAAAGAACAATGACCTCTGGTGAGGCTGAATATGCCGCAGAAATACTACATTAATTATTATCTCAAAAGTTCATCAGGAGCCACCAAGCTCAGCAAATTTGACGAGAAATCCATTTTCCTGCTGACAGTCCTCCAGCCCGTCTTTGTATTCTTGCTTCTAATTACTTAATTAAAGGTGTTTCATAACGAAATGTTGTCATTTCTCATCCACAGACCTTAGAACTATGAAGGCGGTCGTCACTGGTTCTTTCATGCTCCTGAATGACAGTTCCTTCCCAATACAGTAAGCTATATCACCCTGACTTCGGCTTACAAGGAGAATGTACATGCGTAGCTTTTCTGAATACTGAAGAATAATGTTTCCTTTCTCATAAAATAGTAGGAAAGCTGAACAGAGACAGTTATTACACAGTGCACCTGCCTTTAGCTTACTTTTTTTTTTTTTTTTTGTCTCATGAAAAAGCTGCAAATCAGGTTATCAATAGAAGCAGTCACCATGTTCATAAGTTGTCAGAGCATGGAAATCAGGTTAGCAATAGAAGCAGTCACCGTGTTCTCTGATACACACTACTTGTTCCAAGCACAACCGTAATGGGAGTTAAGGCCCGACACACAGAAAACAATTGTCGTCTGGAAAAGGGGACACTGATGACTAGGTTGTGCCTCGGATTCGTCACAGAGGACAGGGAATAGCTGGTAATGACAAGCCCTGAGTGGTGAAGTTGACTTGGTCAATTACCTTCTGCTGGACTGAGGTCTGCACAAAGCATCCCACAGAAACAGATTGCTTGGGAGTGATGGGAAAAGAGACATACGAAACTTGCCAACATAATAGGACACAGTCTCATTTGAGCAAATTCGAGTTTCACTTTATTCTCCATCATTTCTCCCCCTGCCCCAAAACAATAATATAAATCTTTACTGGCCATTTAGGACCACTTATAGGACATCAAGTCTACACACACACACACACACACACACACACACACACACACACTTAAAACAATGACATGAATCGTTACTGGGCATTTGGGCTCACTTACAAGACAGCAGGTCTTAGTATAGTTATAGATCACTATTTCTTTCCCTTTTGTAGATACAAATCATACACAGTTCACATGAAATATATTATTTTATACCAACAGTGATGACATCCCTTAGGGCCCAGATGGATATTGTTTATCAAAGAACCCAAGCTATTTAATTAATTATATTTGATAGACAGATTTTTTTTTAATTTCCCTTCCAGTGATTGTACTCTTGCCAGACTAGAGGCATGCTACACAGAACTTAACATCAAATAGCAAATAAATTCAGAGCACATGAAAAACCCCTGACAGCCTTTCCCTCTGATTCAAGTGATCTTACTTCTAAGCTGAGTTTGAAAGTAAACGGGGGACAGCAGAAATGAAGATCAGAAGGAGCACGCGTCTAGGTTGCTAGGGAAAGCAAGGAGCTACTACACTAGCAAAGGAAATTGCTGAGTACGTATATTAAGTCAAATGCAAACATGTAAATGCATGTATGAGCAAGTGTGTGTGTGTGTGTGTGTGTGTGTGTGTGTGTGTGTGTGGTATTTGTCAGGTACTGATTTGAAAGGCAAGCATTGCTTACCTATAAATACTCTAACTTTTGATTATCCCTAGCAACCACAAAATGAAATCACCAAAACAAACAAACAAACAAACAAACAAAACGAGTCGAATAATTTAAAAGTTAAGCTACGAGGCTCAGGAGATGGTTGAGAAAGAGTCCTTGCTGAGAAACCAGTAAGTCTTGAGTTCAAAACGGACACCTCCTTACAAACCAGGCAGGACCACACATGCTATTAATGCCAGCCCTGAGAAGCAGAGGTGAAGAGATCCCGAGAGCTCACAGAACATCCGGTCTAGTTGAAACAGTGATTTGTGCTCTGCAACAGAACCTGTCTCAAAAAAAAAAAAAAAATAATGTGGAATACTCTACATACCCAGACACTAACCCTCTGTCATATATATATATATGTGTGTGTGTGTGTGTGTGTGTGTGTGTGTGTGTGTATGTGTGTGTGTATATATATATATATATATATATATATATATATATACAGCTGTAAATAACTTTCCCATTGTGTGGGCTGCCTCTTCACTCAAATAATGGTATGCTTTACTGTGTGGAAACTTAAGATTCATGAGGCACCATTTATCAATTGTTGGTCTTTAGGCCTGCTGTGATGAAGTAATGTTCAGAAAATCCTTTCCCATGTCTACAGGTTCAAGCACATCCTGTTTTCTATCCATGATTCTGGACATCACATCTTATGTTGAGGTCCTTGAGGAATTTGAGCTTTGTACCAGGTGAAGGATAATGACTCAACCTTCTCCATGTTGCTATCCTCTTGGACCAGCACATTGAGGATGTTGTCATTTCTCAAATCTGTGTCCAATAAGTATAAAGAGAGCTTTTTGTCAAAAATCAGATGGCTGTAAGGATGGAGGCTTACTTATGTGTGGATTCTTGGGTCTATTTCATTGGTCAGTGAGTCTGTTCTGCTTTTATGCCAATAGCACTGTTTTTATTACTATAGCTCTGTGGTCTGACTTGAAATATGGGATGGTGAGATCTCCAGCAGTGTTTTATTGTTCCGGATTCGTTTGGCTATGTTGGGTCTTTCATATTTCTAGATTAAAGTTAAGGCCGATTTTCAACTTCTTTAAAGAAATGTGCTAAGATTTCCATGAGTAATCCATTGAATCTGTATATACCTAGCAATCCATGAGCATGGGAGATCTTCCCATCTTCAAGGGTCTTCTTCAATTTCCATTCTGCTGTCTGTAACGTCCTTTGTTAGATTACTGCCGAGATTTTTAGGCTATTAAGGATAGAATAGTTTGCCTGATTTCTGTTTCCAAACATTTGTCATTTGCGCATGGAAAATACTGATTATTGTGCATTGATTCTGCATCTTCCTATTTTGTTCAATGTGTTTGTCAACTGTTCAAGTTTTCCAGTAGAGTCCTGAGGACCTTTTACGTATATAATTAATCAGCTGCAAATGAAGATACTTGGATGACTCCTTTCCTCTTCGGAACTCCTTCACTTCCTTCTCTTGTCTTAATGTCTTAGTTAAGACATCAGGCAGTATCCAGACCAGGAGGGAAGAGAATGAACATTCTTGCAATAAAACAAACAACTCAGTTTAAAAAAATGGGGCATGGAAGGACACAGAGAGTTCTCAAAAGATGAAACACAAGTGACTGAGAAATACTTTGACAATATGCTCAACCTCCTTAGTCATCAAGGGAATGCAAATTAAAACTAATTTGAGATTTCAACCTACCCCAGTCAGATGGCCAAGACCAAACCCACAAATGGCAGCAGATGCTGGTGTGGATGTGGGGAAAGAATACCTGCTCATTGCTGGTAAGAATATAAACTGGTGCAGCCAGGATGGAAATCAGTGTGGCTGTCCCTCAAAAAGCTAGAAATAGATCTACCTTATGATCCAGCTATAATACCATTCTTAGGCATATACCCAAAAGAGTCTACATGCTACTATGGAGACACTTGCTGATCCATGTTCATTGTTGCTCTATTCAAAGAAACAGCTAAGATACGTCCATAAACTGATAGATCATATTTATATCTATATCATATCATTTATATCATATATATCTATATCATATATGCTATATGATAAATCATATATATCATACATATATATGATACATTTTCACAGGGGAATGTTAACCAGCATGCGAAAGATGGAATTATAAAATTCACAGATGAAGGAATGGAGCTAGAAATAATCATTCTGAATGAGGTGACCCAGACTCAGAAAGACAAGCATCATATGTTTTTCCTTGGTAGATGTTCCTTTTGAGATTTTAGATATTCACATTTTATTTGTAATGCCCAGCGATTAGGAAATTAGTAAGAGGCCATGTGGAAGGGGTTATTTCAAGAGAGGGGAAAATAGAAGAGAGTGTTTGAGAACAGTGAAACAGGAAGGGTTTAATGTGACAGGCTGGGAAAGCAAGGTTTATGCAGGAATACAGTAAATAACACTTAAGACTTTCTGAAAACATCACATGAAAAACTACTATTGCAGAAGCTTCCTAAAATAAAACATGCACATAAGTAAAATGTTCAAATTTAGTTAACCCTATATAACTGGGTAAATAGATACCACAGGCTAAAAAACTAAAAACTAAAAATAAACAGTGTGAGAAATGAGTTACTTTTAGTGGAATTGTTTACAAATGATATCCCATAGACATCCAACATTACAAACTGTTTGCTGTTGGTTGTCCTGCAGAACTTCACGGCAAAAGTCTATGACTAAAGAAACCATTTACTTGAATCATAGAACGTGGAGAAACTAAGCTGATATTGATCTGGAGACCTCATCCTTACTGGCTAGCTTTCATAACTATGCATGCTTCTGGAGGAGAGAAGAAATGATCAGTTTTACTCCGTTGTGAACCCAGAAGGCTACAATAATGTCCTACCTGGCAAGATATTCCTACTGGTCTCATAATTGCCTGAATGTTATGGAAGTAGCCAACAACTGTTTGATTGGATTTCAGATCTCTTCCACCAGATGAAGCTCTTATCTGGCACAGCTACTGTGGCCAAGAACCTATCACTAAAGGGGTCATCAGTTAGAGAAGAATACTCTACTATTGATATGCTAATTGAATATAACATTAAGCCTATTCCTAACAACTTTTCAGTATATCTATAGATTAGTGCATGTCTCAAACTTCTTTTAGTAGTAGATGATGACTAACAAGGAGCCCCAAAATTAGTCAAGATGCAGACGCTAGCTGATTATGGAATCCTCTGCTTTAAATGAGACACATCCCCTCCTCTCAAGGCACAAGGATCTTTTCAGAACAGGGGCAGAAAGACTGTGAGAACCAAGAGCAGTGGGGGACCATAAAGGAAACAATGTGGGTATGGGGGTATGTATACATAATAGGGCGTTGAGGTGTGGTCTTTTGCTACATATTGTAATGGCCCCTGAGATCTAGTTGCCTCAGGGATAAGGGAATCATCACATACACCAAATGATGCTATGGAACCTTGCTCCTTAATTTAAAACTATTGATTGGATAACGATGACTACAGCCTATAGCTGGGCAGAAGAGGGGTAGATAGAGCTTTGGTTCATGGGGCTTGGAATCTGAGGAGAAGAAAGAGAAGATAGGAAATAGAGAAGACGTCCTGGAATAAGAAATCAAGAAAACATGGCCATGAGAGCTAGCCAGTTGGAGTAAGAGCAGCCCATAAAGAACATGACGAGTTATAATTCAGTCTTATTGATAGGGAAGTAGATACTAATAGCTTAAAGAGTGGATATCTGCCTAGCCTTAGTGCTTTAAAGACAGCATAAACATAAAGGTTTTGTGCCTTTTATCTGGGAACTGAATGACCCATGGCAGGGTAGAAACCACCAATGATTACTAATTTCACATATGAGCTCAGCAGTTGTGGCAGCACTCACAAGATGAGCACAAGTGCAAGCCAGACACACACCCCCTACCCGGAAGTGGGAAGGCGGGCATGAGAAAGTCCCACCATTGCCTGAGTAGGCTATTGGGAATTCATAGTTCCTTGGAAGAGGGAGAGATGGTTTTAGTTTTCCTTAAATGTGTGTCCTGCTGATAGCAGTAATATGCTCCAGTGAACGGGCCCACACCCATAAACACATAGCAACAATAACTGGATTTGATAGTTTTTTTAAAAACGGTGTAAGGCACAGAGCTCATTGGGTAAGGAAGCAGGGGATGGCTCTGGCAGAAGACGATGGACAGAGGAATGTGATCAGAAACCATCTGAGGTTCTCAGAGGCAATAAAAATATCATAAAATAAGAAAGAGAACGAAAAAAGCCCCTAACATCTTTTTCTTACCTCCATATGTAGGTGCATAGAAGCAAACATGCACTCTTGCACACACACACACACACACACACACACACACACACACATTGTGTGTGTGACAACAAATTTAAGAAAAAGAGACTATGAATTTGAAAGAGAACAGGTTAAAGGTACATGAGAGAGTTTGGAGGGAGAAAAGGGAAGGGAAAAGATGATGTGATTAATATAATAATATAATATAATATAATATAATATAATATAATATAATATAATATAACATAACATAACATAACATAACATAACATATAATATGAAAAATAATAATGGAAATACTAGGTTCGAGGAAAAATACATTTGTTTAAAAGATAAAAAAAGATGGAATCAAATAGATCTTGATTCCTACACTCAACTGAAACTACACTCATCCCTTAAAGAATAAGAACTTTATCTTATTCTTCTATTTCAAGCACCTGATTCATAATGAGTGTGTGAGTATTTGTTGAATGACTATATGAACGCGGTGGAATGAGCCATCTCGTTTTGCCTCAGCTGCTTCTTCATCCTTTGTACTGTAAGGGCCTACAGACGGCTCAGCAGCTATTTGATTTGGAACCAAAGCCAGAAAACAAGAATGGCTTTCTAGGCTGTGCTTTTCCATTGCAAATGGTTCCGTACTGCAGGTCCACACTATAAACGCTCGGCCTCCCCACTGCCCCAAACAAAGCTGATTTTCCTTTGCCTCTCTGTTTCTGAAAAGCTCGAGACAGCGTGCGTGTTTGTGTTCCTTTTCTGTTGACTGTAGGTTTTGATAATGTTGCCAGTTCCCTTCTCAAACTGTCAAATTTTGTTTTATATTCCCTCCTTCTTTCAACCATTTTAGGGGGGAAAATGCTAATTACCACAGGCTTAATAGCAGTTTTGAACTGCACCAGAACACAGGGGTCTCACGAATACCTGTCAGCGCAGAAGTTTTCAATTACCATAATTCCATTCCTAATTCAAATTACCATAATTGCCCTCCATTAATGCAACTTTCTTAAAGCAAAAAAAAAATTTTTTTTCAAAGAAGCAGGCACCCACATTAGCTTAGTTGACTTCTTGTAAAAAAAAATAAAAAAATAAAAAATGAATAAACAGCGTCTGTCCATTTTGCAAATAGGATGATGATAGTCTGGGAAAAAATGTGCATCAGTGCTCTGAGTTCATAAGAGCTATCACATTATACAATGATTATTCTGTAAACACATGTGCAAATGAAAGCGCTCCATGGCTTCTTTCCTCTCTGGAAGACTCATAAGCTCGACTCTTCTGATTGTCCTAACAGCTACTGCCGTGAGAAAATCCAATGTATAAGATCCTTAACTGACTTTGTTCTTACAAAACCATCTATTTCAATAAAGCATACTTCTAATTTGCAATCATCAAACACCCCCTGTTTAGTCAATTCATTGATTTATCTTTAATTATCACACAAAGTATCAGTATGGCATGTTAATAGTCTCTTCCCTCTCTTCTTTCCACTGTCACAGGACATGTGATCTTTTGCACTTCCTCAATACTATGTTTCAGAGTCTCTTGGTCTGTGGTCTGAATTCTTTAAGCCTTACTCCCATTTGTATCCACATATAGATATAGGTGTGGATTGACCTAGGCATATTAGGAATGGAATTACAGTACCTGAACACTTCTGCGCTGACAGGTGTTTGTGAGGCCCCGGTGTTCTGGTGCAGGTCAAAACTGCTACTAAGCCTGTGGTAATAAGCATTTCTCCCCTAAAATGATTGAAAGAATGAGGAAATGTAAAACAAAGTTTGAGAGTATCAGATAGGAACTGGCAAGATGATCAAAATCTACAATTAATAGACTAAAAAAATAAACATACATTCAGTCTTGGGCTTTTCAAAAACTAGAAGGTGCGTGTGTGTGTGTGTGTGTGTGTGTGTGTGTATGCTTGAGTATATTATGTATCTAGGATACATATAGAAAAGAAATAAGTTTTTTATGTCTCAGTTGTAGTCAGATTGCTTAATATTATACTTCCTAGATCTATGTATGTTCTAGAAATTTTGGTAATTTCATTTTTCTTTACAGATGAATAAGATTCCATTGTGCAGCACATTTTTTATCCATTCATCTGCTCCCGCACATCTAAGCTAGTCCCAGGTCCAGTTCTATCAGACACAGACAGCAGTAAAGATAGATGTGCAAGTATCTCTGTGATGGAGCCGGAACGAAGTCTTCGGATGTATGCCCAGGAATGGTCTACCTGGGTCATGGGGTAGTTCGATTCTCAAGTTTTGGAGAAGCCACCTTACTGACTTCCATAATAGTTGAACTAATCATCTCGGAGAAGTGAAGATCAATTCCATTTCTAATGACTTTCATTTTCCCAGACAAATCATATTTGTTTTTCAGTTACTGACATGAGACAAGACATCTTACCAGAGTCAGATAAGTTGAATCTTAGTGAGTGCTATGCCATCTCTGGACTAAGCAGCGAATTTCGCTAGAAAGCCATCATAACCAAGTGATTTGGAATACTGGCACTTCCTTGCACTTGAACTCTGAGCTGCAGCCAGAGCAAAGGGTCATCTCATTGAACTATTAAAGTACCTGGTTTCAGAGGGGTGAGGAGACAGTCCTTCAAATTAACAAATAAAGCAGCAATACATTGTCAACAAGTTTAAATCAATTCATAAAACATATTTCGAAGAAATCGTTTAAAGAGACCTTAGAGTAGTAGGTTCATTTTAGCTTCTTTAAAATATGATCAAAGTCATTGTCATGTGGCATTCCTGCAGAGCCCCCTCCACGGTATCCCGTACTTCAGTAAGCTGTTCAAGAGCCACAGTGGCTTTGAAGGTTGAAAAATTGGCATTTTCAAATGCCACCGGCACCTTTAGGATTTAGCTCCAGGCAAAACCAATATAGAAGATAGGAAACAGAGGGTGATGCAATTTGTTGCCTCTGGAGGCTTCAGTGAGAGAGCATTCATCTGACTCCCCACATTTAATCAAAAAAAAAAAAAATCTAGTCCAGTGAATGAAGCCACAGTTACAGCTATGCCTTGGGGCTCTCACGATTTCTCTGTTCCCTAGTTGTGTGGCTCTCGCCTCTAAATTGAAATGTTCCCTCTTGGAAGGAGGACGAAGGTTCATAAGACTGAGGGGTCTCATGAAACGAGACTTGGGACACCGCTCCCCAAGATGATAAAAGCGCTAACCGGTGACTGGTGGATGGGGAACTGGTGAGGCGGTCTGCAGGCTAGGCAAGGGGCTTCGGGATTTACGTTGCGGTGGAATTTTTGGTGCTGTGATTACCTCGTAATCACATGTTACTCTAACCAAGCCCTGACCACTGCTCCTATAGTCCAAGCAACTGGGTTCATTGACTCACCAATCCAGACGTGGCTAGAATAAATTCTTGGTCAGTTATCAATGCCCTGTTTGGGGTAACTAAAGAATTATTCATGTCTCCCCAGGGAGGGAGGCAAAACACAAGCACTTCAGGATATATTTAGATTATTGAATTCTGCTCCTCAAATTTTTTTTATAAAAATTAACTCTACAGTCACCAGAGATTTCATGACATAAGATAGACGTTTATCAACAATAAGCAGGGCCTGAATAATTGGAAATGACTTTGCCAGTTCAAGACCAGTTTCAGTTACACAGAAAAACCCTATCTAAAAATAGCAATTTAAAATATAGTCTAGGTTTCAACATGTTTCTTGGAAATGTTCTGGGAAAGTATACTGCTAGACTCTCGTATAATAGATGACATGAAATTTTATTCTTGCTCTTTGCTTAAGGTTCATGGGTTTTCATGGATCTGATCTTAGAATAGTAGCAGAAAAAATTATAATAGAGATGCCATAATTAGACTAAACTTAGAATATACATCAAGCATCTATAAATGTAAGCCTAGTTCCAGGGTTTGGCTTTACTCTGCATAGTCTCAGAGTGGATGTTTATCTCTTCATATATTCAGAAGCTAAGGTCACAGTTGATTCATAAATTTCAGATCCACCACCCATTGCTTGGAGAAGAGAATGCCCTGTTTGTTGTTGATGAGACAACACCATAATATAGAGAAAAAAACTTTTCTCTCTGTTTCACTGAAATGCCCAGCACAACCTAAGTTACTGTACAGAAAATGGAAGATGTTCAATGGCTGTCTGTTGTATTCATTAATTAATGAGAGGAATATAAAATTATTAATATTTTTACAATATGGAAATGTCCACCATTTTGGATCTTCTGCTTAACCCAGTAAGAGTGTGTGTGGTGCATAAGCCAGGCTCAGTGGTAGATGCCTATAAGGTAGGCACTTGGCAGGCTGAGAGAGGACTGTCAGGTTAAAGCCAGCCTAGGTCACACAGTAAAACCCAATCTAAAACAAAAATAGAGTTAATAGAGTCACATTGCAAACAAGCAAAGATCCCTGAAGGTTAATATTATAGACACATTTACTTCAAACTTTCCAAACTAAAATGCATCTAAATATATATTGAGCATGTGTATGGATGTCTAGGATGCTTCCAAAATTTTACTCTTATGAATAGAACTGCAATAAATATGTATCTGTAATGAAATGTGGAGTCCTTTGGATATAGACGGCTGTATGGTGGTTCCAATATGCATTATGTAATATGAACATTATATATACGGCAAGTTCAATCATGTATATAATCTCATCTTTGCCCTCCCCTTCTCTCTCCTGTATACATTTCTCACCTCTCTCTCAATTATATTTCCTTTTGTCTCTCCTTTATTCCTTCTGCTTTCCTCTTTTATTAATCTCTTTCTTTTAATTAATTTAAAACAAGAACATTTTGGTGCTTTTCTACTTATTTTTAAAAGTCTTAGGATTGCCATATTTAATCTTTAAAAAGTAGGTAATTACAATATTTTAAATGATTTTTCCTTAGAGGGGAAAAAATCTAACCATGATTTAGTTAGGTTTTTTTTTTTTCCATTTCCGTACTTGACACAGGCTAGAGTTATCACAGAGAAAGGAGCCTCCCTTGAGGAAATGCCTCCATGAGATCCAGCTGTAAGGCATTTCCTCAATTAGTGATCAAGGGTGGGAGGGCCCATTGTGGGCAGTGCTATCCCCAGGCTGGTAGTCTTGGGTTCTATAAGAAAGCAAGCCAGGGGAAATAATCCAGTAAGCAGCACCACTCCATGGCCTCTGTGTCAGCTCCTGCCTCCAAGTTCCTGCCCTGTGTAAGTTCCAGTCCTGAGTTCTTTGGTGATGAACAGCAATATGAAAGTGTAAGCTGAATAAACCCTTTCCTCCCCAACTTGCTTCTTGGTCATGATGTTTATGTAGGAATAGAAACCCTGACTAAAACAATTTCACAAATTAAAATTTAAAAAAAAAGAGCTCTGATTTGAAAAGAGCTCTATTCTAACTCTCTCTGTGTATCTCTGTCTCTCTCCTTCTCTCCAGCTCCCTCCCTCCTGTGCCTCACAGCCTCCTAAACCACCTGAATACTATTGTCACAAGCCAACACAATGGTGGTACCTGCCCCAGCAATGTTATTGGTCAAGCAATGAAGTAAAACCACCAACCATACTCAGGAACTTTGATCCCAATCCTAAGCTCTAACCTCCATCCAGCCGAATGAATTAATAAAACTTGCTTACAGTGAGAAATAGAAATGTGAACCTCATTGGCTTCCAAAATAAAATATGGACAGAAATAAATAACTGCTTTATTTTTTAAAACAGGGTCGTGATGAAGCTCAATTTACTGTAAATGAGTGTTTATAGTGTCTAGAACTTTCATATCAGAAGTAAACTGAAAAAAATAATAATAATAAAGTAATAAGCAAAGAAGTTAACTGAACTTAAAGCCCAAGACGCAGCATCTTTGGTGGTTATCAGAGAGCTGGGAAGCACAGGCTTTAGAGCTAGATTGCTGCCCTCGCCTGTACGACCTTTACTGTTTAAGACTTGGGTTCTGTCTTCTTCTCTTTGAAACAATAGGGACTAGGAAGGCGGGTCTGGGCACAGCAGCATATGCTGTGCCAGGTGTGGGTCTAACTTCTGCTCCCAGCATCCACCCCAAACCCTGGGTGTGCCCCTGCTCACAAGTTTGTAACGCTAAGCTTGGAGGTAGGTTAGATACCAGCAGATGCCTGCAGACCATTGGCCCCCAGCCTAACCAAAAAAATAGTGAGTTTCAGGTTCAGTGATATATGCTCCCTCTCAAGACAATAAGATGAAGAATAATAGAAAATAGGCACCCATCTCTGGCATCTGTGCTTATGCAGGGATGCACTCAGGTGTATGTAACATGAATACACATACATTCACATACACACACACACACACACACACACACACATACATACACACGCAGAGATAGTTATACTTGCAGAGTAGGTGTGAGGACTAAGTGAATTAGAATTATATATGAAGAGCTTACAGTATTTAGCCCTTGTCTGAGAATACATGCTATAATAAATATTTGTTATTGTTACCATTATCATTGACTCAAATTATTCTCTAACTTAACTTCTGTTGTTATTCCCACGGTTGGCTTTTACAGCTAAACACATTCTCTTTTTTAATGTATTCTCATTCTGCTTCCAAACAGAACAGTCCTGTTCTGGTCTCCCCAGTGCCCTGACTTAGAATCAGCACCTTGGGCTGGAGAGATGGCTCAGCGGTTAAGAGCACTGACTGCTCTTCCAGAGGTCCGAGTTCAATTCCCAGCAACCACATGGTGGCTCACAACTATCTGTAATGGGATCCGATGCCCTCTTCTGGTATATCTGAAGACAGCTACAGTGAACACATATAAATAAAATGAATAAATCTTAAAAAAAAAAAAAAAAAAGAGGCAACCAGGACACAGCTGGAAAGGCGCAGGTAGGGACTCCCTCTGGGACTAGGACTAGAACAGGGAGCGCTGCTAAGCTCCCGCCCAGAGGCAGGCACAGGCGCCTAGGCTCTGCAGCACGTCCCTGCGAGCTTAGGACGTGCACCAAGGCAGCCGGATCCACCCAGCTCCCCAGGACCCCGGACCAGCGATAGCGGCAGGCCTCCATATTGCAACCAGGACACAGCTGGAAAGGCACAGGTAGATAGATTCCATCAGGGGCTACCACGTGAGGGGATCTGCTAGGCTCTCCCTACTAGGCAGGCCCAGCAGCGCCTACCGAGGCTCTGCTGCACTCCCCCACACTTCCCAGAAACCTCAGGCCGTGCACAAAGTCAGCAGGTGGCAGCCAGCTCGTGATCCCGTTGAGCAGCAATCACGCATAACCACCAGTAGAGAAACAACAGGTAAGCCCAGCCTCACAGGAGATTCAAACACCAGCCAGTGACAACAAGGTCAACTAACACCAGAAATAACCAGATGGTAAAAGGTAAACGAAGGAATGTCACTAACAGAAATCAAGGCAACATGACAGCATCTGAACCCAGTTCGCCAACAACAGGAAGCCCTGGATACCCCCAAAACACCAGAAAAACAAGACTTGGATATAAAATCACTGGTCAGGATGCTGGTAGCTGAACACATAGAAAAATCTCGTAAAGAAATAGAGGAGAAAATGGATCAAAAGTTAGAAGCCTTTACAAGGCAAATACAAAAATCACTTCAAGAAATGCAGGAGAAGATGGATCAAGAAGAAGACAATAAGGAAGAAAGACAAAAATCACTTAAAGAAATACAGAAGAACGTGGGCCAACAAGTAGAAGCTATGAAAGAGGAAACACAAAAATCTATTAAAGAAATACATGAAAACACAATCAAGCAAGCGAAAGATCTGAGCACATCCATCCAGGTACTAAAAACAGAAGTAGAAACAACTAAGAAATCGCAGAGGGAGACAACATTGGAGATAGAAAACCTTGGGAAGAAATCAGGGGCCATAGATGCAAATATCAACAATAGACTACAAGAGATAGAAGACAGAATATCAGAAGCCGAAGATACCATAGGAACCATTGATTCAACAGTCAAAGAAAATACTAAATGCAAAAAGGCTGTAACCCAAAACATCCAGGAAATCCAGGACACAATGAGAAGACCAAACCTAAGGATCATAGGTATAGACGAGAATGAAGATGTACAAGTTAAAGGGCCAGCAAATATCTTCTACAAAATTATGGAAGAAAACTTCCCCAACCTAAAGAGAGAGATGCCCATGAATATACAAGAAGCATACAGAACCCCAAACAGACTGGATCAGAACAGAAATACATCCCGTCACATAATAATCAAAACTCCAAATGTACTAAACAAAGAAAGAATATTAAAGGCAGCAAGAGAAAAAGGCCAAGTAACTTATAAAGGAATACCTATCAGAATAACACCAGACTTCTCACCTGAGACCATGAAAGCTAGAAGATCCTGGGCAGATATAATGCAAACTCTAAGAGAACACAAACTTCAGGCAAAACTACTTTACCGCCGGGCAGTGGTGGCGCACGCCTTTAATCCCAGCACTTGGGAGGCGGAGGCAGGCGGATTTCTAAGTTCGAGGCCAGCCTGGTCTACAGAGTGAGTTCCAGGACAGCCAGGGCTACACAGAGAAACCCTGTCTTGAAAAAACCAAAAAACAAAAAACAACAACAACAACAACAAAAAAAAAAAATACTTTACCCAGCAAAGCTCTCAATCGCCATAGATGGAGACATCAAGGTATTCCATGACAAAACCAAATTTGCACGATATCTTTCCACAAATCCAGCCCTACAAAGGATAATAGGGGGAAAACATCAAGACAAGGACGGAAACTACACCCGGGAAGAAACAAGATAGAAACCTCCTCTCATCAAACCTAAAAGAAGGTAACCTCTCGAATATAAAAAAATAAATAAAATAAATAAATATAATTTCAAAAATGTCTGGAGGAAATAATTACTATTCCTTAATATCTCTTAACATCAATGGACTCAATTCCCCAATAAAAAGACATAGATTAACAGACTGGATACGGAAACAGGACCCTACATTTTGCTGCATACAGGAAACCCATCTCAGTGTTAAAGACAAACACTGCCTTAGAGTAAAAGGCTGGAAGACAATTTTACAAGCAAATGGTCTCAGGAAACAAGCTGGAGTAGCCATTCTAATATCAGATAAAATTGACTTCCAACCTAAAATCCTCAAAAGAGACTCAGAAGGTCACTTCTTGCTGGCCAAAGGGAAAATCCACCATGAAGAGCTCTCAATACTGAACATCTATGCTCCAAATGCAAGGGCACCCTCATTCATAAAAGAAACCTTACTAAAGCTTAAAGCACACATTACACCTAACACAATAATTGTGGGTGACTTCAACACTCCACTCTCCTCAATGGACAGATCAGGAAAGCAGAAACTAAACAGGGACACAGTGAAACTAATTGAAACTCTGGACCAACTGGATTTAACAGATATATATATATAGAACATTTCATCCTAAAGCTAAAGAATATACCTTTTTCTCAGCACCACATGGTACCTTCTCCAAAATAGACCATATAATTGGTCACAAGACAGATGTCAACAAATACAAGAAGATCGAGCTAATCCCATGCCTCCTATCAGATCACCAGGGAGTAAGAGTGGTCTTCAATAACAACCAAAACAACAGAAAGCCCACATACACATGGAAATTGAACAATACTCTACTCAATGACACCTTGGTCAAGGAAGAAATAAAAAAAAGAAATCAAAGACTTTTTAGAATTCAATGAAAATGAAGGTACAACCTACCCAAATCTATGGGACACAATGAAAGCAGTGCTAAGAGGAAAACTCATAGCTCTAAGTGCATCCAAAAAGAAACTGGAGAGAGCATACACTAGCAACTTAATGGCACACCTTAAAGCCCTGGAAGAAAAACAAGTTAACTCACCCAGGAGGAGTAGAAGACAAGAAATCATCAAACTCAGGGCTGAAATCAATCAAATAGAAACAAAGAGAACCATAAAAAGAATCAACAAGACCAGGAGCTGGTTCTTTGAGAAAATCAACAAGATAGATAAACCCTTAGCCAGACTAACCAAAGGACACAGAGACAGTATACAAATTAACAAAATTAGAAATGAAAAGGGAGACATAACAACAGAAACTGAGGAAATTTAAAAGATCATCAGATCCTACTACAAAGGTCTATACTCAAAACAACTGGAGAATCTGGAGGAAATGGACAATTTCCTAGACAGATATCAAATACCAAAATTAAATCAGCATCAAGTAGATCAGCTAAATAGTCCCATAACCCCTAAAGAAATAGAAGGGGTTATAGAAAGCCTCCCAACCAAAAAAAGTACGGGACCAGATGGTTTTAGTGCAGAATTCTACCAGACCTTCAAAGAAGACTTAACACCAATACTTTTCAAACTATTCCACAAAATAGAGACAGAAGGGACATTGCCCAACTCATTCTTCGAAGCCACAATTACGCTAATACCTAAACCACAAAAAGATCCAACAAAGAAAGAGAACTACAGGCCAATTTCTCTTATGAATATAGATGCAAAAATACTAAATAAAATTCTTGCTAACCGAATCCAAGAGCACATTAAAACGATCATCCACCATGATAAAGTAGGATTCATCCCAGGGATGCAGGGATGGTTCAATATACGGAAATCCATCAATGTAATCCACTACATAAACAAACTGAAAGAAAAAAACCACATGGTCATCTCATTAGATGCTGAAAAAGCATTCGACAAAATTCAGCATCCTTTCATGCTAAAAGTCTTGGAAAGAGCAGGAATTCAAGGCCCATACCTAAACATAGTAAAAGCAATCTACAGCAAACCAGTAGCCAACATCAAAATAAATGGAGAGAAACTTGAAGCATTCCCACTAAAATCAGGGACTAGACAAGGCTGCCCTCTCTCTCCATATCTTTTCAATATAGTACTTGAAGTTCTAGCGAGAGCAATTAGACAACATAAGGAAGTCAAAGGGATACAAATTGGAAAGGAAGAAGTGAAACTATCATTATTTGCAGACGATATGATAGTTTACCTAAGCGACCCAAAAAACTCCACCAGAGAACTTCTACAGCTGATAAACAACTTCAGCAAAGTGGCAGGTTATAAAATTAACTCAAGCAAGTCAGTGGCCTTCTTGTACTCAAAGGACAAGCAGGCTGAGAAAGAAATTAGGGAAATAACACCCTTCACAATAGCCACAAACAACATAAAGTATCTTGGCATAACTCTAACCAAACAAGCGAAAGATCTGTACAACAGGAACTTCAAGTCCTTGAAGAAAGAAATCGAAGAAGACCTCAGAAGATGGAAAAATATTTCTTGCTCCTGGATTGGCAGAATCAATATAGTAAAAATGGCCATCTTGCCAAAAGCAATATACAGATTCAATGCGATCCCCATCAAAATCCCAACTCAATTCTTCATAGATCTAGAAAGAGCAATTCTCAAATTCATCTGGAGCAACAAAAAACCCAGGATAGCTAAAACTATTCTCAACAATAAAAGGACTTCTGGGGGAATCAATATCCCTGACCTCAAGCAGTACTACGGAGCAATTGTGTTAAAAACTGCATGGTATTGGTATAGCAACAGGCAAGCAGATCAATGGAACAGGATTGAAGACCCAGAAATTAACCCATAGACTTATGGTCACTTGATCTTTGATAAAGGAGCCACAACCATCCGGTGGAATAAAGATAGCCTTTTCAACAAATGGTGCTGGTTCAACTGGAGGTCAACATGCAGAAGAATGCAAATTGACCCACTCTTATCTCTTTGCACTAAGATCAACTCCAAGTGGATCAAGGACCTCCACATAAAACCAGACACACTGAAACTATTAGAAAAGAAACTTGGGAAGACCCTGGAGGACTTGGGCACAGGGGAAAAGTTCCTGAACAGAACACCAATAGCTTATGCTCTAAGATCAAGAATTGACAAATGGGACCTCATAAAATTACAAAGTTTCTGCAAAGCAAAAGACACTGTCAGAAGGACAAAACGGCAACCAACAAAGTGGGAAAAGATCTTCACCAACTCCACATCCGACAGAGGGCTAATATCCAATATATACAAAGAACTCAAGAAGTTAGACCCCAAAGAACCAAATAACCCTATCAAAAAATGGGGCACAGAGCTAAACAAAGAATTTTCACCAGAAGAAATTCGGATGGCTGAGAAACACCTTAAAAGATGTTCAACATCATTAGTCATCAGGGAAATGCAAATCAAAACAACCCTGAGATTCCACCTCACACCAGTCAGAATGGCTAAGATTAAAAACTCAAGAGACAACAAGTGCTGGCGAGGATGTGGAGAAAGAGGAACACTCCTCCATTGTTGGTGGGATTGCAAAATGGTAAAACCGCTCTGGAAATCAGTTTGGCGGTTCCTCAGAAAATTGGGCATGTCACTTCCAGAGGACCCTGGCATACCACTCCTGGGCATATACCCAGAGGATTCCCCTGCATGCAATAAGGACACATGCTCCACTATGTTTATAGCAGCCTTGTTTATAATAGCCAGAAATTGGAAGGAGCCCAAATATCCCTCAAAGGAGGAATGGATACAGAAAATGTGGTATATTTATACAATGGAATACTACTCAGCAATTAAAAATAATGAATTCATGCAATTTGTAGGTAAATGGTTAGACCTGGAAAATATCATCCTGAGTGAATTAACCCAATCACAAAAGAATGCACATGAAATGCAATCACTGATAAGTGGATATTAATGAGCCCAGAAGCACTAAATACTCAAGACACAAATAGCAAGTCAAATGATTCCCAAGAAGAAGAAAGGAGAGGACCCTGGGACTGTAAAGATTGCACCCAGTTTAGTAAGGAAACCGAGGGGGGAGGGGGAATGATTGGGGAACAGTTGGGGGGGAGAGGAACTATGGGAACTATGGTGGGTGGGAACTGGGAAAGGGGAAAGCCTTTTGAATGTAAACATAGAACATAGAAAATAAAAATTAAAAAAAAAAAGAAAAAAAAAGAATCAGCACCTTATTCACTCTGCATTTGTCTGGACCACCCCTTCCTCTCTGTGTACCCACAGATCAAATTCATGTTCAAGGCCGCCCTACCTAGTCATGTTCACCAGGCTTTCTCGCTTCCAGAATTACAGTGGCAGCTTCAGTCAAGACTGTTCACTCGGAATAGACTCACCCGTCCTTTGTCCTGTGAATTGTTCCCTCAGGACCATGTGTCTCTGAAACCTGGGCCCTCTTCCATCCTGTCATTCCCAAGCCTAGGTATCGTTCCCTTCAAGTACAATCCTCCCTCTGCATCACCAGGGACTTTGTTTCAATGTTGGTCAGTAACAGCAAACGCAATAGATGCCCAGGTCACGCCTATGAAATGGCCTAGTGTTTGTATGCAACCTTCACACATCCTCCTATCCACTTTAACTCGTATCTACATTAGTTGTAATAATACAGCATAAAACAACCATTGCCGTACTATATTTTAGGAAATAATGACAAGGGAAAAAAAAAGTTCATGTTTAACCCGGTAGCAAGCTTTTCCCACTCGCTTTTCATTCACAGCTCATCAGCTTGCAGATGCAATGCCTACCGGTGCAGTGGACTCCTCTGCTGCAAACCGGAGTGAGAAAAAAAAAAAAGATCTCCCTGTTCTCGAGCGCGGAGATGTCATGTTAACTGTGTTCCAGAAGAAGCCAGTATCCACGGCCCAGCCCCACGGAAAAGACTGTGTGGCAGAATAAAAGCAAAGGAGCGAGTCAGAGGAGAGATTAAAAAGCCTGATTTTCCTCTCTGGGTTTAAAGTTTCCTGAGGCTAGGCCTCCCCACTCCATCACTGGGATGTACTGACATGCGTCAGGGAAGTCCTTTCCGACGCCTTTGGCTAGTTTAACTGTTCACAGTCTGGCGTGGATACTGACAAATAGATCCTTTCCCTATTGACAGGCCTCTGTCCCAAAGCCAGGCTATTTTTGGCTTTAATTATATGACTTGTCCTTATTCATTATCCACAGACCCACTGAAGAGCGACTAAAGTAAGTGATTCATTGCTGACACGTGGCATTTCTCGAGCAGCCATTAATTAGCAAAATAGCACTTGAACATAAATTGTTAAGAAGTGTCAGCAAATAAAACCGTAATCAGACTCTTGCCCTCCCTTCTTGTGCATGCACCTTGCTGAATCGCACAAGGCAATTTCCAGCTTTAATTTGGAGCTTATCAGAAAAACAGGGTATTAAATTAATCTCTAAGAAGCGAGCCTAAGTGTGCTCCACCTTCTATCCTTTCTCTCTCCTCCAGAAACAAGCGATGACCTGAGCCTGCACATTTATCTTCTCCAGCCTCCGAGTCTGGGACCCTCGAATACGAGAACCACTGAAGACAGCTTGGCCCATATTTAAGGGAAGTCGGGACACAGTGAATACCAATCCGTCCGGATGCGCCATTTATCACGCCTGATGCCAAGCATGGGAACAAGGGTGAAACAAACCAGGCTGCAGCGGCCAATGACAACGCCTCCGAGCCTCACACCCACGTCTTTTGAATCTCACCAGTTTGTTGTGCTCCAACCGCTCCCTGCAACTATCCATCTCTGAGCCTGAGGAAGTATTCTACAAATCAACCTGACCAGAGCATAGCAGTCTGGAAGTGCCAGAAAGTAACAACCCCCTATGCCTACCCACCCTGCTATAACACAGGCGCTGTAACGCCTCGGCCGGCAAACAGGGACTACCAGAAGAGCATGTATAAAGATGCCCCAGATCGCTTAAAGCTGAGGGACAGTACTGAGACAGAGGAATGGCCACCAAAGAAATGAGCAATGACTTAGCCTTTCCTTTATTCCTTCTCTAGTGCCCCTTCAGTATTCTCTACGTGCTTCCTTGAAAACCAGTCAGAACTATCGGTGCATTTACATCTTCGGTTCAATGTTTCCAAACTAAGACAATACCCTGAAAGAATTCGCATTCTAGTTAGGAAAAGCAATCTGCAAATGATAGCTCTTTAACAAAGAAAGCCAAACTATGGATACACTAAAACAACAAAACCAAGAACAACAAAAGGAGATGTTCCCGGGGTTGGAGAGATGGCTTTCTTGGTAAAGTCCTTGCCAGGTCCCCAGCACCCAGGTAAAAGCTTGCCACAGCAGCGCCTAATTGTAGTTGTTACATGTGAGAGTAATGGCAGCTGGATTCCCAGAGCTCACTGGCTAGCCAAGGTAACTAACTGGCAAACACCACATGCGGGGAGAAACCCTCCTTCACAAAATAAGGTGGGGAGGGTGTGAGAAGGATACTGGACATCAATGTCTGGCCTGTGCATGTACATACACAAATGTTCATACACACACACACACACACACACACACACACACACAAATATGCATACACACCAGGGTAGGAGATCCCCATTATTCTTTTTTTTTTTCATTTTTTTATTCTATATTCTATGTTTACATTCCAAAGGCTTTCCCCTTTCCCAGTTGCCCCCACCATACGTCCCATAAGTCCTCTCCCCTCCCCAACTATTCCCCAATCACCCCCCACACACACACACCATTTCTCTCCTACATTTCTCTCCACCATTTCTGGTACTCTCCTACAAAACTGGAATCCCCATCATTCTTACCTCTAAGATCTTTTTCTCTATCCATAAATAATTCTCTATAATTAATTATGTTATACAAGATATACTATTGATGGTGTCTATACTGCTGTTCTAGCTACCTTCTGCCATGTTGGTCTCTTTTCCTTGAAAGCAGGTTAAATCTGCTCCCTCCTCTTTGTATGTATCTGAAGGATAGGCATGTTGTGGGTCCCCACAATGTGCAGAGACTAGAGGACATCCGGGTGGGGTGCTCTATCAGTCTCAGGGCAGGGTCTCTCACTGAATCTAAAGCTCATTATTTTGGCTTAGATGGATGAGCAGTAAGCCCCTGACATGCCCCTGTCTCTGCCAAGGACAGAGCTAGAGTTACAGGTATGTATGGCCATACCTAACTTTATGTGAGTACTGAAGACCCAAATGCAGTTCCTTGTGTTTGTGCAGTAAATGCTCTGACCCATTTGACCATCACCCCAGCATAAGACTTTAACTGTGGCCCCCTAAAGATAACATTATTTAAGTTAAAGACTTTTGTGGAATTTATTAAATAATTCTATCATGCTACTCCTCTAAAACAAGATATTTCAAAAGCTAGATTTGATACAACTGAAGAGGCATATGGTCTATAACCAGAGGTTCTAAATCTGTGCCTTCTTCACCTTTCAAATGAGGGCATATTACCAATACCTCACTGAATTCAACCAGCTACTAAATGTGTCTCTGGGTTAGGCTCTTTGGGAAGGGGACTCTGAAAAGGAATGTTGTGTACAGATAACGCTCTTGGGATGAAGGTCTGGGCAAAGAAAGAAGTCACCCTACAATGTAGGTCAACATCAGCAAGATGTGTCACAACTGCTCTGTACTGTGCCAAAATGGGAAGCTTTACAACAGGCAGTGGTGGTGACGGGCAATGCAGGGAGTTTGGGGGGCATGGCTTGCTCTTTGCTGCTGAGGTGGTACTCACAGTCTGCCCAACTGAAACGAAGTCCCTTTGAGAAAGGGAGTCTGCATAGCACAGCCATAAGTATCCATCATTGGAGGACTCAACCTATGTGCGCCTTCATGGGATCATTTTTCTTTTAATTTAAAGATTGGAGGACTAGAGAAATAGCTTATTTGATTGGCTCGCAAACTCAAGGAGCTGTGTTCAATTCCCATAACTTGTTTAAAAGAGCCAGCATGGTGGTACATTGTTATAATACTGGAGGTATATGAATACTTATAATGCTTATTAAAATAGAGGTAGAAGGATGCCTGGCCATCCATTCACCCTCTCAGCAAGCCCCAAGCCAATGAGACCCTTGTCTCAAAAACACAAAATAGGTCGTTGCATAGTAATGACATCCAACATTCACCTCTGCCCTCCACACACATGCATATGCATATAGGCATGTGAACCATACACACATACTCAAGTACTAGGTTGGAAAGGCACATTGCATAATTCCTTTCTCCTCCCCTTCAGTCCCCAAGGGTTTTGCCAGTATGTCCAAGATCCAAATCTATGTATTTTCTAATTGTTATCAATTATAGTACAAAGATAGACTTTAATGCCCATAGGGAATCAATTTTCAGATTGAGGTTAAGGTGAGGCTCAGACATAGAACTAGATGGTGGTCTCCTAGATGCAGATCTAGGAAGTGGACCCAGGCCATCTAGACAGATGCTAGTAAAGTGACCAGTGGGCCTATCAGTTCACACTCATTCCAAATCCCTCTTCCAGTCTTGGAGACATCTCTGGACCAGTGAAACTAGCACCACTCTAAAGAGCGCCCCCTTTGAAGTGCTGCATGTTTAAGTGTGCCAGTCTGACCCCGCCTAATGCCCTATTGAGAGCTCTGCTATTGTCTGAAAGGGAGGATGAGAAGGTAGAAGAGCATTCAGACTGCCAGGCACCTGGGGCGTGGGCTAAGCATCTCCAGATACTAAAGGTACACTCGAGGACTATGAAAAGCATCTCAAGCCAGATCTGCCCTCCCAATTATGTTCATTATGCTTGATTACTGCTTTATAAAGATTCCCTCTGTTCCATCCTGGAGGTCCTTACTTGAAGCCAAGACACACACAGAAGAAGAGCTGAAAAGAAAGAATTCATGCATTTAACAGCACACTTTGAAATTTAAAGCGACCTAAACAAAAATAGGCTGCCGTTATAACTAATTATATTTTTGGTTTGAACGTGAACTTTGCCTCTAATCCAAAGTGAAAAATTGCATATGCATTCATCATTTTCTAGAGCACACCCCACTCACCATTTCGAATTCTACATTTTTCCCCGCTCCGTCCATTCTCTCTTTGTCAAAACAGTCAGACAAAACAAACATGAAGATAATAGCACAATAACAAAAGGACATGAGTAATGGGAATGTCTCCTCGGTCAGTATTTTTTGCTTCTACAAAGGATTACACTATGATAAATATTATTACCCTCAAGATCAATGAAATGAAGAATCTGCCAAATCTAACTCAATGCCAGGAAAATCTATATTGTATTTACAGAATTCAGGTGGAAAGATCCAGCATTCATAGCACAAAGCACTTGTATTCTTTTTTATTTTTTCTCCATTCTCCCCTCAATGGCCTCCCAACCGAAACTATTTCCAAGACTCATCGGCAGAAAGCTCCTCATTGTTTTTTTGAGCTGATACTATAATCACTAAAGAAAACACTTGGAAGACAGTGCGTCGGCCATCCTGAAAACCAGTGCACAGGGCAGATAGGCACCCTGAAGGCATTACCTCCTCCTCCTTCTTCTGCCACCATCCCTGAAAGAGTTAACTGGTTACTGAAATACTTTCAGTCCATCTACATTGTGAGCAGGCAGACTGGGTGGATCAAATGGATTTGTAAACATTTACTGCTCTGGTTTGGGAAAGCTGTGCAGTACAATCACAGAGCCTGAAGTCTTGCCTTCATGAGCCGTGCAAAATTCCCCAGGTCAGTATTTACATTTCAGCAGCTTATTAAGCTTCTAGATTTGGTGATTCAATCAGCTTCGCAGAATCCACTTTGGTATAACGATGCTGACACAGAAATGATGGAGGGCAAACAGGTTCAATTTAGTCAGCTTGAAGCCACACTAGTCCACCCCTTTACCTTCCATTCACTTCTGAATTTGGATACGTCACGCGCAGCCAGAAGACCCAGAATGGACTTCGTAATGAATTTAACAGCCAAAACGAATCAAGGCTATTTAGAGGAAAGTATGAGGAATCTTGTTAAGAGGTGAGCTGCCACTGGTTTCCAGACTGACGTAACCTATCATCGTGGGAGGGGTCACCAGCACATCCAGTGATTCAATACATGGAAGAAAAATGCACACTTGGGCAGACTGGCTGGATCATAATCACAATCGGTCTTGGAGAATTAAGGAGAACTAAGAGGCATCTTTTCCATTGCAAGAGGCAGATTCTTCACATGATACCCAGAGGAGGCAACGATTTTCAGATATCTATTATTTATGTTTCTTTTCTCCCAGAGAAAAAAATAGAAGAAATGTTCAGAGAAATAACTATAAAGACAATACTTGATGCAGTGTTGAATGAGATGGGAACCCCCTTTCATGCTACACTGATCTTATCATGGACATCTATGGTCTATAGCAACCAAAAGCTTAACCACAAGTCTTTGACTTCCTAACTTGTTATTCAAAGTCCTAGGGTTTCGAAATCAGCTGGAAATAAGACAGCTCACTCATCTCAGTGGCTAGCCAAGAAGTGGGAAGAACAATGAGAACGTCAGCGATGACGTAGTGTCAAGAGTGGCGTGCCATTAAGTAGCATCTGAGTGATTACTACTCGATGAAGATTTTGTTTGCCCACTTAATCTTCACAGACATGATACTGAAAATGATCTTATTTTCCTTCTTATTTTACCGTTGTGGGAACTGAGACACCATGAGGTTTACAAACCTGCCTAGGGCTCTACAGTCTACAAGTGGCAGAAGTAGATGTTAACTTCCAAGTCTAATTCCAAAGACCGAGTTCTTTTTTCTTTTCTTTTTTTTTTTTAACAGTACCACATGAGGTTTATTGAGAGGGGAAAGGGCAAAGGTGGTGGCGGAAAGAAAAAAGGAGAAAAGGAGAGAGAGGAAGGAGTGCTCCTCTTATATACAGATGGTGACGTGCTCACAAGTAAAGGTGAGCCCAATGGATTCTGGGAATATGGTGGCCATTGTCTTGACAACAGGTGTCACGATATTGTCTGTGATGTCACAGGTTTCAGAGGTCCTGGTACCAACATTCCTCCCTTCTTATTATTATAAGGAGAAGAAAAAGAGGAGGGAAAAACCAATGGTGAATATGGAATGAGGGTGCCTTGTCTCTTGAGCAGCTTCCTGCTATCTAGGGGCATTGCCAATTTGGGGGTGTGGCTGACTTTCACCATCAGGGTCCACTTGGTAAACATTCACGTCAGGTACCTCTGTGGACAGCAGCTCTTCTGTGGGCAGCGGCTGGTAATCCTGTAACAGGAACTGATTAATAGTTTGGTTAGAATTTTTTTGTATTTGGTGTTGGAGGAATGTAGAAACAAGATTGATGAGGCAGGGAGCAAATAACAACACCAGGACAGAACACGCCAATTCTTTGTGGCACCCAGGTATATCATCGCCTACCCACCAGATGGTGAGGAGTTTGCGCTCCTTTTCCCTGAACTGGGAGTAATGCAGGGCAACAAGCCCCTGCCAATCCCAGTTGTAGATATGATAGCTGCCCTACATAACAGGGCAGTTCAGGTCGGACCACTCTTGGTCACTATGTGAATACCCATAAGTGTTGGTCCTGGAGTTGTGGGGATAACTGCTTCCATGTCCCAATATAATACATTCACTTCCCAGTATAAAAGCGATCTCCAGGAATGACTGAAACTGTGCTTACTATCCAGAAACAGATCGATTCTTTGGCAGCCATGGTGCTTCAGAACTGACTGGGTCTTGATGTCCTGATAACTAAAGGAGGAGGTCTTTGCCTGTTCCTTCAAGAAGAATGCTGTTTCTGCATCAACCAATCCAGGATAGTGAGAAATAAAATCCAGGAGCTACAGTCAGACATAAAGAATTTCAGGGATCATGAGGCCTCCAGTTCTGGGATTTTTGAAAACCCTATATGGAAGTGGATACTCCCTTTTGTAATGCCTTTTCTAGTCAAAGACCGATTTCTTAATCACTGTTTAAATTAAGATCTGCTCACTGGTGTATTTTATTACTCTTCACATTTTCCCTATCTGCAGAAATCTCCATGTGTCAAAATTTTTCCCAGGATTTCTAAAACAATGAACATTTTTTTAGGATATATCCAGTTAAAGAGAGGTCAATGATGTTAAAAAAATAAATATCACCATGAACATCAAAATGACAGTACTGAATGCTTTCCAGAAATAAAGACGTTGCGCTGCCTACTGAGGTGCTGCACTTTCATAGTTGTTTAAACAATCTTAGAAGATGCTAATATCGATTTTTTTTCCCCAACTGGAACTTTTGTTTGGTTAGATGTGAGTCTCCATAAATAATCACATGAGAAAACAAGAATGCACTCATATTTTTATCAAAACATTAAAATTTTTCAATTATATTAACATTTTCACACGTTGATAAAAGAGTCTAGGAATGTTTAAAACTAAGATGTTCTAGATAGATAGATACAGAAAAAGAAAAAAGATTAGATGAATTGACAAGTCATATATATATATATATGTATATATATATATATGAAAATGATTCAACCAATTGTTGATTGTCAATTACCATGGCATAATCAAAGAGCAAAATCTGAGTCCTTTTAGGGTTCTCATTGTGAGATGCTGCCTCAGTTACCTTTACTGTGGAAATATGGTTAGTAATATTTATTAAAAGTTAATTATTTATAACAAACATTCTTTATTTCTTATTGTCTATGGACTGAAAATGGCATATTCTTTCTGGGACATTTACCCATCAAGATGACACTAACAGGACTAAAGGGACCAAGATGTCCCTACATACAAGTGTGGCAGTTAACTCTAGTTATTAATAAAACATCTG
This sequence comes from Apodemus agrarius, assembly GCA_964023405.1. Taxonomy (NCBI): domain Eukaryota; kingdom Metazoa; phylum Chordata; class Mammalia; order Rodentia; family Muridae; genus Apodemus; species Apodemus agrarius. Next base: position 16,622,928 of record OZ030026.1, on the reverse strand, counting down.
AGTCGCCCCAGGACCCCGGAGCAGCGATAGCGGCAGGCCTCCATATTGGCCAGGACACAGCTGGAAAGGTGCAGGTACACAGACTCCTTCTGGGGCTAGAGCAGGGAGATCTGCTAAGCTCTCGCCCCCAGGCGGGCACAGTGGTGGGTGCCTAGGCTCTGCCGCATGTCCCTGCAAGCTTAGGCCATGCACCGAGGCAGCCGGAGCCACCCAGCTCCCCAGGACCCCGGACCAGCGATAGCAGCAGGCCTCCATATTGCAACCAGAACACAGCTGGAAAAGCGCAGGTAGACAGATTCCATCAGGGGCTACTGTGGGGGGGATCTGCTAGGCTCTCACTACTAGGCAGGCCCAGCAGCGCCCTCCAAGGCTCTGCTGAACTCCCCCACACTTCCCCGAGACCTCAGACCGTGCACAAAGTCAGCGGGTGGCAGCCAGCTCTTGCTCCCGTTGAGCAGCAATCACGCATAACCACCAGTAGAGAAACAACAGGTAAGCCCAGCCTCACAGGAGATTCAAACACCAGCCAGTGACAACAAGGTCAACTAACACCAGAAATAACCAGATGGCAAAAGGTAAACGAAGGAATGTCACTAACAGAAATCAAGGCAACATGACAGCATCTGAACCCAGTTCGCCAACAAAAGGAAGCCCTGGATACCCAAAAACACCAGAAAAACAAGACTTGGATATAAAATCACTGGTCAGGATGCTGGTAGCTGAACACATAGAAAAATCTCGTAAAGAAATAGAGGAGAAAATGGATCAAAAGTTAGAAGCCTTTACAAGACAAATACAAAAATCACTTCAAGAAATGCAGGAGAAGATGGATCAAAAAGAAGAAGACAATAAGGAAGAAAGACAAAAATCACTTAAAGAAATACAGAAGAACGTGGGCCAACAAGTAGAAGCTATGAAAGAGGAAACACAAAAATCTATTAAAGAAATACATGAAAACACAATCAAGTAAGCGAAAGATCTGAGCATATCCATCCAGGTACTAAAGACAGAAGTAGAAACAACTAAGAAATCGCAGAGGGAGACAACATTGGAGATAGAAACCCTTGGGAAGAAATCAGGGGCCATAGATGCAAATATCAACAATAGAATACAAGAGATAGAAGACAGAATATCAGAAGGCGAAGATACCATAGGAACCATTGATGCAACAGTCAAAGAAAATACTAAATGCAAAAAGGCTGTAACCCAAAACATCCAGGAAATCCAGGACACAATGAGAAGACCAAACCTAAGGATTATAGGTATAGACGAGAATGAAGATTTACAAGTTAAAGGGCCAGCAAATATCTTCTACAAAATTATGGAAGAAAACTTCCCCAAGCTAAAGAGAGAGATGCCCATGAATATACAAGACGCATATAGAACCCCAAACAAACTGGATCAGAACAGAAATACATCCCGTCACATAATAATCAAAACTCCAAATGTATTAAACAAAGAAAGAATATTAAAGGCAGCAAGAGAAAAAGGCCAAGTAACTTATAAAGGAAGACCTATCAGAATAACACCAGACTTCTCACCTGAGACCATGAAAGCTAGAAGATCCTGGGCAGATATAATGCAAACTCTAAGAGAACACAAACTTCAGTCAAAACTACTTTACCCAGCAAAGCTCTCAATCGCCATAGATGGAGACATCAAGGTATTCCATGACAAAACCAAATTTGCACGGTATCTTTCCACAAATCCAGCCCTACAAAGGATAATAGGGGAAAAACACCAAGACAAGGACGGAAACTACACCCGGGAAGAAGCAAGATAGAAACCTCCTCTCATCAAACCCAAAAGAAGGTAACCTCTCGAATATAAAAAATAAATAAAATAAATAAATATAATTTCAAAAATGTCTGGAGGTAATAATTACTATTCCTTAATATCTCTTAACGTCAATGGACTCAATTCCCCAATAAAAAGACATAGATTAACAGACTGGATACGGAAACAGGACCCTATATTTTGCTGCATACAGGAAACACATCTCAGTGTTAAAGACAAACACTGCCTTAGAGTAAAAGGCTGGAAGACAATTTTACAAGCAAATGGTCTCAGGAAACAAGCTGGAGTAGCCATTCTAATATCAGATAAAATTGACTTTCAACCTAAAATCATCAAAAGAGACTCAGAAGGTCACTTCTTGCTGGCCAAAGGGAAAATACACCAAGAAGAGCTCTCAATACTGAACATCTATGCTCCAAATGCAAGGGCACCCTCATTCGTAAAGGAAACCTTACTAAAGCTTAAAGCACACATTACACCTAACACAATAATTGTGGGTGACTTCAACACTCCACTCTCCTCAATGGACCGATCAGGAAAGCAGAAACTAAACAGGGACACAGTGAAACTAATTGAAACTCTGGACCAATTGGATTTAACAGATATATATAGAACATTTCATCCTAAAGCTAAAGAATATACCTTTTTCTCAGCACCACATGGTACCTTCTCCAAAAGAGACCATATAATTGATCACAAGACAGATGTCAACAAATACAAGAAGATCGAGCTAATCCCATGCCTCCTATCAGATCACCATGGAGTAAGAGTGGTCTTCAATAGCAACAAAAACAACAGAAAGCCCACATACACATGGAAAATGAACAATACTCTACTCAATGACACCTTGGTCAAGGAAGAATTAAAAAAAGAAATCAAAGACTTTTTAGAATTCAATGAAAATGAAGGTACAACCTACCCAAATCTATGGGACACAATGAAAGCAGGGCTAAGAGGAAAACTCATAGCTCTAAGTGCATCCAAAAAGAAACTGGAGAGAGCATACACTAGCAGCTTAATGGCACACCTTAAAGCCCTGGAAGAAAAACAAGTTAATTCACCCAGGAGGAGTAGAAGACAAGAAATCATCAAACTCAGGGCTGAAATCAATCAAATAGAAACAAAGAGAACCATACAAAGAATCAACAAGACCAGGAGCTGCTTCTTTGAGAAAATCAACAAGATAGATAAACCCCTAGCCAGACTAACCAAAGGACACAGAGACAGTATCCAAATTAACAAAATTAGAAATGAAAAGGGAGACATAACAACAGAAATTGAGGAAATTCAAAAGATCATCAGATCCTACTACAAAGGTCTGTACTCAAAATAACTGGAGAATCTAGAGGAAATGGACAATTTCCTAGACAGATACCAAATACCAAAATTAAATCAGCATCAAATAGACCAGCTAAATAGTTCCATAACCCCTAAAGAAATAAAAGGGGTTATAGAAAGCCTCCCAACCAAGAAAAGTACGGGACCAGATGGTTTTAGTGCAGAATTCTACCAGACCTTCAAAGAAGACTTAACACCAATACTTCTCAAACTATTCCACAAAATAGAGACAGAAGGGATACTGCCCAAATCATTCTTTGAAGCCACAATTATGCTAATACCTAAACCACAAAAAGATCCAACAAAGAAAGAGAACTACAGGCCAATTTCTCTTATGAATATCGATGCAAAAATACTAAATAAAATTCTTGCCAACCGAATCCAAGAACACATCAAAACGATCATTCACCATGATCAAGTAGGCTTCATCCCAGGGATGCAGGGATGGTTCAACATATGGAAATCCATCAATGTAATCCACTACATAAACAAACTAAAAGAAAAAAACCACATGGTCATCTCATTAGATGCTGAAAAAGCTTTCGACAAAATTCAGCATCCTTTCATGCTAAAAGTCTTGGAAAGAGCAGGAATTCAAGGCCCATACCTAAACATAGTAAAAGCAATCTACAGCAAACCAGTAGCCAACATCAAAATAAATGGAGAGAAACTTGAAGCAATCCCACTAAAATCAGGGACTAGACAAGGCTGCCCTCTCTCTCCATATCTTTTCAATATAGTACTTGAAGTTCTAGCGAGAGCAATTAGAAAACATAAGGAAGTCAAAGGGATACAAATTGGAAAGGAAGAAGTCAAACTATCATTATTTGCAGATGATATGATAGTTTACTTAAGTGACCCAAAAAAACTCCACCAGAGAGCTTCTACAGCTGATAAACAACTTCAGCAAAGTGGCTGGTTATAAAATTAACTCAAGCAAATCAGTAGCCTTCTTGTACTCAAAGGATAAGCAGGCTGAGAAAGAAGTTAGGGAAATAACATCCTTCACAATAGCCACAAACAACATAAAGTACCTTGGCGTAACTCTAACCAAACAAGCGAAAGATCTGTATGACAGGAACTTCAAGTCCTTGAAGAAAGAAATCGAAGAAGACCTCAGAAGATGGAAAAATATTTCTTGCTCCTGGATTGGCAGGATCAATATAGTAAAAATGGCCATCTTACCAAAAGCAATATACAGATTCAATGCAATCCCCATCAAAATCCCAACTCAATTCTTTACAGATCTAGAAAGAGCAATTCTCAAATTCATCTGGAGCAACAAAAAACCCAGGATAGCTAAAACTATTCTCAACAATAAAAGGACTTCTGGGGGAATCAATATCCCTGACCTTAAACAGTACTACAGAGCAATTGTGTTTAAAAACTACATGGTATTGGTACAGCAACAGGCAAGTGGATCAATGGAATAGGATTGAAGACCCAGAAATTAACCCACAGACTTATGGTCACTTGATCTTTGATAAAGGAGCCACAACCATCCAGTGGAAAAAAGATAGTCTTTTCAACAAATGGTGCTGGTTCAACTGGAGGTCAACATGCAGAAGAATGCGAATTGACCCACTCTTATCTCCTTGCACTAAGATCAACTCCAAGTGGATCAAGGACCTCCACATAAAACCAGACACACTGAAACTATTAGGAAAGAAACTTGGGAAGACCCTGGAGGACATAGGCACAGGGAGAAAGTTCCTGAACAGAACACCAATAGCTTATGCACTAAGATCAAGAATTGACAAATGGGACCTCATAAAATTACAAAGTTTCTGCAAGGCAAAGGACACTGTCAGAAGGACAAAACGACAACCAACAAAGTGGGAAAAGATCTTCACCAACCCCACATCCGACAGAGGGCTAATATCCAATATATACAAAGAACTCAAGAAGTTAGACCCCAAAGAACCAAATAACCCTACCAAAAAATGGGATACAGAGTTAAACAAAGAATTTTCACCAGAAGAAATTCGGATGGCCGAGAAACACCTTAAGAGATGTTCAACATCATTAGTCATCAGGGAAATGCAAATCAAAACAACCCTGAGATTCCACCTCACACCAGTCAGAATGGCTAAGATTAAAAACTCAAGAGACAACAAATGCTGGCAAGGATGTGGAGAAAGAGGAACACTCCTCCACTGTTGGTGGGATTGCAAAATGGTGAAACTGCTCTGGAAATTAGTGTGGTGGTTCCTCAGAAAATTGGGCATGTTCCTTCCAGAGGACCCTGGCATACCACTCCTGGGCATATACCCAGAGGATTCCCCTGCATGCAATAAAGACTCATGCTCCACTATGTTTATAGCAGCCTTGTTTATAATAGCCAGAAATTGGAAGGAGCCCAAATATCCCTCAAAGGAGGAATGGATACAGAAAATGTGGTATATTTATACAATGGAATACTACTCAGCAATTAAAAATAATGAATTTTGGGAAAGGGGAAAACCTTTGGAATGTAATCATAGAATATAGAAAATTAAAAAAAAAATTTCATTAAAAAAAAGAAAGAAAAAAATAATGAATTCATGCAATTTGTAGGTAAATGGTTAGACCTGGAAAATATCATCCTGAGTGAGCTAACCCAATCACAAAAGAATACACATGAAATGCAATCACTGATAAGTGGATATTAATGAGCCCAGAAGCCCTAAATACTCAAGGCACAATTAGCAAGTCAAATGATTCCCAAGAAGAAAGGAGAGGACCCTGGGCCTGGAAAGATTGGATCCAGTTTTGTAGAGAAACTGTGGGGGGAGGGGGAATGATTGGGGAATAGTTAGGGGGAGAGGAACTATGGGACATAGGGTGGGGGGAACTGGGAAAGGGGAAAGCCTTTGGAATGTAAACATAGAATATAGAAAATAAAAAAATAAATAAATAAAACATCTGAGTCAACTTCCTTGCGGGCTTTCATTCTTTAGTGCACTAACCCATTTCTATACAAAGGAATTTAAGGGAAGTAGATTAGGAGAAAGTGGAAGGTACAACAAGGTCTAAAGGGCTCATACAAGACTGGTCCAAACCCAATGTTATGAACTCTCTTGACCCCCAAATAGGAGGCTACATGTAAGCTTGGGAAAATAAGACAGTGGATTTAACAGAAAAATGACAACCAGCATTTCAGAGTAAGAATCAAAACATTTGTATTCATGTGTGCTTGCTTGCCTTCTCTGTAACTTAAACAAAATCTACCCAACCCTTCAATGGATACAGACTGACCTCATAATTTGATGAAGATACATGAGGGTTCTCTTAGAAAAAAATGGATAAAATTATATTAATAACTATAGGGTATTATTTTATTTATTCTTTGAGAAATTCATACATGTACATAATGACACATGATTTTATCTAGGCTCATTTCACACTCTCAAACTACTCCTTTTTCTCCCTAAATCATCCCCCTTCCAATAACTCTAAACTTTTCTTTTTTAATAGTACATTAAGACAAATTCTGACTGCTGATACATACAAAGGTATAGTGACATCCACTGGAGCACAGGAAGCCTTCTAGAAGCCATACCAATAAAGAAGAATGATTTTTTTCTTCCCACAGAAACTATAAACGCCATAGTCCCCCAGTCAGGGAAGCAGCCTAGAGACCATCTCCATGTCTATGCCAGATGTTTGTGTAGCTAGCTAGCTCTTACACAGGTTTTATACAACTAACGACAGCTCCTGTGGATTCATATATACGATAACCATGACATGTTTAAAAGACATTTCACTGCATTTCCATTTCTCCTGTACTCTGTCTCCTGGTTTTGGTTTGTTTTTTCTGCACCCTCTTTCACAATGTTTCATGAGTTGCAGAAGCATCAGGGGCCAAGGAATTAATAAAGATATCAAGTTGAGGCTAAGCAATCACGGTCACTTATTCTCAGCAGATTGGCCAGTTTTCAAGTCTCTGCTTTGACAGTTATCTACTGCAAACAGTCCGACTCAGTGTAAATGTCTATAGATCACATCAATGATCAGCATGGCATGGTAAACCCAAGTGTGTAGTATAGTAGTGGTACTTCTCTAATTGGACTTAAGACCCACTCAGCATAAGGGAAACTATGTCTGGAAACCTAACCAACTACGAGGTTCTACTGAAGTCATGGTTATTGGAGGATAATATACAACCATTGTTTTACTAAACCAGCATAACCCCTAATCCAAAACTTAAACATTTGTTCTTATACCTGTGGATAAGTGAGGTCCTAACCCCTCATTACAGAAACTTCCCTTTGCAATGACAGGCACTATTACAAAAAGAGCAAAGCTGATTCAAATGCAGAGTTGTAGAGCTCAGTTCCAATGCACACATCTGCAAGATAGTCCTGCACCTAAGGTTCAGGGGCATTGTGGGAAAGGGAGCAGGAAATTTGCAGAAGCCAGAGGATTGGAGAGTTTGCTGAGTTTGTATCTTCATAATGTTAGAAGATACACTCATAAAGTCTCACCGATATAACCACAAAAACATAAGCAGAGCAAGGACATTATCAATAAGCAAAAGCCCATGGGGCTTCATCCACATACAAAGAACTACAGGCAAGTAAGGAATACTGAGAGACAGACAGACAGACAGACAGAGACAGACAGAGAGACAGAGAGACAGGGAGAAATAGTCTTCTTCAGCAAAGAGTACACCAATTGGTTATCCTGTGCTAAGTGGTCAGCCCTGAAAACATGTATATGAGTAACATTATACCAGCTGAGAAGACTATAATTAGGAATATGTATGCATTTGTATATGTTCATATATGTATATCTGTACATACATATGTATATATATACATGTATATGAACATGTATGATGTGTATATTTATGTACATATACATGTATAATATATGTGTATATACATATACATGTATATGTATATAAGTATACATGTATGATGTATATTAACATGTATAATGTATATGAACATGTGTAATGTATATATACACATATTTATATGTGTTCATATATGTATATAAGTATACACACATAAATTTGTATATGCATATCTGTCTGCAAATACATATGTATCTATACATATATGAACATATACAAATATATGTGTATATACATCATATGTACATATATATGAACACATACAAATATATATACTTACATTATATATTTGTGTATATAAACATATATGCATGTAATAAGATTTCATGAAAAAAGAAGTCAGGAATTAGAAAGAGTAAGAAGAGGTATGTGAGAAGGTTTAGGGTGAAGAAAAGGAAGGAAGAAATGCTGTAATTATAATCTCAAAAAAAGAAGCTTTTCTGACTAAGGTTAAGAGTAGCCTAAGTCTATGTGTATAAACATAAATATTTAGAAGGAAATTTGACAACATGACCATTTTACAGTACCAGGCATGAAGTTTGCTCCTGCAGAGTAGGCCTCAAATTTAATCAGAAAGCAGTTGGTTACTTTATAACAGTCATTCAACTATTGAACAGTTGGGTACATCTGGCCAGGCAAGCAGGTACTAAGCACCCAGTACTGGATTAAGACCATTGACTTTTTCATTGCCTATAGCTTATACAGAATCTCCTGGCACTATGAAAGCCTCCGAAGCATAGTTCCAAATTTTGCTTTTAGAACCAAAAGATAAAAGGAAATAAATAATAATTTACAGAGCAGTAAAGAGAAAGATAATAGCGTGTAATTATTCAAAACATCAGACAAAATATTCTCTGGGTACAGATATTTTAAGATGCAAATGCTGGATAAGAGAAACAAATGTTTGCCCTCGATGTATTATGTTCCATATGGAGACAGAAGAAACGGGACAATACAGTATATGAGAGAAGAGAGAGGGACAGAAACCAGGGAGGGGGGGTTAAGGCACTGGCAAGGTAGACAAGTCCAACATCTGCCGATTGGCCTTCACACTGAAACCAGGAAAACCTCAGAGCTGCACTCCAGGTCCAGAGGCCCCTAGCAGAACTTCCCCTGGCTCAGGAAGGGTCAGCCTGGTTTGTTCCAGCTTCCAGTTTTAGGTGAGGCCCACACACATTATTAGAGGCAATTTGTTTGGTACAAAGGCTCCTAGTTTAAATGTTAGTTTCATATGAAAACACCTTCACAGAAACATTCAGAATAATGTTTGACTGCGCATGTGAGCCTGTGACCTAGCCAAATTGACATAAAAACGTAGCCATCGCATTTAACGAAGGAACAGCAGGTCTTAGCCATGTCGTCAACTTTATTTTCTGGCTTAGAAATTCCTTATCCCCAGGAAAATACCTACCAGCATGTTATCATTGACTTCTGGGTCTAAAATACATTAAAAAAAATGTAGCTGTATATGAATAGGCAGTACACTATTACAGGGCTAAGAAGACCTGGACTCTAATTGCAGGTCTGGGTACCAGTGTACCTCAATTCTTTAACAGAGGTGCCCTTCAGTTGCTGAAACTCAAGTGGATTGAATGTAAAAACAAATGACCTCTAAGTCACCCTCTAACTTCAATCATCATCTCCCTCATCAAAGACCAGCCACCGTCCTCCTTCCTTGGACCTATATTCCAGTCCAGAGTTACACTCATTTAAAATGTCAAATTGGATATTGGATAGTGGATTGTTCTCGCTTCAAATTCTCTTTCCAGTCTCACCGTGCATCTTAAGTGTTTTAGACGTGGAGCATGTATCTCTTCTCCTTCATTTGGCTGAGGTCAAGTGTAGGATCTGTTATCAGTTTAAAAATGGCGTATGTACTTCGAAGAATGGTAATGATGGGGACCATCAGTGTCAGCAGCAGTCTGGCCAAAACAACCCTGAACCACAACGACATAATTTCTCAGCTATAAAGGGTAAAATGTTTGCATTTCCAACAGACAATAATTTAGGTCCAAAGGACAGGAGTGTTAACAAAAGCATATACTCCTTCTCATTGGGCAAACAGGTTCTTGGGAGTTTTCTAATCAAAATAAAAAGGTATTTTAAGGCAAACAGGGAAGACTTGGAGGCGATACATTTAGTAAAAGTGTAGTCCTATCTCCTCATAGCAGCAATAATTTCACAACATTGATGGGCAAAGGTGTCTTTGTGGGAACTTTGAGATTCAGGTAGGGAAAGTATAAGCTCCAAGACTGAGGAGGGGCCACATATAGAAGACTCATACCCAGATACCAGGCTTCTGGATTCAGAAATATGCCTGTTCCTCTGTGAATTTTGACATTGCCCTAATAGTCCTAGGTTCTGCAACTGCAACCATCTCTTAGCAGATGTTAAGAGATAGGTCTATATCTATTCCTTGAGTTATATAGGTCCACTAGTTCCTAGGTCCTGGCTGTGAACTCGGAAGAGTCTTTAGGAGTCTGTTCCATCCCCTCTCAGCTCCAGTCCAAGAGCAATCTGGAAGACCCACCAAGCAGCCAAAAGAATCAGATGCAGATATTTGCACCCAACTAATGGACAGAGGCAGCTGAGCCCTGTTGTTGAATTAAGGAAGACTAAAAGAAGCTGAGGAGAAGGGCAATCCTGTAGGATGACCAGCAGTCTCAATTAATCTGGACCCCCGAGATCACTCAAACACCAGATCACCAAACAGGCAGCATACACCAGCGGATATGAAGTCCCTAGCACACAAACAGTATAGGACTGCTGGGTCTGTGTTCATTCAAAGATGATACACCTAACCCTCAAGAGACTGGAGGCCCTAGGGAGATTAGAGGTCAGGTGGGGTGGGGGGTGGGGACATCTATGTGGAGACAGGGGGTAGGGAGGAGGTATGGGATATGGAACAGTCAGAGGGTATACAGGGTGGAAGGAATATAATATTAAGTGTAAAAAGTAAATTAACTAATTAAAAAAATACAAAGGGGAAAAAAGATAGCTATCCTTCACCTACAGGCAAACCAGTTAACCATAGCCTATAACATATCATAGTAATTAGGAGCTGATATTTTACTGCTACAGTCTTGTAGCAACACTGTCTACCTAGGGACTCACCAGAAGACATGACTGTTGAGCATCCCATAAACAGAATGGTAAAATGTTACCCTTCACTGTAACTGATTCTAATCCCTCTCATCCATGGTATAAGCTAGGTCTACCTGACTAGGAAAACCAGTGGGAGCCCTACCAGGGACCAAGACAAATTCATCATTGATATATATGACACTTGTACCATTAATTGAACCTATGAACATCCATATCCTATCACCAGTCCTACTGACCAAGTTCCTAGAGACATTTTACTTCTACAAAAGACCATACAGTATACAAACCCTAACCAATCCCCTATCCACAGCCAAGGTGAACCTGAGATCCATGAGTGCTCACATGACAGTTTGAATCTCATTTGTCTATAACATCACAGGCAATCTCCTCAGCCCAGAAACTCAGGAATGAGTTTTTTTGACCTGACAAAATTAATGAGGAAAACTAAAAAGAGCCCTAGGGGTACGGGGGGATCTTCTACTATTATTCTGCTAGATAAATAGGACAATAAGGTAACTCTGAATAACTTGTTGTTATATGCATAAATTAGTGCATCTCTCAGTCATTACCAGAGAAGCTTCTTGCAGTAGATGGTAATTGGCACAAAGGTCTACACGTGGACAACATACAGAGACTGGGAGATTTTGGAGTGCCCTACCTTAAATGGAATGTCTATAGCATGCCCTTCTAATCACAGCTCAAGATTAATGTGGGAGAAGAAAAAAAAAAGTATTGTGAGAACCAAAGGTGGTAAATAACCTCAAAGAAGCACCATCATGCAAGCACAAGTTCTACAAAATCCCATCACAGGAAAGGGGAAGTAGGCACAAATTCCATCTGCTAGTGGAGAAGTCAGTAACAATTGATAGTTATTAATAATTGTCTTGATTAATGACTTATGAAAAGGCCCATCTGCTATGGGTTGGGTCCTGGTTTATATGTAAAATGGGGCTGAGAAAGCCATGAGGAAAATCAGGTTTCTCTGCTTGAAAAGCTAAATCAGGTTTCCTCAATAGAGTGCCACTGGGTATAACAACTATACCCCAAGACAGAGGTCCTGTCCTGCCCAGGAAGAGTTGGCCAATGCAAATCAGACTTCATGCTCTTTTGCGTTGTTACCTTATAAAATAATAAACATGATGTTTAGTGGGTAGGGAGGTGGGGAAGGATGTGGGAGGAGTTGGCAGAGGGGAGAAAATATGAGTAGAATGTATTGTATGAAACTTTCAAATAATAAAAACTTAAATAATTAAAAAAAAAGAGCCAAGCAAAAACTCTGGAATTGAATAATTACGGAATAGAACAGAAAATGCCAGTAAAGAAACTCAGTAGCAAAACTAACAATGCTGAAGAATTAGCAAACTCAAGATAAGTCATTTTAACAACAAATTAGAAGAATAAAGGAGAAGAAAATGAATGGGAAGAAGTGGAAAAGCAGAAGACACAGATAGAACTTCAACCAAGCATTCAAATATATGATCTTTGGGACTCCACCACACAGAAGAGAACAGGTGAGAATGATTATTCATAGAAATAATGGCAGATAACGTTCCAGATCTTGGGGGATATCTTAGTTTGAGTTCCTAGTGCTGTGATCAAACACCACAGCTGAAAACAACTTAAGAAGGAAAGTGTTTATTTCATCTTATACTTCCAGGAAACAGTCCATCCCTGAGGGAGTCAGGGCAGCAGCTCAAACAGAGAAAGAGCCTGTGGGCAGGAGCGGATGCAGAGGCCATGGAGGGGTGCTGCTTACTGGCTTGCTCCCCATTGCTTGCTCTGCCTGCTTTTATATATAACCCAGAACCCCACCCACCACGGGTTGGGCCCTTCCCATCAATCATTAACCAAGACACTACTCCAGAATTACCTACAGGCCAATCTTTGGAAGCTTTTCTCAAGATTTCCTCTTCCCAGGTATATTTAGATGACAAAACCCAACCCGCACAAGAGTTATAAACATCTCGATTCATGAATCTTAAGGACCCCAAGAAAGATCCTCCCAAAATAACTCTATAAGAGCAATGATTATAATCAAGTTGTCAAAAATGACAAAGAAAGTCTTAAATGCAATAAGAGAGAAGAAACTCACTACATACAATGAACCTTCCATAAGGCTTCAGTAGATTTCTAAGCAGAAACTTTGCAGATCAAGAAGAAATAGATGAGCGCAAAGTTTTAAAAGGGAAAAAAATCTGCCAAATAAAACTCCTATACATAAAATAACTGTCCTTTAAAAATGAAAGGTCAAGATATTCCCAGACCAGAATAGAACAGCTAAGGAAATTCATCATTGCTGAGCCTGCCTTATAAAAAATGCTAATGGAAATTATTCATGTTGAAATTAAGTGCAAATTAATAAAATCAAAACATATTAAAGAGAAAAATCACTAGTAAAGGTAAACACAGAGTACTCTATCATACTGGTGGTATACAAGCCACCCAACTATGGCAAAAAAAAATAGTCAAAAGACAAAGGGTTTAAAAAATTTGTTACTACATATGAAAAGTAAAACATAAGCAAAATAAAATAAGGGGAAGGGAAAAAATAAAAGTATGAAGGTCTCGTGTGCCAATCAGTTAAGCACACAATTAAGTTGTAACCAGTTTTAACAGAGAGTGCTCATACTGTATTTTATTGTAAGACTCATGGTAACCACAAAGGAAAAGACCTCTAGTAAATATTAAAAAATATACATAGAGGGCCGGGCGGTGGTGGCTCACGCCTTTAATCCCAGCACTTGGGAGGCAGAGGCAGGCGGATTTCTGAGTTCGAGGCCAGCCTGGTCTACAGAGTGAGTTCCAGGACAGCCAGGGCTACACAGAGAAACCCTGTCTCGAAAAACCAAAAAAAAAAAATATATATATATATATATATATATATATATATATATACGTAGAAGTGACTCAAAACAGATCATCATGGAAATTAATTAACATATTGCAAAAGAAGATAGATTTAAGAGATTAAACATTGTCATACACAAAGGCACCCTTTGAAGAAACTCCTTTTTTTTTTTTTTTTTTTTTGAAGGAACCCTTAAAAGGTATTTCAATGTCACAAAGCCAAAATCCAGAGGAAAACAATAAAAGCTTGGATTGGTAAATACTAATGGGGCCAAAATAATGTACTGCTACTTATGAAAATAACAGAGAAATTATAAGTGATATGGTAACAAAATGAATGATATAGGCAACTAAGATATACATTAATTAATTAAATGTATATGAATGAAATTGTAAGATAATGAAACTTGAAAGAAGAGACTAGACTGAGGTGAAGAAAGCCAAAATGTGCTGTTACTTAAACTTTTAGAGAGATACTAATAAACTTTTCAGCTTTGACAGGAAAAAAAATAAGCACTGAGTATTAACCTTACTACATGGGAAGCCCAGCAGATGAACAAAGATAAGCTTTCAAAACAGAAGAAAAAGTTGCATTGCCTGAATAGAAGGTGTATGAGAGACAGAGGGAGGGAGAGAGAAAATTACAGAAATAAATCATTTTAAATTTGAAAAATATTTTAACACCAAGCCTGATAATCTGAGTTCAATAACAATAGAAGAGAACTGGAGATTGTCGTCTGACCTCTGTGTACACTGTGGCAAGTGTGCACCCCAAGCACGCACACATGCACACACACACACACACACACACACACACATACATACACACACTTCAAAATAAAAATAAAAGCTAGTGTTGCTACTTTGTTTCCAACCCAATTCCCTGGTAAAAGAAAGCTCAACTCAATCAGTTAACAAAACAAGCTACAAGCCTAGATTGGGCAGATTTTCCCACTACACTACTCTATCTTCATTTATATTATTCCATATAACTTGTGGTTTCTCCAAGCCATGAGCTTCTTTCTCTGCCGCCTCTCTGTTGATCTACCATAGTTCCTTCTCCTCCCTCTCCCCACTCCCTGCCCCCACTCCCTCCCCCCCCGCACCCCTCCCCCGCCCCCGCCCCAGCCCCAGTTTATCCCCTTTGCTCCTCCCCTAGACTCTCGGCTCCTCCCCCTTTCCTCCTGCCCAATCACTGGCTCAAGTCTTTATTTGAAAAGTTAAGGTGGGGAGAAGGTTCACAAGGCAACTCCTCATCTGCAGCCCCTCTAAGGAGTGGAATTAGCATCAAAATACAAGCCCAGGGCTATCCACAACAGGCTAGGAAGATGGTTCACTGTTAAGAGGAAGAGCTTTGATTCCCAGCACCCACCTGGTAGCTCACAACCTTCTGTAACTCCAGTCCCAGAGATCCAGTGACATCTTCTGGCCTCTGCAGGCACAGGACACGTGTGGTAGAGACAAATACAGGGAAAGTAGCAATGCACAAAAAAATGTAATAAACAGTAAATCAATAAATAGAATAATCATGAAATGTGAGCTAGCTTTTTTAATCACCTAATCCTATTTCATATGCACCTGCTACCCATTTTTCAATAACTGTTTTTTCAAACTGTTTTATTAGCTTACAAATCGAATCCATGGAGGATTTTCCTGCCTATTTCATTTTGGTTGATTCCTCTTTCCCTCTTCTCACGCCCCAGCTCCTGGTTCCCAAGATGTACCTTTTTACTTCCAGTATTCCCCATTCTATTTTATTCTATTCTCTTCCCCACTTCTCTCTCTTAAAGCCACATTTTCATTATAAGTGTATTTTGTGGATGGGCATCAAACAACAGTGGTAAATGTGAATGTGTAATAGGAGATGTCGAACTGTTTGGGTGTATCATCAAAAGGGGGATGATAGCCCTGTTTTTAGTGTTTTGGGAAACATCACACTGCTTTCAGTGATGAACACTCCCACCAACAGGGCATGTGGGTTCTTTCTTGTCCACTTCACCTGTCATGTGGCACCTCGATACTGTTGAGCTAATGAGATAATTTGAATTTTCCATGCGAGGAAACTTCAAATTGGCTTTATTTGCATTTAACCAATGGCTAGGAATGTTGATGACCTTTTGGAAGTATTAGCCATGTGCATTTATTTCTTCTTTTGAGAACTAGCTGTAGAGATAATTGATCCCATTTTTTTTGACTGGGAGTTTTAATGGTTTTTATATTTAACCTTCACCATTCTTTATATATTCTATGTATATATTAGATGTTAACTTTTGTCTGGATTGTAGCTAAGATTTCCTCCCATTCTATAATCTCTCTGCCCATTCTGTTGATAGTTTGTTTTGCTGTGCAGAGGATTTGAATTCCGCGAGGTTCCACCCATCAGTTCCAGCAGCTGTCTACTGTGTTACTGAGGCTCTGTCCTAAGATTACTACTGACACCTACGTCCTGAAGTGTGCTCCTTGTATTCCCCCTTTGTGGTTTCATCTAGAGAGCTTAAGATTAAGAACTTTGATTAATGCCTGCTGTCTCCTGAGTTTTTAATCTTAGCCACTCTGACTGGTGTGAGGTGAAATCTCAGGGTTGTTTTGATTTGCATTTCCCTAATGACTAATGATGCTGAACATTTCTTAAGGTGCTTCTAAGTTCTTCAGGTGAAAATTCTTTGTTTAGCTCTGTACCCCATTTTTAATAGGGTTATTTGGTCTCTGGAGTCTAACTTCTTGAGTTCTTTGTATATATTGGATATTAGCCCTCTGTCGGACGTAGGGTTGGTGAAGATCTTTTCCCAATTTGTTGGTTGCCATTTTGTCCTTCTGACAGTGTCTTTTGCCTTACAGAAACTTGTAATTTTATGAGGTCCCATTTGTCAATTCTTGATCTTAGTGAATAAGCTATTTCAGGTGGTGGCAAGGATTTGGAGAAAGAGGAACACTCCTCTACTGCTGATGGGAATGCAAGTTGGTACAACCACTCTGGCAGTTCCTCAGAAAACTAGGCATGACACTTCTGGAGGACCCTGCTATACCATTCCTGGGCATATACCCAGAAGATTCCCTGGCATGCATACTCCACTATGTTCATAGCAGCCTTATTTATAATAGCCAGAAGCTGGAAAGAACCCAGATGTCCCTCAATGGAGGAATGGATAGAGAAAATGTGGTATATTTACACAATGGAATACTACTCAGCAATTAAAAACAATGAATTCATGAAATTCTTAGGCAAATGGTTGGATCTGGAAAATATCCTAAGTGAGGTAACTCATTCACAAAAGAACACACATGAAATGCAGTCACTGATAAGTGGATATTAGCCCAGAAGCTCTGACTGAATACCCAAGACACAACTAACATATCAAATAATTCCCAAGAAGGAAGAAAGGAAGGAGAGGGTCCTGGTCCTGGAAAGGCTTAATGCAGCATTGTAGGGGATTACCAGGACAGAGAAATGGGAGGGGGTTGATTGGGGAATGGATGGAGGGAAGAGGACTTATGGGACTTATGGGGAGGGGGGAACCAGGAAAGGGAAAATCATTTGGAATGTAAACAAAGAATATAGAAAAATTTTTAAAAGTGAAAGAAAAGAACTTTGATTAAGTTTGAACTTTGTACATGATGAAATTTATTATTATTATTATTATTATTATTATTATTAATTTTGCAAGTGGATAGTCAAGAGTCCCAGAGTGGGGAGGGTGATGGAAAGGTGGGGCGGGAGAGTGTGGGTGGGGGGGCACTCTCATACAGCCAAAAGGGAGGGGGGAGGGCAGATGTGGAATAGATGTGGAAGAGTAACTGGGAAGTAGGATAACATGGGATGGTGGTTGGTTGAGGGGGTACCTGGGAAGTGAGAAATCATCTGAGATACAAATGAATGGAATGATTAATAGTAATAAAAAATTTTTAAATTAAAAAGAGTTACTCAGCATCATTTGTTTAAAAGACCTGTCCCTAAGTCTGTGCCTTTGACCCATTTGTCAGAATTATCTGTTCACACGTTGTGGGTCTATCTCTGGGTCCCTACTGTGCCTTCCCCATTGCTCCATTATTCCAGTGTGGTTCTGCCCTTATCACTTTGACTAGTGTAGTTCCAGGTCAAGTAATTTGATGCCTCCGACTGGGTTCTTTATGCTCAGAGTCTTTTTGACTATGTGTGGTCTTTAATCTTCCTATGAGAATTTTAAGATTGTAAAAAAAAAAAATGTTAGGAGCATCTTAATGGTTATTACATTGAATCTGCAGATTGTTTTTGATAAAATAGCCATTTTGCAAGATTAAATTTAGCAGTTCAGGAACATGAAAATGCCTTCGTCACCTAGAGTTTCTCTTTTCAGAATTTTTTTCCCTTGTAGAAGTCTTTCACCTCCTTCATAATGTTCACTCCTATTTACGACTATTATTAATAACATATTTTTGCTGGTTTTTTTCTGAACAAGTTTGCTGATTGTGTCTATAGGAGCCACTAATTTTTACCCTGCTATTTTAATGAAAGAGGTAGAATTGTGGATTGTTTAAATGTAGAGTCATACTGTCTGTACATGGGGTAGTTTAAGTTCTTTTTCTCTATCCTTTATCCATTTTATATCTTTCTTTTGTTTTCTTGCCCTAGCAATGAACTCAAGCGTATGTTGGACAAGAGTGAAGATGTTGGTATCTCACACTAAATGTTAGGGAAAGTGGTTAATATCCTTTAGCTTTTCTTCTAGCAATAGGCCTTTAGTATAATGAGATTCATCCTTCACTGTTGGCCCATTTGTTGTGTTTCAGACAAGACTCCACAGGGTACTATATGCCTCAGAAATAAAGCCAAAATCAACCGTGCTCCCTTAGCCTCTGAAATGATCTCATTAAACACAATTTAAGTCTCTGGATCTCTCTGGGAGTGACAGAAATGGTACTCTCTGCTTCTTCAAGGCTTCAGACTAAAAGAATGCTATAGTAACATCAGAAGCCAAGAAGTATTTAGGATAGCAGAGATGAAGAGGAAAATTGTATTGATCCTAACTATTTTACACAGATGCCAATTGTATCATTTGGATTTCTCTACCTGCATAAAACCAAGTACCTCTACGCATTCTAGGTATATGAGAAATGACCCTTCCCATTTTTAAACTTATATAGATAAGGTTATTCTTGGTAAAACTTTTTTAAAAGATGTGTTTTTTTTTTTAAAAAAAAAAAGTGTATGTTAGTACACTGTTACTATCTTCAGGCACACAAGAAGAGGGCATCAGATCACATTACAGATGGTTGTGAGCCACCATGTGGTTGCTGGGAATTGAACTCAGGGCCTCTGGAAGAGCAGCCAGGGCTCTTAACCACTGAGCCATCTCTCCAGCACAGTAGAACTTTTACCAAGACTTTATATTGTGGTTTTCTTATATAACTCAGAATTTTTTATAACTCTGTGAGGGTAACTCAGAGTCATTAGGTAATCACAATGCAAACTAATTCCCCCAAGGTGATTCCAGGGAAAGGAGTTCCTCGTTTAGATGAGTAGATCCTTGCATATTTGGGAAAATGTCTGTTTCTCTTTAGTTTGAAGTTATACTGTAGCTATTGTAAAGTCAGATATGGTTATGGTACAACCTAGATCACATACATAGACCTCATGTATCCAAAAAGAAGGTTGTTCAGTATTGCATATAAAAGAAATAAAATAAGCACTAAGAAGAATTAAAGTAATATGTCTGCTATACTTGCTATGAGAAAATGCAAGCATTCTAAAATAACATTTTGGGGCTGCCTCCCTATGAGGCCCATGAGCAGTCTACAAAACAATTGTTGTTGTCCTTGCTTATGCACCATAAGTACACAGAAAGATCCTATTAGTGGAGACGCCACACACTTTGGACATAAGACATTGAAAACCCAATCTCAAAATGATGGAGAAACTTTCAGCATACTGTCTAGCTCTCATGATGCCAGAAGTTCTATGTAGGTTGCTGGGGGAGAACAAACCCAACAGTCTTATCTAGTACTGGATCCTTCATACATCAATACTGACAGACCAGACATAATGTGCCCTACTGGTACAATAATGGCACAACTGTTGTAGGGTATTCAAACACTATAATTGGCATTAAGCTCTGTTACACAGAAGGAATCTTATGCCTTGATGCGTACTCATGTAATCTTGGTCAAAATCCCCTGAATATGGAAGTTATAAGCCCTAGGGAGGAACCCTCTATTGTTATGACGTTAAATGGTCATGTTGCCAAATTGTCTCATAAATATTTATGCTTACACTCAGACCTGGCTTGCTCTCAGTATTGGTCAGAAATTTATTTTTGCAGTACACACAGGCAATGCAGAGACGTATAACTGGTCAATGTGCCAAGAGTAAAAGCTTTTGAGTGCTCAGCTCTCAATGAGTCATTTTTAACCCACTGACCCCGTATTCACACCTGACCTATTTCTGCAAAGGCTCAGTGAACAAAGAGAACAAAGAGACAGAAAGAGTGAGTAGGAGAAGACCCAGAGAAGGAGGCATGCTGTAAAATGCTGTCTTCATGAGCTAATAGCAAATGGGGTTACCCACACAAGGACAAGCCAGCCAAAACTCTGGCTTAGATGGGGGAAGTACCCTCCAGGCTCCACCCCTTACTGAGGAGCTATTGGCAGTCACCGGGTCGGGAGGTAGAATAATTCTTCCTTGTGGGTGTGGTCACTGGTGGGTTGTCAGTGCTCAACTTGACACCATGGTACCTCACCTACGTACATATAGACAGCGATAATTAGACTTAGTGGGTTATCAAAATAACATAAAAGAAGACATGGAGTTGGGAAGGAGCTGTTGGGGATGCAAGGGGATTGGAAAGAACTTGGAGTAGATATGATCATATTTTATTATATACATGTATAAAATTGTCAAAGAATTAAAATAATTCGAATTTTAATAAATTTTCAGATTTTATTACTTCTTTAAACTAACTATGTTATTAATGGGAGCCGTATATATGATGTATGTAAAAGCAGTTGCAAAGACGCCACAGCATGTGTGTGTGTGTGTGTGTGTGTGTGTGTATTTCAGAAGACAACTTTGAGCAATTGGTTCTCTCTTTCTACATTTCTATAGATTCCAGGGATTGAACTCGGGCTATTAGACTTGCATGGCAAATGTTTTTACCTGTGAGTCATCTCACTAGTCTATGCTTTTCAGCTTTTAAAATTTGAAGAAAAAAAAAGACTTGTATTCAACATGAAGAATTTCATCCTAGGATCCACAGGCCATTATAAAATGAGGATTGGCCATTATGTCACTGATGGTAAACATAAAATTTGTGTGTATGATCATATGGGAATTTGGGGGGAAGGGGATCCGAATTTGGGGGTAAGGGGATCTATAATTTTTACTAGATTGTCATGTATAAGAAATCTGTTAATATGTTTTTTAATTAGGAATCTCTGCCCTGTGGAAGCTCAAGGCATGTGTATACCAAATGAACATGCCCCACAGGAAATATATCTGTCCAGGTGTCAGAATGACTTGGAGCAAAATATGTGCAGTAATCAAGAGGCTAATGGTGACTTTCCAAGGGTTGAGTAAGTTCAAGGCTGGTTTTCTACTTTGTACATTTTCTGCATTATTAACGTTTTCTGTGATGAATATGAGTAATGTCAGTAGTATAAAATGCCTATTTTTAAAAAACCTTCCTTCATCCCTGAGTCAGCCATAAAATTCTTCTGTCCAGTATAGCAATTAAATGCTTTCAATAAAGCAAGAGGTAACACAAGAAGGCAAAGCATCCAAATTCAAAAGGCATAAAAATCTCTCAAACTAATCAGAAAATCCTGTATTCTCAGTGCTGGAAATTTGCAATTCTCTCTCAAAGTCACTAATTGCTCAAACATGCAAGATATAAAAAGAGCCACAGTAAGGAAAAAACGTGAGCAGCCACTCCTAAATCAATCCTGCTATCAAATTCTATTCTCATTCAGATGCTCCCACAAAAGCTTGAAAATCTCTGTGGTAAACAGCATCCTTCTCTAAAGTACCCCATCTCACTTGGTTCCAAAAGATTAATAAAAATTAAACCAAGATAATTACTTAAAAGGAGTCTCCATCGAGTGAGTCAGAGTGGGAAAAGAGTCATTCCTGTTAGTAATAATTATCGCTGGGTCAACTATTTCCTACCTATTCCCTCCCTATGGTACCTCCTTCCAGAGAGCTCTTACAGAGAAATCAATAGCCTGCTAAGGCTTATTTTGAGGTCATAATCTACTTGCCAGTGTATGTCAACCTAAAAATCCCTTCTTCCTATCCCTTTTCTCCTAAACCTTTTCAGGATAAAGTCTTCATTATCCCCTCCCCCAGTGAAGAAAAACATGAACAATAGCAGGTAGTATTAATGAAGTATTTAACTCAATGGCCACCATGCGGAACATTCTCTGGAATTATTCATTTACTTCTTAGGTCATCCCATTAACAAATATCGTCCACCTTTCTCAAGCACCATATGAGATTCTTATGAAAGTAGACACAGATCCTCTAATCTCTAAGTATTGGTTGCATGGAAGATGGGGGAAAAGAATAAACATGGTAAATTAATGAACTGCGTTGTACTAAACAGTTGATCATTCAAAGGGCACGATTAAGGAATGGTGGGATTTGGTAAAGTGGCTCACATGCTTAAAGTAATTGCCAGCCAATTACAAGGGCCTGAGTTAAGATCTTAGCCATGCTATTTCTTGTCCATGCTATGTGTACAACACCAGCCCGGATTCTCAACACTAGGGACCACATCACCCCTGCCACTCTGTATTCCTTGTTACTCTGAACTGAACCTCATGCTTTTGGCCTCCACAATGGAAAAGTATCTCCTAGACACACTGATGCTCATTCGCATGCAACCCATGTACTTCTGGCTAAAATCGTTGGATATTACATTTTTCTTTCTGTTTCTTGAAGGCATAGTTCATTCTCTACACTCACCATTTTTCTTACGTGCCTTCACTACTTTGTGGTACATTTGGTCTTCTCATAATTCTCTTTTTAATCTTCTGTTATCATTTGTGACCTCCAGGCCACTTACCAAGAGCCAAGGACTATTTGGAATATGGGTTGGCTTTATATCAATATGAATAACTATTCCAAAGCCTTTGCACTGCTGGGACGTTATTCAGCCTTAGTACCAGAGAAACTAATGCCCTGCCCTGCAAACTTATTCTCTCCGTTAGCATAGCCTACTCCCTCATCCCCCCATCTAGTATTAGACTTCTTCAGGCTCTCAGAATACTGACCCATCTGTTTCCTTCTCTTTGAACAACCATGTGCTGTTCTCCCTTCGCTGGTGATCTGCAGTTTCCAAGGTGACTGACTTTGTGGTGCCTCTGGAATTCTACATCTCTCCTCGCGTCCTATACTTCAGCTGCTAAGGGTTGCTGGGGGAATCACGTAACAGTACAGGCTGTTACCAGTTATGCACTGCCATCTAAAATGAGCCTTCAGTGTTGCTCAGCAATATTTTTTTTCTTATTGTCTTTGTTCAATTTCCTCTCCCACTCCCTGAGCAGTTATTCCAGGGCTTTGTCGTTATAGTCAATCCTTACTCATTCATCGTGACCACCACAGGCTCTATCCCTTTTGGTATCACCAGACCACTTCCTATTTCAAAGAGAAAATAGAATGCAGGACACGAATATGCCTCTCCTTCCAAATTCCTGACGCCAGAACTTAACTCACCCGTGCCTATAGCTACTCCTTGCTTTCTTGCTGACTGAGAGACACAGCTATCCCTGATGTCACTTAAGATTTACCCCATGCCCATGTCCTGGGACCATCTTCTCTTACCTCTCTCAAGTTGTGCTTTATCATTGAGACCATCCGTGGTCCTGGGATCCTCATGTCACAGCTGCTACTTCTCTGCAGCAGGTAAGTGTACTCTCATGTGTGAAAACAAGCTAGCTTGCATATACTTTTCTGACATTCTCTGAATCAAAAATGCCTTATTTTCTGCCTCTTCAATAAATCCTTCCATTTCTTACACATGAGATTCAGGTACTTCCTCAGCTATAGGATCACCCCCTACTGAAATACATCACCCTATTTTGATTTCCTTTGTATTTTTAAATAACACTCATGTCACCTGTTCCATATCGTGCTATACTATACTTTTTACCTTTACTTTGTGTGATTCTTTTCATTCCTTTAACACTTCCATGCAGCATTCACAGTCTTTCAAACTCTGTTCAAGTAAAAATTATGAAAATATTTAATAATATCAAAATGACAAATATTTATCTATTCAAATATTTGTATATGCTACAACCTTCTTAAAGGAAAAATCTATAGTGATGTCTCTTGGAATTTCCCCAGTACACTTTCACAGACCAAGTGAGAACTTTGTCCATAAGATGAGTATGTGATGGGTTCTCCAAATACATAAGCATTTGGAAGGCCTCGCTCGGAGAGTCCTCATGTCCATGTAAAATAAATTATATCCTATGTCGCTCCATTGAATGAAGGGATATCATACCTGATAGGAGTTATGATACATTTAACTCATACCCAGTCTCATTTATGCTTCTGAGTCTCTTAGAGATGGGTCAAGCTGTTGTGATCATAAAAAGAGAAAGAGGTGTGAGAATATGGTATATTGTGGTGTGGGGAAGGGGGTGCCTCAGTGGGCCCATGCTGAGGCATCCCTTCCCCCTGAGGACCAGACACATGAAGGTATAGCATAGAACAGAGTTTATTTAGGGCATGGGGAGGGAAGTTAAGGGGCAGAGAAAGGCAGAGAGGAAAGAGGGAAGTAGAGGCCGGCCATGACCATGTGGAGAGAGGGGGAGGGGAGGAGAGCACAAGAGGGGCCAAGAGAGAATCTGAGAATGAGAGAATAAGAGATGTAAGAGAAAGAGGAGGGGCTAAGCATCCCCTTTTATAGGTCAGGCCTACCTGGCTGTTGCCAGGTAACTGTGGGGAGGGGCATACCTGGCTGTTGCCAGGTAACTGTGGGGAGGGGCATACATGGCTATTACCAGGTAACTGTGGGGAGGGGCATACATGGCTGTTGCCAGGTAACTGTGGGGAGGGGCATACCTGGTTGTTGCCAGGTAACTGTGGGGAGGGGCATACCTGGCTGTTGCCAGGTAACTGTGGGGAGGGGCATACATGGCTATTGCCAGGTAACTGTGGGGAGGGGCATACCTGGCTGTTGCCAGGTAACTGTGGGGAGGGGCATACCTGGTTGTTGCCAGGTAACTGTGGGGAGGGGCATACCTGGTTGTTGCCAGGTAACTGTGGGGAGGGGCATACCTGGCTGTTGCCAGGTAACTGTGGGATGGAGCTTAGACAGAATCATGATACAGCTGAAGTCCTTCATACTCTTTCCGACTCAGTTCAACCACTGTCCCCTCCACAGGTGTAAGAGATTTCTAGTTCATCTACTGAATGCCAGATGAGGCTCTTGGTCTGCCTTGTGGGTTGCAATGGTGTCTCTTTAAGCCATGAGTCATTGTCTGCTGGTGAGATACAAATGGGAAGCACGTAGGAGCTGGCCCTGAGATCAACTCACAGAAATGCAGATTCCTGGGTCTCAACCAGGAATCACTGTTGGCACACTTAATTGGAATGTCAGCAGAGTTTCCCCAGTGTCTGGTGTGACCACACATCCACAAGGAGGAAGGTATCAGCCATGAGACAGAGTGTTCCTTATGCCATTAAGAAAATTTAAATTCTGCCAATCAGATCATACCACGTCATCAGAGAAGTTTCAATTTTAGGAATTTTAAACATATGAATCTTGGAACCAATACATGCACTGCTTTATCTTACCTTATAAGATCCTCAAGAACAAAAAACAAACAAACAAAAAAAAAACAAAGATGCTTTACCATATGTTCTGCACATATCTTTATATATAGTATATATATATATATATATATATATATATATATTAGAAAGTGGTCTTGTTGGATTTAATCAAATATTCATACATATATGTATATAAATTGTATATGCACATGTACATAAACAGTTCAAAGTTTCCTCATGAGGTGTGGATCTCTATCAACCATGAAGAGTCAAAGTGAATCAGCTAGTTAGTGCTGGCAGAGGCTTTCTTCCATTCAGGGGTAATTTTGAGTTCATAAGAAGACACCTCATTACTGGAAGTGCAAAGTCCCAAAGCATGACTAGTTTTGACCCCCAAATGTAAATAAAGGGAATTTCATTAAACTTAATACTAAAACCTGGAATACAATGTGATAGGTCCAAGAAGCAAGAGATTGGTAATAGTATAAACTGAGTCAGAGAACGTTTCAGCTTCTATCGTTATATTTCTGATCTTCCACAGGGATGTCTTCTGCCTGTGCTTTCAGTTCTGAGAGAAAATAAAGAACTATTTTAAGTGCATGTTCTTATGTAAGGGTCCATGATTCTCTGAAGAATGACACCCAGACTCAAATAGTATCTAAATGCAGGGTGTTTTATGCAGAAGTCCAGCATGCTGGAATCTCCCCATTACCAAGATAGAAACACCCAAGTGAGCTTGAAGACCTGTTTTAAAGCACATTAGGGAATTCTGGGGTAGGTGACTTCTACGTTAATCTGTTGGTTCCATCTCTACAGACATTCCATTACCAGGGCGAGGGGCCTGGAAACTGTTGCTGGGGGGGCCTGGAAACTGTTGCTGGGGGGGGGGTCTGGAAACTTGCTGAGGAAGTAGCTGAGGGAGTCTGGAAACTGCTGCTGACCCATTGTCCTTGCCTCAGGCCAGATGGTGGGTCAGCTTCTGAGGCCTGGACTTGCCCGGACTTGCCAAGTTCTTGGAAACAGAGATTTAGGCCTGGTCTTCTTAACTGCCTGAAGCCTGTCATGGAACCAGCCTAGCCTTCTCACGTATATTCAAGATGTATGGCAAACATTCTCCATCTTCCTTCTCAAGCATTCTTTCTTGAAAAGGTGCTATATATCTACACGCCTACCGACAAAGTTAACACACAGCACTGTATATGACGTATTCAAAACATACAGGACATGCCAAATGTCGTGGCAGACACTCATATGCCCAGCCCTTGGGACGCTGAGACAGGAGGATCTCAGGTTCAAGGCAAGCCCAGATAACACAGAGAGACCTTGTCTCAATTTTTTTTAATTGAATATTTTATGTATTTATATTTCAAATGTCATCCCTTTTCCCGGTCTCCCCTCTGGAACTCACCCCTCCCATCCCCCTCCCGTCGCCTCTCCCACCCCACCCCCCACCTCTATGAGAATGCACCCCTTCCCACCCACCCACTCCCACCTCACTACCCTGGCACTCCCCTACACTGGGGACTTGAGCCTTCACAGGACCAAGGGCTTTACCTCCTATTGATGCCAGACAAAGCCATCCTCTGCTACATACACAGGTGGAGCCGTGGGTCTCGCCAAGAGTTCTTCCCGAGAATCTTAGACGTTTAGAGATGGGTGGGATATTAGCGATTAAAACTTTTCTAGACATTTCACACATAAGAAAGCAAAAAGTATTTTGCATCCGTTGCCTGATAATTTTAGCCGATGATGAAAATGCGGTTGAACCAAAGAAAGGGCATCCTCAAGCTAAGAAATGGAAAGGGGAAAGGAAGTGTTCCTCTTTTGTTACTTGTGTGACAGGAGGCTGTACTACGAGGGGACACAGAGCGTGTGCAAACGGAATGCTCACAGCAACACTTGAAACCACACACAAAGAAACCGGGAGGCCTGTGTCGTTACTGTTTAATAAAAACAGCTTGATATTCCGATATAAAAGCAAGAAAGGCTGGGGTGTGAGCAGGCGTCTCATTAAAAGCCACTTTCCCATTCTGCCTTCTAAGCCTCATCAGAATATGAAAGGAAACAGTCCTCCATTTTTCACTTAGGAACTATCAGATAGCCTTATGGTCATCCTTGATGTATTCCAAAAGCCAACGTAGTCTAAATACCAACTCTATCATGTATATACATTCAGCATCTTTTACATGCACACATTCAAATATCTATCCACATAGACAAATTATTTTCGCAATTTGTGTTTCAAAAAAACTGAGTAACTGGTGCTGTGAGGTGGATTTGAGTGCTTTTTTTTTTTTTTTTTTTTTTTTTTTTTGAGAGCTGCTACATTTATGTGAATATGTAGAAGAATAACATGAGCTCACCCTTTAAAATAAAATAAAATAAAAATTAATCCCTCAGGTACACTCCCCTTAACAGAATCGGCTTAATTCCATGTGACATTGTCCTTCCCAGAACTGCAGATTCAGTGAACACAGCAGCAGGTCCTGATCTTGGTCTTTAACAGATGGCCTCAGCAAAATGACAGTAACAGAATCTGACATGTGTTGTTTCAATGATCTCTTCTCCTCTCGGAAAAGTATGGAAGCGTTAGGTCCCGTGTGTTCCTTCAGATTGTTATTTCTGGCACGCTCTTCTTGGCATATGTTATGATGAACCATTCATAACAAATTAAATTTTCATTAAGGTAAAAAAAAAAAACCTTCATAATCCATAAGCCTACAATTTGTCTCAGTTCCCAAGGTAGCTTTTTCTGTGCAAAGGGACCAGTTATACAAGTAATTGAGTGTAGAGCTGGTTTGGATTTATTTTTTAAGAATTAGCTACTTTCCTAAAGAGGGATAAGGGGCACAGAGGAGCCTGCAATCCCAGAAATGGGAAATGGACAAGATGCCAGAAAAATCTGTGGCCTCAATCTCAGAAGCATTCTACAGGGACACAGCAATCACGGGCTCCCGGGAAACACATCAAAAGAAGCTAAGCCACATGATAGCACTTGAATGGCACCACATGGGCTGGATACAAAGACCAGCTGGAGCCTGCCGAAGTCCTGCACCTTTAAGGTAGCGCTGTAGAGCCGATTGTAACTGTAATTAACAGCTTCCTCTAACTGTGAGATGGAATTTTCCTGAAGGACTCAGTGGTTTTACTCACTGTCTGGTTTAGTAAAATGGGATTTCAAACAGCACAGAGCTTTCAACCCAAAGCAGTTAAATCTAGTTAAAGCAGAAACATCAATGATTTTCAGTGAGTGCACATCACAGGGACACCGCTGCACTGGAAAGCACCGCTGATTGCTTCTTCCTGAAGCGAGCTGAAATGTGGTGAGGCGCAGAGCGAAGGAGAAAAGCCTTCTCTCTTCCTGAGCTTGCTTGCACTTAACTCCCGAATAAATTTTTGCCTATGATAATGTATGCCAGCCTACTTAGCAGCGGGTAAACTACTCGTTTTTCAGTCCACACTTGGAAATATTGGCTAACAATGGGGAGAGAAATCGGACCATTGACCTTGTCTCACCCCAAGCACAACTTTTAGTTTGGCGATACTTCAGACTCTTCCGTATAAGAGAGGGATTCTTTCTCCACGAGCTACGGGCATCATTAGACTCTTTTCAATATTCTCTTTCTCTTGAAAATTGAGTTTAGCCATTCACAAAGAGAATATAATCATGAGTAAGCTCAAGTCCAGGACCACATGGGGATAAACAGATTTGATACTGAATACCTTGTTATAATGAGTGAAAAAGAACTACCTTTGCTTACAAAATAAACGATCTCGACTCTCCCAGGAGGTTTCGAGCAGGGATCAAAAGAGGAAAAGAAAGCTAAAATATAAAAATCAAACAGGCAAACAAAACAAGTCACGTGACTGCAATGAAACCCTGGGTCTTTGTCTTTTCTCTGCCTGAGCACTTACTTGGAATGGAGATTAGGAGAGCTAGTCAGGGGCTTAATAGCAAGTGACCTTTACGCCATGGATGAGCTGCTGGGAAACACATAACCAGAAAGGGAATAAGAAACTTAAAATTCCGTACTTCCTGGACAGCATCAAAACAAAACAAAACAAAACAAAAACCAACAACTTACAGAAATGACAACTGTGAAGGAGGAGACGAAAGCATCAAAGCCCCTTGTAGAGATGTGTGGGACAGAAAGGTCCACCAATTAAACAGGGGCTTGGAATAGCAGCACGCTTTGAGAAAGCATCCCAAGAATTGTGCGCGATGTTCTTGCCTTCATGGTTTAAATCTTTCAGCAGTGGTTCAAAACCCTTCCAGTGGTCCAAAATGATATCAGCTTTTGTCGAAGTCACAGTTAAAGGAAGTGGATATGGGGCTTCGAGGTGGCTTCGCTGGGGACAGCGATTGCGGTACAAGCCTGGTGACCTCTGTTGGATCCCAGTGTTCAGGGAAAGGAGGAAAATTGGGGCAGATTCCAACAGTCATCCTGCAGACTACTCAGGTGCCACACACACCTACAGTGTGCGCCTACACAGACACAATAACCATTAACTTACGTCAAAATAAAATAGTTCCTAGCACATTTTTGATTTATTCCCTTGAAAAGGCATATGGAAAGGACGGTATAAAAAATGACCCTCAAACGTTCACTTTTATGTTACATGCAGTTTTAAGAAGAAAGCAAATCATCCATGTTTAAAAAACAATAATTCTTCTTTCTTGAATTATATCTGACTAAGACATTCCGATAGGATTTGTAACAGACTAAAGGGTGGGGCAATGTTAAATGGAGAGAAGACGGGTTTAAAAAAACAAAAAAACAAAAAGAACAAACAAAAAAACAAAAAAAAACCACTTCAGGACTAGATAGAAGGAAAGTACCAGTAAATACATAAAATCAGAATAAGGACAGGTTATATTTTACTATTTGTATGTGATAAACGCAGGTGTTTGAAAGTGTGCTCATTTGTGTGTGAAGAGATGAACTCAGGCCCCATCCTCTGTCACTCTGTATCTATACAGGGGTCTGGGGATCTGAACTCAGGAAAGTCACCGTTGCCGATCAAGTGCTTCACCCACCAAGTCCCTTCCCTAGACCCCCAGAACCTACTGAAAAGAGAAAATGGGTGACAAAGCAGGTGAGAAATATAGGAGACTATTTGATGGAACCAGTGGAAGAACTAGAAAATGGCTATCTGGGGGAGCCCAACACAGGATGCTTCCGGTTTAAAGGCAATAGTGAATGATCTGTGCTGTGAGAAAGTTGAGAAGCACCTGAAGTTCCTTCTGAAAAGTCGCCTCACCCCTCACATCTCAGTAGACAGCACCATCATGTGTGCTGCCGGGTCAACCCCAAATCTCTGTAGCATGCTGGATTTCCCCCTTTCCTTGTTGATACAAACGTCAAACATGCCACGCCCACATCCTGAGGCCGCCTCCTCTAACGTGGACTGCTATAATGGCCTCCTCCAGGCCAGGGCCATGAGGAGTTTTCTTTTTCAGAATTGAAATTGATATTAAATCCCTGCCGTGAAGACTGTTCAAGGACTTCCCATCATGCATGCACAAGACAATGAACACATCTCACCAACACCTCACCCTCAAAGTCTGTGTAGACAGAAAGCCACGTGAGGTGGGCCCTGCCTCTGATTCCAGTGTTTTGAAGGCTAAGGCAAGAGAATAGGCCAAAAAGACTAAAGGCCTCAGGACATATTTAACTCTCCCCAGGTTATTTCAAACGTGTTTGCTTGTTTGTTTGTTTGTTTGTTTGTCTTTCCTTCTCTCATACATGGCATCCTGATGACAGTTCTGCCTCCTCCCTCCACTCCTCCCAGTTCCTCCCCTCCCAACTCCCCTCTTCCCTATATTCATTCCCCCTCTGTTTCCCTTAAAGAAAAAAAAAAAAGAGTTGACTTCTCAGAGAACATGGCATGACAAGTTACAATAAGGCTAGGCACAAATCCTTAAACTCAGCAGGAGGCATTGACAACATTGATAAAAAATAAATGGAATGGGCAGAGGGAAGAGGACTTATGGGACATATGGTGAGGGGGGAACCGGGAAAGGGGAAAGCATTTGGAATGTAAACAAAGAATATAGAAAATAAAATAAAAATAATAATAATAATAATAATAATAATAATTAATAATTAATAATAATAATAAATGGAATTGAATATTAAAATTTAAATCTCTGGATTTTCCCGATATTTTTTAAACATCTTCCATATGTAAGCCACATTGAGTGGGCTCTATTAACCTTTGTCTTACTTCCAGAACTAAGTCTTGGATCCAAAATTTTTGAGTTTTATTTCCTTCCCAGCTTCATTCGGATATAATTGGCCAAAACTCTCATACAATTATGGCATATGACATGAGGCTTTGATACAAAGGTTAAACATAAAGCGACTAAATCAAGCTCCTTAACTTACCACCACCTTGATTTGTTCAAAATTTTACCAGACCGCTTCAAACCTACTTTTTCTAATACAGATATCCAGAACTGATCCTGTGTAGCCGAAACGTGGCTCATTTTGACCAACTTCTCTCCACCATCCCTGTCAATCTTCCTTCATCCCCAGGTGAACAATCTCCTTTCCATGTCATATGGTGAGTATGTTTCTAAATTTAAGTATATTTCACTACGGGGGAAAAAATAAATTTTATATGGAAGTGGCCACATTTTTCCTACCCCCTGGGACATTTGGTTTATATTTTCCAAGCAGACTTGAAATGAACAGCATCTTTGATTTCCCACAATGCACTACACAGGTGCTTCAGTGCCAGTAGATCCTCAGCAACGTTTGACTACTTGATGTTACATAGAAAAGGAACACTTGGATGATTAAAAAGAAAAAATTCACTTTTCATCTTGATTTATCAATTCAAGAGAAGAAAGGGAGAGATGGATAGAGGAGAGAAGGGAGGAGGGGGAAGAAGAGGAGGAGGGAAGGGAGGAGGAAGGAGAGAAGAAACAGGAAGCAACTGAACCCTTACAAAGTGCTGTCCCACACCTGAAACTGTGTTTGGCACATTAGGACACCAAAGATGAGTGTGGAAAAGAAAAAGTCCTTTAAAGGCTGAAAAATTGAGTCACAGAGAAAACATAAGGCAAATAGAAATAATATCTATGCTTCGCATATACAAGGCTAATTCAACAAAGTGCCAGCCAGGTTTATAAGACTAAGGGAAAGTCATGGTTAGTAAAAAGGCGATTGAAAGTACAATAGCATCCCCAGATGTATAGACATGCTCAACCCAAAGTACAGCATGGACAGGAAGGAGAGGAGAGCGGAGCCTGTAACCTGACACATGACAACAGCCATCTGCCAGCTAGCTAGCAGGGAGGTAGCAGGAGGGCAGCATGCAATAGAACAATGAGCTCTTCTCCGTGTATCGTACACACGTGTGCTCATATCATATACATGTATGGTCACTAGCACCGCTACAAGTAGGTACTGGCGAAATGGTCTACTATCCACAGACTTCGAGCTCCTGGCAAATGAAGACCATATTATCCATGACTCGCCAAATCACTTACATCATCTTCAAAACTCTCCCCACACAGCAAGCAGAAGGAAAGGGTCACAACACCACATTGTCTCTATGCTCTGCGAATTAGCTGTAAGACTCTTAAGACAGAAATTACATGTATTCTTACCCTCCATAAGGTAAGTAGATGAGGAGCTTTTATCTGGGTTTCAGACAGGATGAATAAAGGTGTTAAGGGATTCGCCCAGGCCTTGTTTCTGGCTAAATTTCAGGGATCTCTCCATAATTATTCAGCGTTTCAGGTGGCATTGGAAATGTCCCGCCACCCCCACGGCCTAGCATATCACTCCCATTGTCTTCACCACCCCTCCTGTGGAGCTAATGGAGCTCTGATAGCAGGCTACAAGGGTGTCATTAGCCTTTCTCTGACTCTATCAGCTCACCTCTTGCCAAAGAAGAGCTTCAAAACAGTTGGCTAGAACTTTCCTATTTGATTTTTTTTAACTTTAGTCTGCTCCAATTTTCCTTCACTAAAGCTATACATAGGAAAAAAACAGTGAAATTTGATGGTCAGTCGATCCCTGTTCGATGGGGTGAATGACTTTGGAAATACCTAGACGTCACATCCAGAGAACTTTAACAAAGAAAGACCCACCTTGAATGTGGGTACCAACCACCCCAAGGGTCTTCAAGTAAAGCAGATAGGGGGAATATTTTGGGGAGGGGGACTTGAGCATCATCCTTAGTTGCCCTTCTTCTGACTGAACACAATCTTGCTATCATACCTACCTGCTCAATGGAGCTGTATCCCACATCTTGACCCATGAGCCAAAAATAAATCCTTCTCTTAAATTACTTCTGTCAGATAGTTTGCCCAAGCAATGAAAAAAGTACCTACCATGCCACCTAAATAAAGTATAGGTGTTTCTGTTTTGTTGGAGTAAGCCAACAAGTTAAGAAAGGTGAATTTGAGAGCCAACTCTATCATAACTTACTATTTAATCACAAGTTTGCATTCCGAACAGATCTGGATGAAAAGACTGTCTGTGCTGTCTAACACCGAGGAAGTTTCTTAACTTCTCTGATCCACCTGTAAACAAAAATAATACTGTGTAACTCACTGGGTATTATAAGGATCGGGTGGATTAGCTTGTGAAAAGCAATTACCGGTGCTTCATGCAGGTCATATTCAATTAGCTTCCTATCCTGTACACTGGAAGAATTGAATGAGAGGACTTTTAAGGTCCTCTCTGATACTAACATTTTATGTTTTTTGATATTTTTTTTCCTGGGCACTGTAAATCACACTTCAGCCTAGTTCCCTGGTCAGCTCTCTGGCCTGCAAGCTACAGAGCTATAAATACCACACACACACACACACACACACACACACACACACCTATAGACTCAAAATAGCTTCGGGCTCAGGGATTCTTTTGGCGAAACTTCCACATTGTAGCCCATTTGTAAGAACTCAGGGGCTGCCTGATTTCCTGCCTTGTCCTAATTCCTCCGGACTTGAATTTCATTTCCTCCCATTCCACTCATGATGTGGAGGTCAGGCCCTATTACAGGAGCATCATCAGAACTACCTGCTATGAGCCCTCTTCACACCAACCACCTGCCTGCTTGGACACTCTCTGCCTGCCTGCTGCCAGCTTGAGAGCCCGAACCAACCAGCCAGGACATCTGCTGCAGAGCACTGCCAAGCTCTCGATTCCCATCTACCCACCTGCTGGCCTGCCTCGCGGCACTCTCGTGTGACAGCGCAGCCCTGCTCTCTCTGTCCAGCCAAGCCTAGCCCACTTGAGGGTCCTTAGCTATTAGCCTGAACCTTAGTCTGTCACAGACGTGGCTCTGGATATCAACAGGAGGATACAATTTCGCTTTTCTTATTTCTGAAAAGAGTGCATGGTCCCACTTGAGATAAATTATCTTTATCTCCTTCGTGCTCGCTCTATTTTGTAGCCTGTTTCTTTTATTACCTAATTTGTTCCTTTCGTTGCGCACATTTTTTAAAATAAAATGAATACAGAAAGTATGTAAATATGACTCCATTAGCACCCAGGTCACAGCCACTCTCCTCATTACTTCCCGCAGGGTGGAAAGAGAGCTCCGTGTCTCATTCTCAGACGTCACCAGCCCTACGGCTAATGACCCCTTTGACCTCGACTACTCCTTTAAAGGCCTTCATCCAAACATACACACACGGAGGCTGCAACCTATGAACTTAGGAGGGGGCACAATTCCCTGTCTGTAGCAGCTGGATACACCAATACCAGGTGTATTGATTATTGACACATGCTAGTGTTTCCCTCAGTGTCTCGTTCACTCTGCCAACATCTACCAGGTGTGCCTACTGCTATGCAGTACTTTCTAAGTTCATGAAACAGGTCTCGCTGCACAACACTGGGCCCACAACAATGGGTGGGGATCTTGAAACAACCGCCCCATCTCTAAAGCAATAGAGAGGCTCTGGGAGGGGAAGTCTTATTCCTCAAAGATGTAGCCACTAGGAAGTTCCTTTTGCCCAAGTTGTAACTACACACATACACACACACACACACACACACACACACACAAAGACAGAAAAGTGGGAAGAGATTTGTTGGAAAGAAGGAGTAACTGAGACACAGAAAAGAGGAGATAGTGGGGTGGGGGAAGTGTGACCACATGTGGGAAATTGTACAATACATTTTTTTTAATGATTATGTGTAAAAGCAGGAAGAAACAGCTTCCACAAGAAACTGCCGAAGAATAAAAATCAGCACACATCCTCCTACCGATTAAAATTCCCCCAGAGGCTTCCTATTATTCTTAAGGTTCTATTCGATTTCTCTTCTCCACAGTTAGCAGAGTCCCCCTCATGAGAGTTGCCTTTCCTTGCTCCCGGTACACCATGTCTTTTCTTCCCACCGCCACATCAAGCACGCCCCACTCTAGGACTTGGCACTGACACTTCTCTTTCATGAGGAATGCTCTTCACAGGTCTCTGCACAGCACTTACTTCTGCACACTGAGTTCTGCAAGAAATACTTCTGTACCTCACGCTGTCCTCCTTCCTAGCTACTCCCTCCCAAAATGGCGAGCTGTTATTTTCTTTATAGCAGCGTTCCAATTTGTTTTACTTTATCCTCTTTATTACCAGCCTGTATTATTAGGATGCTGTTTTAATCAGGGTTTCTATTTCTGCACAAACATCATGACCAAGAAGCAAGTTGGGGAGGAAAGGGTTTATTCAGCTTACACTTCCACACTGCTGTTCATCACCAAAGGAAGTCAGGACTGGAACTCAAGCAGGTCAGGAAGCAGGAGCTGATGCAGAGGCCATGGAGGGATGTTTCTTATTGATTTGCTTCAGCTTGCTCTCTTATAAAACCCAAGACCACCAGCCCAGAGATGGCACCACCCACAATGGGTCTTCCCCCTTGATCACTAATTGAGAAATTGCCCCACAGCTGGATCTCATGGAGACACTTCCCCAGCTGAAGCTCCTTTCTCTGTGATAACTCCAGACTGTGTCCAGTTGACACACAAAACCAGCCAGTACAAACCCCTTGTCAACCCCACACACAAACACATCACTATTAAGCCTCAACCCTTACTTTCTTATTCATCCCCAAGATCTAAATAACTTTAAAAGTCCCACAGTCTTTGCAAATTCTCAAAATTTCAATCCCTTTAAAATATCCAATCCCTTTTAAAATTCAAAATTGTTTTACAATTAAAAGTCTCTTAATTGTGGGCTCCACTAAAACACTTTCTTCTTCAAGAAGGAAAAATATCTAGGCACAGTCACAATCAAAACCAAAATCAAACACCAACTGTCCAATGTCTGGGATCCACTCACGATCTTCTGGACTCCTCCAAGGGCTTGGGTCACTTCTCCAGCTCTGCCCTTTGTAGCACACACCTTGTCTTCTAGGCTCCAGATGCCTGTACTCCACTGCTGCTGCTGTTCTTGGTGG
Organism: Apodemus agrarius; assembly: GCA_964023405.1. NCBI lineage: Eukaryota > Metazoa > Chordata > Mammalia > Rodentia > Muridae > Apodemus > Apodemus agrarius. The sequence continues at coordinate 16,585,829 of OZ030026.1, read as the reverse complement.
TCTTCACATGGTACTGGCATCTCCAAAACATTGCTGTTTTCTGCTGTAACTAGGCTTCACCAGTAGCCTCTCATAGGCTCTCTTCACGGTGCCAAGCCTCAATTCCTTTGCATGAATGACCCCTTCAGTCCTGGGCCATCAATTGCAACTGAGGCTGCACCTTCACCAGCCTTCACCAGGCCTTCCACAGCCTCTCACAGTGCCGAGCTTCAGCTGCTCTTCATGTCCCCTTCATGTCTTCAAAACCAGTACCACCTGGGTGACTCATTACCAAGTCCAGCCACAGCACAAGGTACAACCTTGCCTATCTCTGGAACATAGCCTCGGTGTACTCTTAGCAATCACTTCCCAGAAGATTTCACCTCAATGATGCTGGTCTCTTCTTCATCACCGCTAATTTCTTAGTTCCAGCTAGCAAGCATCAATAGTCCCAGTAATGCAAAGGTTTTGCGTTAGTAGTTCTGATATCTTGTTAATCACAGCTGATTCTTCAGTCCCATATAATCAAAACCACAGAATCTTCACAATCAAAATAGCAACAGCCCTGATAAAGGTCTTTAATCTTCCCTCTGAAATTTCACAAGCCAGACCACCATCCTCTGCACTGTTCTCAACATTGTCTTCCAAGCTCCTACACAACATCCCACAGATCTCTTAATACCGAATGTATCTTCTAGCCCAAAGTTCCAAAGTCCTTCCACAGTCCTCCCCAAAGCATGATCAGGTTGTCACAGGAATACCCCACTATGCTAGTATCCAATTTGTCTTAGGGTTTCAATTCCTGCACAAGCAACATGACCAAGAAGCAAGTTGGGGAGGAAAGGGTTTATTGAGCTTACATTTCCACATCGCTGCTCATCACCAAAGGAAGTCAGGACTGGAACTCAAGCAGGTCAGGAAGCAGAGCTGATGCAGAGGCCATGGAGGGATGTTTCTTACTGGCTTGATTCCCCTGGCTTGCTCAGCTTGCTTTCTTATAGAACCCAAGACTACCAGGCCAGGGATGGCACCACCCACAAGGGGCCATCCCCCCTTGATCACTAATTGAGAAAATGCCTCATAGCTGGGTCTCATGGAGACACTTCCCCAAGTGAAGCTCCTTTCTCCGTGATAACTCCAGCCTGTGTCAAGTTGACACACAAAACCAGCCAGTACAGATGTCAAAACACACACTAAGAATAAAGTCCTTGTCATTCCATCTCTTTTTCCCCAGAACTCAGACACTGGCATGGAAGGGTCCCAGATTCCATTGAGGGGGCATGTGAGTGGGGTTCAGTGAATGGAAGAACCTAGATTCTAAGCTATTCACTCGTGTTTCTAATCCTACAAAGTAATATATGAAACAATGGAAAGATACATGTGAAAGTTATGTACAAGGTGTATCAATTAGTTATGGCTACCGGTTATGGGGGTGCGGCTTCCGTATACTATACGTGCTCCCTAGTGCTCTCTAAATATTGCCTGTTTCATTCTCAGAACCACCCTTGAAAGCAGCTCCTGTTGTCCTTGCTTTATGCTGAGGTAGTTGAAGACCAGATGACAGTTGATCCAAATCACACCCAGCAGCACACTGATCTAAGATGGAACCAAGGCCTAGCTATAGATTTCGAGATAACACACTTGGACCATTTTTTTTAATGCTCATTTTCTTCTGTTTTATTTTTTTAAGACAGATTTCCTTTTCTTTTAATTTTTGTCCTTCTATCGTATATTATATGCTGACCACAATTTTACCCTCTCTCCCTTCAGAATCAATGGATGGGGACTCGTGGGGGCTCACAGAGATCCGGCAGGTGTCTCACCTATGTCCTCTGAGTATATGTTATGTCTGAGTAGCTTGGTGTTCTTGTAAAAATCCTACAGTGGCAGCAGGGGCTTTCCCTGACACTTTGGCCCACTTTTCATCCTACTGGGTTCTTCTATCCAGCCTTGTGTGCCTACTCTTTAAAAAATGCTCATTTTTAAAATAAGGTATCGCAACACTACACACACACACACACACACACACACACACACACATTCAAAAACTTTATATTCAAAAAAAGTAAAAATATGGATTATGGATATTTTATCCTGGCATTACTCTTACTTTCTTCTTCCTTTCTTTTTTCCTATGTAGGAAACAAGATGTTACTTGATGGCGAAGTTCTCCCTGCACTAAATCCATCATGTGATGCAGAAGGGAAGCCTTGCTGGACAGGAGTGAAAGATGGCAGGTGTCCAGGACTAATTCATCGCCTTTTGAATGAACTAGCAAGGCTGTCTTTGAAGAGACATTGTCCCAGACTAATAAGTAATCTTCCAGAGTGTGAGTCTTAGCGATTATTAACCCTCGCAGCCACGTGGTCAGAGAGTGATGTTACTCTGAATCCACCTTCATACATCCTTGCGCTCCTAATTTTTTTCCCCAGTTTTCTCCTGAGACAGATAACCTGGATATTTAGAATACCTCCACTCCTTTAAACATCTATAGATGTTAAAACTGACCTAGACCTGAGGCCCACCTATGCCAGATCAAGACCCCTGACTATTTCTTATCTGAGTGGGCTATTTCCAAGAAGCCTGGGGAACCAGTTTCCAACAGAACCAAACAAGTCATTGGCTGTTAGATAAAGGATTCTAAGGAAGAAGGAAAAGGAAAAAACAAGCAAAAAAAAAAAATGTAGAACTGAAACAACCAACCTAAGCAACCCAGAGATGATACGAAAACTAGTTAGTATGCGACTCTAAGCAGGATAGAAATCCTGAATAATTCCAGATAATACTCCGAAGTCAACGAATGAAGTACAGACTAAAGAGAGGACATTAAAGCTTCCCGCTGCCAGGCGGTGGTGGTGCATGTTCAATCCTGGCACTTGGGAGGCAGAGGCAGGCAGATCTCTGAGTTTGAGGCCAGCCTGGTCTACTGGGTTAGCTCCAGGATACCCAAGACTGCACACACAAAGAAACTCTGCTTTAAAAAACATGCAAACAAACAAGAAGAGGAGTTCCCCCATCACCGCAGCAAGGCCATCACTACTGCAGATGCAGCACTTTAAGTCAGTACGCCCAGCTGCACGATCATCAGAACTGCACGAGAGACAAGGGCGGGAAGGACCTTTCTTTACACACTCAAGTTTTACAAAACAAAAGCTAACTTTCCGCATGCTTTCTGAGCTTTTAGTTCTCGCAACCGCTGGCAGGGAACAGGATCAAATTCAATAATGAGAAAGCTCTTCGGTTTCTCTGGAATTGATCTACAACCTAAATCCAAATATCTTCTTATTCTTCTTTAATATATAACCAATATCAAAAATTCACCTCCGTCAAAGACATGAGAAAGTGTAAGTGTTAAGTCAGCTCTGAAGGGAAAGGTAGCCTGGCAGTCGGGAGCCAAGGAATAGCACAACATTCTACCACACAACAAACATCACACAAGAGATTTACTGGGGGAAAAGAAACCAGGAGGGTGGCTGCCTCCGCTCCGGTGAGCAGCAGAGACCTGAGCAGAAAGCAGGGCTTGTATAGGATTTCTTAGTAGGCAGAGTTTGCCAGGGTGTTGCCTTCCAAAGTGGCACTTTCCAGGGTGGGGGTTGGTGGGATTTCAAGTTCGGAGCCTGGGCTTTTTATTTTGTAGGGCAGTTAGAGTGCTCTGTGGGTGGAACCGGGCAGTTGGGGGGCCTCAGAGGAGAGGCTTGGCCTCTCAATACCAGGGCATTGTTATCACCACGACGTTATTATCATACAGGAACACAATTACTCGTCTTTTTTTGCCAGCTTTATCCTCTTCTACTGAGAGAAGACAGAAGCTGGATAGCTGATATAGGTTTTATGTAAATTTGTACATTTTGATGTTGGCTCTGTTTTAAAAGTACTGTGCCAAGCAGTCATTTCTTTTAAAGTAGTCTATCAGTTTTCATTCACTCTGTGAGAACCGTATAAAGTTCTCTGGAAATGGTCTAGGTTATCAAAACCTCAAAGCCCCACGCCCCAGTGATACGCCTTCTTCAACAAGACCATACTTCCTAACCTTTGTCAAACAGTGCTACTGACTGGAGACCCCATTATCACTCGAAGCACCGCAGACGGGGGATGTGTCAGAAGTGGGAAAGCGACGGGTTAGCCAAGAGGGATTTGTGCTGTAAGAAGACCAGGAGCAGACACACTCCATGGGCAAGAGCACTCCTTTCACACACTTAATAGCCAAAGGAAGTGAATCTACACCTTATGGTTGGCCTGCTTCGTGCACTCACATTACCAGCCTGGTCCCTGAAGGCATTTGTATTACTATTACTTGGTCAAGACTGTCAACCCTGTGAAAAAAGAGACGCTTTGCCGGTAATGTCTGTGGCCATGACCTCCGTGCTCACATCAACGCCTGGCGCAAAGTCAGTCTTCAGTAAAGGCTTGTCAAGTCAACACACTTTGTCAAATAAAATCAGTAAGGGATAGTGCCATATGGAAACATCTACAGATACCCAGTGGCTTGTACTGTAAAAGCAAAGTAACTCTGAAAACAAAGTTGTCATTTGCCACCTAGGAAACATAAAACAGATAAAGAAAGGGGGAATCGGGGTCTTTCTGCTCACCAAACCCCTGACCCCCATCATAAGTGAGTTGAGCGGGTGTCAGTAGACATTTTCTGCAAAGGAACCAATGGCAGATGTTTCAGGTTTTCGTGAGACACAGCATGTCTGTCATAACTCTTCATTCTGTTATTTAGCACAAAAGGAATCACAGACGATAGGAAAGAAAACAAACAGGGTTGTGTTCCAGTAAAACGTTCATTAGCAGTAAAGCCATATTGCTTCATAGAACAGAGTTTGTTGATCATTATTCTAAAACATAGGAACTTAGAGTTTTGTGAAATTATATGAAAATATATACATATATGTGCGTGTGTGCGTGTGTGTGTGTGTGTGTGTGTGTGTGTAGAGAGAGAGAGTGGGGTAAGGGGACTCTAAGCAATAGAAACTGACATAATTAATTGCAAGAAAATATGCCAGAAATAAAGCAATTTTGTCCTTTGTGACCTCTGTTGTGGGGGGAAAGAATTCCTACTAATGAACATTCATATATGGACCCAAAACAGAGAGGAAATTACTAAGAGTCTATTGATATCCACTTGCCATGATCCACTGATGCCAGTGACCAGGTCAGATGACTGAAACTATAGAAGGATGTCAAAGAAGCTGCAGCAGAACCCCGTCCCGCGTTCTGCACTCTGCATCCAATGTTTAAACTAGATGCTGAGAAATGAAAGTGCGCCTTCCTATTCCTGCCATTTTTTTTTCCTCCTTGCTCCAAGATGACCACCAGGAGGTCTTATAGTGCAAGATTTTCCATGTCCAATCATATTAAGGCAGTAGGAGGCCTGTGATTGGACAGGAAAGGGGAGGCGGAGCTAGGAGTTGGGGCGATACAGAGGTCGCAGGATGAGAAAGAAAAGGAACCGAGAGGCTTTGGGTGTGGACCTGTGTGACATTTACTAGCCAAAATAGCTAAATGTTTATAAGGTTAGAAATATTAGGATAAAGCTTTTATCATCATCAATTGGTTCTTAAATTATTGTACTGGCATCTTGTAAATTGTGATATTACTGATACATAAATCCGATTGATTAAGCGTTAAGAGTTTTTGCTTTACTTGGTTACTGGAGTGTGGCTGGCGAGAATGGGTTGAGCAGACCCTCCGGGACATGGTGCTGAAGCCTGGCTGGGCAGGAGGGTTGGCGGGATCTTTTTTGAATATTTCTCACAACAGTCTTAGGTGTTTTCAGAGGAGTTCATAGGGCAAAAACTTGGAGCACAAGTCTTCTCCATGGTTTGGAAACGGAACAGGATGTGGAAGGTCAACCACAAGGGGGCTCCACAAATGGAAGCAATTGGGGGGGGGTGAGGCGTGGAAAGGAACGCGTACCCAGGTGTCCAGCCACAGCAAACGAAGCTACAGCCTCGAAGGAAGGCAGCGGAGTGACTCCCCTGCAGAAATGAAAGAAATGGAGAGTTTGATCCATAGAAACTGACAACATAAGACTCCCTCCTCTGCCCATCCCACCGGCACTGGCAACCTATACGCAACACGGACGTGGCCAGAACGCCAGCCATTACTGAAGTTGAATTCCCAGCCACCATAACAAGACCAAGAATTGAGCCAGATTAAATTTGATTTCAAGAAGAGAAAGAGACTTCTTACACCTAAGTGTTGGGGTGGGAGAAAGCCTCCTGCAGCTGTAGCACTTTCTAATGAGTCATTTTAATTTTATATAGTTCAGTCACATCTCTCATTAAATGCAAAGTAAAAACTCACTGGTTCTCAGCCTCCTCCACTGCCAGCTCATGAGCTACAAAGTGTCAGACAGCTCAGAGCAGTCAGCCTCCTTCCCGGGAGGGAGATACTATTATTGCCCACTTACTACGGATTAGGAAACTAAGGATTGCCTACTTTCATCAGCACCAGGACTGCAAGCCGACCAGTGTGACTATCAAGTGTGACTATGACTATGGTCTTCACCCGCCGCTTCCTCTCTGAATCGGGGACCCTTCCACCTCCACACAAGAAAAGTCTAAACGACGCGGACATCCCATTGGCCCGCCATGTCCTGCTGTAGCCGTAGAGAGCAGATGGGGAAAAACTACACATGAAAATGAAACAAGTTTCAGTGAATAGCTGCTGATTAACTGAATGTTTTCCTTGACATTCTCCAAAAGCAGAAACGTAAAGCTTCTTTCTACGATATTGCCTATTCCAGTGTTTTTAAGATGCGTTTTTAAGAGGTATGGTGGGATCTAACCAATTGCTCATGGATGAAAGAAAATCTTGGCACCTCTCTCATTAAAGTCAGCTGTGCCTTTATAGAAGAAAATATCCCACCTGCAGGCATGAGGGTACAGCCCAGCTAAAAAGGGAGCACAGGGAGAAACTGAAGCAACAGTTACAGGTGAGAAAGGGCACTTCCGCTCGCTGTTTGTGATGTGCACACCCTCTTCCCTCCAGACCCAAGAGGAAGATCCCAGGTCGTCTGATATGAAGAGGCAAGCAGGTTAGAAAGTTGTAAAGAGGAACAAAGATCTGATTAAAATCCCTCGGCACGGTCTCAATCTAATCTCCTTCTTCTCCACAACCTGATTTCAGCAATTACGTTTATCTCTTAAATGCCTCTTCTTGTTCATAACTTTGATGATTCTCACATGGGCTGTAGACTGTTTACTCTAATTGTGCTCTTATTAGCATTCCCATTTTAAATGACTATGAATAAGACTCTGACCTTCTGAAGTGAATGACTGCTTACTGTATTTCCTCCAGGAAAAATTAACCTTGGAAATAGTGCCAATTATAGCCAGGACAGCGTGTCCATACATTTTTCTTGCTATTTGTTTAAGGTGGAATCGCAAACTCGTTTTCTAGAAGTTAAATGTCCACCGGGCTACATGAACTTTCATGTACCAAAAGATCCCAGGGACAAGGGACAAAGGTTTCTGTAAAAGAATGCTGAATACCCAGGAGAGCGCTCATCCCTAACTGAGGAGCTACCGACAGTTGATAACATCTCAAAGACGCAGAGACAATTTTCTTGGTCATCGCCCCTGGTAGGTCCACCATGGTCCAATAGATGGCCCCACACCCAATCGCATCTGGGCAGTACAAACCGGAATCAGTGGACTATGGTGGAGGCAGAGGGAGGCTGATATTTGTGAGTTCAAAGCCAGCCTTATGAGTTCAAAGCTAGCCTCTGAGAAAGACCTTATCTCAGAGAGAGAGAGAGAGAGAGAGAGAGAGTTGGTGTGGTTGGGGATGGCTATGGGAAGACAGGGGTAGGAAAGGGTAGTGAATATGCTCAGTATACCTTGTATGCATGTATGAGATTCTCAACACATTTATTAAAAGATTATATATTTTTAAAATTTTTAAAGAGAGAATACTGACTTTATACTCATAGGCCTTCTTGTCTGTTGCTTTTATTTTAGCAAAGGGAGCAAATACCAAATGTAAATTATTTTTCTTAATACATGCCAGGCATTGAAAATGATACCATTTACATTCAGGGTTCTTTTTTCATATTTAAAAAAAAACTACCATTTGATCATGTCAAGGGATGAAAGGGAGATTATACATTGCAGCCAGAAAAGGGGGGAAATGTCCTCCTTTGGGCAGTGGGACACGAAATAGCAGGATAATGAGGATGTCTTCTTCCCTAACCAGACTGAAGATTAAAATATGAATTTTAAAGTCATTTAAATATGAATGGAAACAAAGGAAGATCAAACGAGCTATTTGTAAAGTCTTGGAAACCCTAACCCGATACATCCCCCTGTGCCTTTGCAAAAGGGCCTGATAGGTGGTGTGTCAGTGCCACACGATAATGCTATACATTTTATTGATAATTGTCTTCAGCCTGGCGTGTGGAAGGTAACATGACAGTTGCAGAGAATTGCAGCAATGTATCTAGCGCCTTTGAACTTCCGATCCAATCGCCCTTCGTAAAGTAATGGGAATGAAAGGAACTTTGTAAGTTATGCAAAAGCAACTAAACCTATTGATATACGCTAGAAGGCCCAAACCAATTCCTTCCATCCAGGCACATATAATTCTTAATGCAGGCCAGCCTCCATCTTTTTGGATGAAAGGCTGCCCCTCCCCCACCCCTGCCATTAGAGCTGAGGAAGAATGACTACCTCTGATCATGTGTCGCTCTCCATGAAAGCACCGCAAATATGCCCACCCAGCTCTCACATATGAAAGAAGAGAAAAATAAAAACTAATAATCACCAGCTTCCCGGTGCTGACTTTTTATATCTTTTACAGAGCTCCATGAATCTTCCAGAATTAATGACAATGGCTAAGCTTCCTCCCAGATTTTTGCAGGAGGCTGCCAGCCTGTTTCGGCAGAGTAAAGCGATTTGCTGTGCCCTTGGTGGGGAGAAAGGGGAGGGCTTAGAAGAATAAACTAGGTAGAAAATAAAATTACAAAGCTGAAGAAATAACATATGAAAAAATACCTTACCTATTCTCAATTTTAATCATCTCAAAACCTACAGGAGAATTAAACTTATTTACTTGCACAACTAAGGCCATTTTTGCTGAAATTGCAAAACTAGTCATTTTACAAAAGGAACAAATCACGAAGATTCTGTCCTGCAAAAAAGTAAATGGTGCAGATTAAACAAAGAGGGAAAATGAAATTGAAGCTCCTGGAAAATAACTCCAGTGGATGCGTTCTCTAGTGTTTTAATAGTAATTAATCCATCAATCTCAAAATTATGAAATTTTTCCTGTGGAGCAATTCCTGAACTCTGTGCATAATCAACAGCATTTTAAAATTAAGCAACTCTATGAGATAGTTATGAGAAAAAAATTGGGAAATAAGCAAGTGAATAATCTTTCTGCCTAATATGAACTGAATAAAATTGACCAAAAGGTAATATCCACTCATTGAAAAAAAACATATGCAGAGGCTACTAAATGCCCACCATTCTTCTCAACACTGCATGCCATCACAGTGATCGAGAAGGTGAAAACCAGCAGACTCTAAAACAGTCTGCTACCAGAAAGAAAGACAAAGCAAGATAAGTAAGACAACACTGAAGGGCAGGGAATACTCCTCTGTGGTTAGCGCACTTGCCCGTGTAAAGGATGTGCATGGTACTGTCTGTAGCCCCTGCCTCAACAAGTGGAGCAGTGCGAGCCGGCTAGAACAGCGATACCAGTGAACCTGGGGTTGCATTGAGAGACCCTGCCTCAAAGAACAAGAGCAGTCAAGGACCTTAGCCTCAGGTCTACACACACACACACACACACACACACACACACACACACAGAGAGAGAGAGAGAGAGAGAGAGAGAGAGAGAGAGAGAGAGAGAGATACATGCTCACACACATGCATGAACATTCACCCATGCAGGTGAAAAGCCATATACATATACTACACTACACTAGGCACACACACACACATGCAGGCTCTCACGCATGCATAAACATTCACAGGCAAAAAACATAAACATACATACACTACACACACACACACACACACACACACACACACACATGCTCACACACATGCATAAACATTCACCCATACAGGCAAAAAACATAAACATACATACACTACACACACACACACACACACACACACACACACACACATGCTCACACACATGCATAAACATTCACCCATACAGGCAAAAAACATAAACATACATACACTACACACACACACACACACGCACACAGACACATGCATGCTCACACACATGCATGAAGATTCACCCATACAGGCAAAAAAGCCTAAACAAAGATACACACACACACAGAGATACATGCATGTGCAAACAGTCACCCCATGCAGGTGAAAAAAGATATACATACATACACTATACTACATACACACACACACACACACACACACACACATGCACACATGAACATTCACCCATGCAGGTGAAAAACCATATACATATACTATATTAAACACACATACACAAACACTCATGCATGTGTATACAAGCATTCACCCATGCAGGCAAAAAACCATATACACACACATACACTACATTACGCATGCACACACACATACACTACGCTACACACGTACACACATACACACGCAATGGAAATGGAAATTAGAAAAATTAAAAAGTAAACATACATATGCTAGATATAAGTTATAAGAGCAAGTGGAACAGGAGACGGTCATAGGAGTGCTGGTATACGTCAGGATTTAAGGGTAGAGGATGCAGAGAAAACTGAAGGCTTCTCTGAGAATAGAATCTTGAAAAAAAAAAAAAAACCTGGGAGGGAGGGAGGGTGTTGCTCTCTGGAACCAAAGCATGTCAGGTAGAGACTAACAAGCTCACATGTCTTGAGGCAGGATGGTGTCTGGCGTCTCCGAAGATCGCTGAGGAGGGCAATGTTGCCTGCAGCAGCGTCAGGCCGAGTGTCCTAAGAAGACAGAATCGATGAGTGGGACTGGATCAAGGCTGCGTATTTCCTTCTAGGCCATTGTAAAGATTTTTGGCTTTTTCTTTAACTTGGGGAGTCTTTGAAGAGTCTAAAGATAGTAATAAAGTCTTGCACGCTTTATTTAACAGGACTATTATGATGGCCTCGTTACAGAGTACTTTAGAGGACTATTGTGAGTAGCTAGGAAACAGCTAGTGCCAACCAACAAGACTGAGCCGTGCGGATATTTGTGGAGTAGAACGGTGAGTCCTTTGGGCCCATGTCATAGAGCAATGTCTCTGGGTTGGATGGTAGCTCTCCACGTCGATTTCCAGAGTAGCCGCACCAATTTGCCGTCCCCCTTTCCTCGATTTTTGTCCGTTGTTTTGTTACTCTCGGTCATTCTGACTAGGGTAAGATGAAATCTCAATGTTGTTTTCATTTGAATTTCCCTAATTGCTAGGCATGATGGCCCTTTGTGGAGACTGTCTTAGGGTTTCTGTGGCTGTGACGAAACACCACGACCAAAAAGCAAGTTGGGGAGGAAGGGGTTGACTTCCTTTACACTTCCCTACCACTGTTCACCACCAAAAGAAGTCAGGACAGGAACTCACACAGGGCAGGACCCTGAAGGCAGGAGCTGATGCAGAGGCCATGGAAGGGTGCTGCTTACTGTCTTGCTTCCCTTGGCTTGCTCAACCTGCTATCTAAGAAGACCCTAGAGCCCAGGGGGGAACCACCCACCATGGGCTGGGTCCTCCCACATCAGTCACTAGTTAATAAAATGCCTTACAGCTGGGCCTTATGGAGGCATTTTTCCACTTGAGGCTCCCTCCTTTCAGATAACTCTAGTGTACATGTCAAGTTGACATAAGACTAGCCAGCCCATTTTACCATTTGTAAATTTGACACACAAGCACATTATTATTAAACCATAGCTTTCCTTTCTTACATTAAAAACGTAAAAACCTTTAAATCCCTCAGTTCTTAAAAACCCAAACACATTAAATGTTCAGTCTCTTTAAAATATCTAATCTCTCTAAAAATCCAAAAATCTCTTTTAAAATTCCAAAGTCTTTCAGCTGTGGACACCTGTAAAAATAAAAATTAAAATTAAAATTAAAATTAAAATTAAATAAAATAAAAGTTAAATACCTTCTTTAGGAGGGAAGAAAGCAGGGCACAGTCACAATCTGAACAAAGCAAAACCAAACTCCATCAGTGTAAATAACTCAATGTCCAATACCTGGGATTCACTCACCATCTCCTGAGGTCCTCCAAAGGGCTTGGGTCACTTTCTCAGCTCTGACCCCTGCAGCACACACTGCTTATCGTCTAGGGTCCCACAGGAAAACACTTTCCAGAAGAATTCACCTCGGTGATGCTGGTCTCTTCTCAGTCATCACTAATTTCTTAGCTCCAGCTAGCCAGCATCAATCGTCCAGTAGTGTAAAGGCTTCACGTCAATGGTACTGGTCTCTTGTTTATCCTGGTTAACTCTTCATCCTGAGCTGACAAGAAGGAGAGAGTCTCGGCCGCAGCAGACATCTTCCAGCAACTAGCCAAGAGGCCGAACACAAAGGGAAAGAGGAGGGGTGCCCGGTATATGTTCTCTAGGCCTTTTAAGAACCTTGGAGATGTTCCTTCAGCCACATTCATGTGAATCTACAAGAAAGGTGATATTGTAGTCGTCAAGGGAAAGGGTTCTGTTCAAAGGGAATGCACCATAAGTGTTAACAGGGCAACCGGAAGAGTCTACAGTGTCACCTAGCATGCCGTGGGCATCATTGTAAACAAGCAAGTTAAGGGCAGATTCTGGCCAAGAGGATCAACGCGCGGACTGAGCACATCAAGCACTATGCTGTTACCAACTTGTTTTAATTAAGGTTTCTATTGCTACAATGAAACACCAAAAAGCGAGTTGGGTAGGAAAGGGTCTACACTTTCATACCACTGTTCAGCATCCAAAGAAGTCAGGACAGGAAAAAAATTAAGGCAGGAACGTGGGTGCAGGAGCCGATCCAGAGGCCGTGGAGGGGTGCTGCTTGCTGGCCTGCTCCGGCCGTTTGTCTTTCTTATAGGACCCACAACCACCAGCCCAGGGATGGCACCAACCACAATATACTGGGCCCTTCCACATCAATCATTAATTAAGAAAATTCTTTACTGTAGTAGGTAATAATTAAGAGCACCGCCCTGTCAGGCCTCTGCACCATTCCTTCCAAGTATCCGGTAAAGCATGACTCTTAAACTTGAATAGTTAATCAAACATCTTTATGTATATAAAACTCCCAATTACATGATGCCAATTTACAATGATAAAGTCTTATCCCACTTTTCTAAACTCTCCAAAACACCAGAACTACCTCTGAAGCCATCTGGATATATGAGCCTCCTTCTCTGCCCAGTTTGTCTCCTCCACCTTTTTCCTCCCTCCCCGTCCCTCACCTCTCTTAGCTCCTCCTCCTCTCTCCCCTCCAATCCCCTCCTCACCTCTATTAGCTCCTCCTCCTCTCCCCTCCAGTCCCCGCCCCTCACCTCTCTTAGCTCCTCCTCCTCTCTCCCCTCCAGTCCCCGCCCCTCACCTCTCTTAGCTCCTCCTCCTCTCTCCCCTCCAGTCCCCGCCCCTCACCTCTCTTAGCTCCTCCTCCTCTCTCCCCTCCAGTCCCTGGCCTCTAACTGCCTCAATGTGAATGGATAGGAAACATCTTGCAACACTTTACAGCTGATTCTTATGGAGGCATTTTTCCACTTGGGGCTCCCTCCTTACAGATAACTCTAGCTTGTGTGTCAAGTTGGCATAAGAGCAGCCAACACAGGGATATTTATTACTTTGATTTCTTCTTTGGGGAACTCTATATTCAGATCCATAGCCAATCCTTGGCTAAGTCATTTTTCCTGATTTTTGAGTTCTTCACATAGTCTGGATATTAATTCTCTGCCAGGCTTTACAGCTGGCAAAGATTCTCTCCCATTCTTTGAGATTCATCTTCAGTCAATTGAGCTTTTTAATTTTATGAGGTTCCATTTGTTAATGATTGACCTCAATTCCTAGACAAATGGAGTGCTACTCACACCGCCCTTCTCACACCTATGTCTTATAGAGCGCTGCCTACATTGCTTTCTAGCAGTTTAAGGATTTCCAATTTCATGCTGTCTTTGGTCTTTGATTCATTCGATCCTGATTTTGATTTTTGCTTTTTTTTTTTTTTTTTTTGTGCAGAATGATAGACTTGGGTTTAATTCTATTATTTTACATGTGGATATCCAGTTTTACAAACATGATTTGTTGGAGGCATTGCCTTTTCTCCAGGGTATGGTTTTGGTATTTGTGTCATGTAACTAAATCGTTATTGGGTAATTTGATGGAACTAGAATATATTACAGTGAGTACACTAAGACAGGCCCGCATCACATGGTCATGCTCATTGTGGTTCTTAAATCTTCAGATGTGCGTGTATAACCTGGAGGGACCAGAGAAACCGGAAAAGTGAAAGGGACCATGGGGGGTGGGAGGGGGCGCATGAGGAGGGAAACGGCAGAATAGAGGAGGTGTGAAGGGAGACTTGGGGAAATGAGGGAGCTCTAATCAGGGATGGAAGAGGAGGGCCAGTGCAAAAGGAGAGGGAGGGAGGAGGAAAAATAGCACTGAAGGATGTTTTTGAAAGTCATACAGAATCGTATTATTTTTCCATTTACCTAAAATTACATTTAATATATGTATACCCATATTATACACATAATTTAAATAAAATTATATCACCCACTGAAAGCCACAGACTATCTAACTTCAACCCTAGTACCAGGCATGAGAAACCTCCTTTTGAGTTTTTGGGAGTCCAACAGATTCCTAAAACAGTCTAGGCTATATCCTCCCAGAAGTTGAAGGTAATCTATTACTGAAGACAGCATGCACTTCAGAAGCAAGGCCTGAAGTGATCGAGCTGTATCTCATCAAAAGCCTCCTACCCGAGGACCAGATTTCATAGGACAGGAAGGTTCTATTCAGCTATGTGGCCTGAGGAGTACAACAATCACCAGCATGACAGGATATTCCTAAAAGCATAACAGTGGCACTCATGTCTTGGTGGTTATCAATAGCTGTCTAACTGAACTTAAGGACCATTCAGTAGAAGATATTGGAAACCTATCCAACAACCCATGGCTGGTAAGGTCATGTATCTTAGATGAGAACCTCCTGTTGCCTCTTTTCTAAATCAATATAATTCCTAAGTACATTCCAAATACTTCACCTCACACCCACCAATTAGTGCTGCTACCACTTCTCAAACTCAAAACTCAAATTAGTTTCTTTGCAGCAGATAGAGAACATTACAAAAAAGCCTCAAGTGGTCACAAGCAGAGAAGAATCTATCATGGGACGCCCAGATCCAATTAGTGCATCTACAACACAAACCCCACATCTAAGGCCCAAGAAACATCGAGGAAGAATCAGAGAAAAGATTTTGAGAACCATGATCAAGAAGTCTGCTGTGAGACTGTTGTCTCCTAGAAATGATAGGGAACCATGAAATCTCAAAACTATGGCTACCTAAACAAGACCCAAAGAGTTACAAAAGACATGCTTGCTAGTGGGAAAGGGGGATATCTCACAGGTCCTGCATCTTGATGAAAAACTATGTCCAGATAAAGACTGTGAGACAGGAAGAAGTAATCTTCTCCAGGATGGGACTCCCTAATTGGTTATCCAATACCAGGTGAAAACATATACGTACAAACAACACTAACCGGACTCAGCAAGTAGTATTTATATATTTGTGTGTGTCTGTGTCTGTGTGTGTGCGAGAGAGAGAGAGAGAGAGAGAGAGAGAGAGAGAGAGAGAGAGAGAGAGAGAAAACTAAATAAAAAGAGGTCATGATTTTGGAGAGTGTCAACATCGAAAAGGATAAAAGGAGAATGGGTGTGAAAATGATTTGATTATATTTTAAAGTTTAAAACAAACAGAAAAGTGGATACGGCATTCAAATATTGCTTTGAAGGGAGAAAAGAAATGTGCACTAATAGCTTACCCAACTAAGAAATGACAGGGCTGGGACAGAACAGCATCAGGTCTGCCTGTCTGCTGAACCTGGATCGCTGCCAACAAAGGACCGCTCGGGCAAGGCAGACGCATTCCAAGATGTCCCAGCCCATATTCCTTCAGGAAAGAAACAGCGAGACCCGGGGTAGATGCTCTGGTTCTCAGTCTCCTGTGTACCCGAGGCCACCGAGGACCAGGAGGAGTTGAGAACAATGGTTCTCACTTTCCTGTGTACCCAGATGCTGCTGAGGACCACAGGGAGTTGGGCATAGGGTCTAAAGGCCTGTGCTTCCCCGTCCCTCAAGGAAGGAAGGGGACGACTGTGCCTGGATGGGATGGAATCAGACTCGGTTTCAAGTGAGTACCAAAAGTACGTAGGGGCTGGAAGAGAGACCTTCTCCAGGAGATATAGGAAAGGCTCTTTACAATGAAGGCCTCTGGCGTAGCAATCCTTGATAGAGTCCTTGCTTGTCCAAACTGCTTTATTCCTGGCAGATGTAAATGCATAAGTCTTACTTGGGATGAACCAGGGATTAAATTTTACAGAAAGGGATCTATAGGACGGGATGCTCACTGGCTAAACACTTGGGCCTATCTAGATACCTCATTAGCATGGAGAACCCTAGGTTTGTACGCTATGTGACCAGTTGTCACGGTCCTCTTAGTGGGGTGTCATAGTTACATGTTCTAGGACAGGTAGATCCTGGCTGAGAGCTGGCTCTAACACCTGCCATTCTCAATTATGAGAATTCCCAGGGTTTTGAACCTGCTTCAACCTATCTGATAGCACAGTCTTCGGTCTGATAGCACAGTCCACTTTCCCCACAATCAGGGAAAGAGGTGAGATGAAGCCAGATCTATGTCTATTTTAAAGGTAGTGTCAGTAGGACTTACTGATTGACTGTTAGTGGGGGAAAGTATGAGAAAGAGGAGCTAACTATAATGCCAATGATTTTGGTTGAGTATAGTCAGCTAAGTGATGATTCTTCTCATTTTCCACATTCATCCCAAGGCCTCATAGTGGGTAGCGTGTTTTCTAATTGCTTGACTACAGGTTCACTCACTCCTGATTTTGGCCAGCAATGTATATGGAAGAGGCTACCTGTCCAGTCTGAATCCAGACTTAAAACGCTCCGAGCATTGCTTTGTGACCACGGATACTTCTACGTGGTCAGCACCAAAAGAACATATCCTGATGGAACTGTGTGGTCTAGGAAGATAAGAAGGAAACAGACTAGAACTGGTCGGTGACCTGCAGTGGGGGCAGGGTCGGCCCTGGCCTCTGCAGCCTGAGTAGAGGTGCCTCACCTGTAAGGAGTGACTGAAGTCCAGAGCAAGGAGGCCCTGAGTGGCTGGGTGAAGAGCAGGTGGGGTTTGGAATGAATGTGTGGTGCTTGCCTTGAGCCCTCGAACCCATGGGAAGGCGACAAAGCCTTTCCTCTGGTCAGAGAAGTGTTTGTGGATGATTGAGCACGGTGTGCATAAGCTCCAACCGCAGCTTCATCCTTCTTCCTGGACATTTGCAGCCTGAGACTGCTCACCTGCAGATCCCTCCAACTGACACTAGCTAACTCCTCCCGCGGTGCTGTAGATAATAAAAGGGCTGGAGTTCCAGGTTGTTGCAGTGGTTCTGCTGTTCCATGAGAGCGTATCCATCCCATAAAATCCAGCTTTTCCATATGCCTGTCTGTGTATCTGTTCTTTACACGGCTCATTGCTACTCAGTCAGGTCAAGGACAAAGTCACATGGGTGGCACACTTGCCAAACCCAGTCTGTATAAGACATATCCAAATCAACCTTAAACGTGGAAGTAATAATTATCATTGCAAGCCTTTGAGACTAGGGTGGTTTGTTATAATGTAGTAGCTAGCTGATACACTGAATAGCATAATGAATATATAGATATAGATGATAAAGATATAGATATAGATGATATAGATGTAGATATAGATGATATAGATGTAGATATAGATATAGATAGATATAGACGATATAGATAGATATAGATATAGATGTAGATGTAGATGTAGAGGTAGAGGTAGAGGTAGAGATAGAGATAGAGATAGAGATAGAGATAGAGATAGAGATAGAGATATACTAAAATATAAAATATATACAGTATAAACAAATCTGATAAAAGAAAATCAAAACTTTAGACTTGGGCACATTTGATTTTCTTATTAGACTTGAATGATGAGTTTGGACAGGAATTACATTTGCTAGAAAACTGTCCAAGGATAAGATATAAATGTTTTAAATGATATAAACTTAGTTAGTGCTTAAAGCCTTAGAACTTAGAAGCTGTAGTGACTGGCAACAAAGTTGACCGTAACTTTAAGAGTCAAGAACTATCGAACGGATGTAGGACAGGAAATATGGGAGAAAGGGACTGAAGAAAGTGAGAGTTGGGAGACTCTAGAAGATTCATTTAGATTCGCTTGCCAAGAACGTGGTACAGAAAACTTTGAGCATGCCAATGACATGAAGAGGGACTGTCTTAGTCAGGGTTTCTATTCCTGCACAAACATCATGACCAAGAAGCAAGTTGGGGAGGAAAGGGCTTATTCAGCTTACACTTCCACATTGCTGTTCATCACCAAAGGAAGTCAGCCTGGAACTCAAGCAGGGCAGGAAGCAGGAGCTGATGCAGAGGCCATGAGAATGTTACTTTCTGTCTTGCTTCCCCTGGCTTGCTCAGCTTGCTTCCTTATTGAACCCAAGACTACCAGCCCAGGGATGGCACCTCCCACAATGGGCCCTCCCATCCTTGATCACTAATTGAGAAAATGCCCCACAGCTAGATCTCATGGAGGCATTTCCTCAAGGGAGGCTCCTTTCTCTGTGATAACTCCAGCTTGTGTCAAATTGACACACACAACCAGCCAGTACAGGGACATTTTCCAGAAACTCAAATCTCTACACAAGATTTATTTCAGAACAAAAGACAAAACCATAGTAAGAACACTCGAGTTTCTAAAGTGCTTTCGGGGATCTTAGAAGGGTATTCCAGCCGCAGAACACCCACCACTGAACCAGCCTGCCAGATTGCAGTGCCTTCCACTCTTGCCAAAGTCTTGTGTGAAGGCCAGAGTCCATGGCAGAGCACGCCCTCCAAGTCTGTGTCCAGCGCACGAGAGGGACGCTGGTTACAAGGCAGCTGTGTGTGTTCCCAACACTGTTTATGCCCCTTAAATGCGTTTTTGTGATTATATAGCTGCACAATAGCATGAAATAGTATGTGCATCAATGATATATACATACAAAAGAAGCATAGCTTCTTTCAAAAAATCATCCTGGAGGCTAGATATTCATAAATATAAAGATTTCATAAGGGTAAGCCACTAAGAAATATGCTGCCGTATTAGGTGTGAGTGAGACCGCCATAAAGTATTTTTAAAGAAGCATAAAAATGTAGAAGTGCGGAGACTTGGATTACTTTTCCGGGTGTGTTCCGGTTATTGCTCCACTTACAGAAGCCGAACCAGAACCCACATACAAGGAATTATGGGTGTGGCCGCTACAAAAGAGGGGAGGCTGAGTTCAGTCAGGGAACCCATGAACTGAACTGAAATGTTAGAAATGAAACCTTGAAAATGGGCAGATATTCAATTATATTTTTTAAATAAAATCATGGAAGTGTCATTTTAAGGTAATCCCCCACCTTGATCAACTTCTTCAACTAGTCAGTTTAATTAGTCAACTATTATCATGACTAAATTAAAGGGCATCTCATGTTACTTTAAACTAGATACGAATTTAGACAACAGAGAGCAAGATCCAGGACAGCCAAGCTCAGGAAGGGAAGGAGGAAGCTAATGATAATGGAATAGAATGAAGGAGCCATGTTCCCGCTCCAGCAAACAGCAGAGCTCAGCAGCTCCAGTTATGTGTCCCTCACTTGACAGTCAAGAGAAGGAGGCTACTGGGACAATTAGTGCTGGTTAGCCTGAGCTGGAGCTAAGAACTTCGCGGTGATTAAGAAGAGACCAGCATCATTGAGGTACAATCTTCTGGGAAGTGTTTTCTGAGAGCACAAAGAAGCTGTGTTCCAGAGATAGCCAAGGTTGTACCTTGTGCTGCAGCTGTACTTGGTAATGTGTAAGAGTCACCCAGGTGGTACTGGTTCTGAAGGCACAAAGGGGTCTTGAAGAACAGCTGAGGCTCGGCACTGTGAGAGGTCATGGAAGGCCATTGGTGAAGGTGCACCCTCAGTTGCAGTTGATAGCCCTGGATTAAAGAGGTCACACAAAGAGTTGAGGCTTGGATGCATGAAGAGAGCCTATGAGAAGCTATTGATGAAGCCTAGTTGCAGTGAAGGCCCCCATATATTGTAGAAGCCAGTCCCATGGGATGATCACCAAGAACAGCAGTGGGAGTGGAGTGTGTTAAACTGCATTTAGAGTGCTATAGGGCAGAGCTGGAGAAGTAATTCCAGCCCTTTGGAGGAGCCCAGAAGATCATGTGTGGATCCCAGACACTGGAAGAAGAAACTGTGAAGTTGAAGTTGACTTGGATCTCCCAAGATATTAAAGATGCTGGAGCTGGGGGATTCCTGCTGAGGAAAGCTGCAAACAAGGAGTGGAACCAGCCCCAGCCCGGGAGAAAGCAGTTTGTTGCAGGCAACACAGATGAAAAAAGGAGTTGGAGATCTGAAAACAGCTTTCACATCAGCCATGGAGATGCAGAGTATAGAGATTGCCCAGCTGGTTACCTATTTTGCTTTGGGAATTACAGTTAGTTGATCGGATGAATCTCAGAAGAGACTTTCAGCTTTGGACTTTTAACATTGTTGAGACTGCTATAGACTATGGAGACTTTCAAAGTTGGACAAAAATGTATTTTGCATTATGCTATGTTTAGGTATGACCCCCCCTCCCATAGATGCATATGTTTGAACAAGCCTATGAGGACAGGGAGTGGAATATTATGGTTTATATATGCTCAGCCCAGTGAGTGGCACTGTTAGAAGGTGTGGCCCCGTTGGAGTAGGTGTGTCACTGTGGGTGTGGGCTTTAAGACCCTCACCCTGGCTGCCTGGAAGATAGCATTCCATAAGCAGCCTTCAGATGAAGATGTAGAACTCTCAGCTCCTCCTGCACCGTGCCTGCCTAAATACTGTCATGTTCTCCCCTTGGTGATACTGGACTGAACCTGTGAACCTGTAAGCCATCCCTAATTAAATGTTTTCCTTTATAAGAAAAATAAAAAAAATTTAGACAACGAAAGAAAGGAGAGAGAGAGAGAGAGAGAGAGAGAGAGAGAGAGAGAGAGAGAGAGAAAGGGAAGGAAGGGAAGGAAGGAGGGAGGCAGAGAGGGAGGGAAAAAGGAAAAATGAACAAATGATTCATTCCCAAAGCAAGCCTTTACACATAACCAAGCACCACTAGTTTGAACCACACAGTGACTTTGATTTTTATTGTTCTTTATGTAAAGCTTGATCCTACCATTATTGGAACAGAAGCTGGATGATATGAGCCTCAGCCACACACACTTGCCTTTAAGAAAAACTGCCCCTGAATTCCTAACTAGATGAGAATCTTTCCATCAAAGTCTCTCTTTGATTCTTCTCACATCAGCATAAGAGTTTGCTGCAGTAAAACATGTTATAGCATTACTGACGTCATCAATTAGTGTATGCTTCGGGAATATGGTTCAGACGCTGTTAAGCAATTACACTGACCTGCTTCTGTCCAGGGAGATCTAACAGTATAATCATGATTGCCCTACTATGGAATTTGACCCTGAATTGGTACTCAGATTTAAGACACTAAACAAGAATACATATTGAACACAGATTGCACATCAGGCTGCAATAGTAGGAGACTGCCGCTGGGATGGTAAGGGTGCGCAGGAAGGCGCTGGCAGGCCGTGGGGAGTTAACTGTTGGCTTTGGATGTGGTGGACTCTACAGTTGAAGAAGCATAAGAAACCTCAGAAAGTGCTGCAAATAGCAAGCCATCTCCAATACGGTTGACGTAGCCGTCTGATGTGGAAGAGTAACAGTATAAAACAGACACAAAAGGGATTAACGAAGTTTGGGTGGCACGGGGGTGGGGGTGGGGAGCAAAACCAAAATTGTTGTCTCAGCTGCATTTAGCTCGTCCCTTAGCGAGGAAATTGAAGCCTTCATTTCCTTATCCTCATTTCTCTTGGGCATATGTAATTATACTCAGGTTAACTAGAAACAGAACTGTATATACAGCTTTCATCTCAGACCTCAAATTTCATCAAAATTAAAGTCCAAAGTCAAAGAACCCATCCAGGTATCGTAGGGGCTATGATTCAAGCCTGAACTGTGAGTCAGTTAACTGCTGTAGATGGAATTCTGGTACCCCCTGCTGAGTTCATTCTTTAAAAAAAAATTAAAAACACCTTAATGATATGAAGAACATGCTATAAATGCTTCATCCAAATTCACCAGAAACACCTAATCAGAAGCCTAATCTACTGAAATGGAAAGTAGGCAGACATGTATTCACGAAGCTGTGGAAACTATCCACATGAACAACCTGAGAGAAGTAGCTACCTTCTGATGCATTAGGTTGCTCT
Source organism: Apodemus agrarius (assembly GCA_964023405.1). Lineage (NCBI taxonomy): Eukaryota > Metazoa > Chordata > Mammalia > Rodentia > Muridae > Apodemus > Apodemus agrarius. The sequence continues at coordinate 16,563,319 of OZ030026.1, read as the reverse complement.
CAGGTCATCAACAGGACAAGATAAACAGAAAAACGGGCGGTGTGCATTTGCACGGGGGACAATATTTGTTAGTTTGATAAGTGAGTGCTTTCTTCTATCCACAAAACTTTGCAATGGTCCAAGTCCTGGGTTGCAAGAAAGACACTGTAGAGCACTTACCCTGGACATAAACAATGCCCGCTGCAGCTAGCAGGTCTGAGCACGGGCGGCACCTCTGGTGATTTGTTTTTGTGGAAACAGCCAACCACGTGGCTCGGGCTGCGCTTTTTGTGTGATATCCCCTAAGGAAAGGGGGTCACTTCACCTTAACCCCAGGACACAGAGTGCCTTAGCTGGTCGTTTCTGAATCCAGCCCCAAAGGTCAAGCGAAGTTGCAGTGATTAGGGTGGGTTTGAGTGTGTGGAGAAGCCTCTTGAGGACATCCTTGCAGATAGGATCAAAGTAGTCAAGGAGTAGAAACACAAGCTACCCGCCAAACGTAGTAAAGTGGACAAGAAGAGACGGAAGCCAGCACGGAAACATAAATGCCATCAATAAAAAGAATAAGGGCTTCTAGGAACACGGACCACAAAATAGTCAACAAAATAGAGAGTGTGTATGATTCTGTGAAAATCAGTGCACACTGTCTGTCTGTCTGTCAGTCAGTCTGTCTGTCTGTCCTTCCACCTGATTTAGTGACCACAAGAAAGACAAGAACTGTGCTGAGAGCTGAGCCACCGGAGAAGGATGCTGTGAGCATGGAGAGACAAGCAGCCCAGCTCGGGCTCGGGACCCCCCAGAAGGCATAAACCAGTGAGTATATTCAGTCAGCTCTAGCTACCATGCCCACACCAGTGGTTTAAAATGCTAGAGATTCATTGTTATTTCCCATCCCAGTTCCATTGGCAAGGAGACAGAGGTAAGGAGCTTTGCGCCACACAGTAATCGAGCTCCTAGACTATCAGGGGGCGCAGTGTGTGGGCTATAAAAATCGGTTTGTACGTCCAGCTGCTTCTGGGAGACAGAGAACATCACACAAAATATCTCTATGTTGCACCTCGGATCAGCCATCTTGCAAGGATAGGGCCACACCACACTATAAAGGAGACTAGTAAATGTGGCCTATGGGTATACTCAGGAGGAAAGGAAAACCATTGTCTCTAAATCAATGGTTCTCAGCCTGTGGATCCAGACCCCTATGCGGGGTGGGGGGAGGTATTCAAATGACCCTTTCCTGGGGGTCAAATATCAGGTGTCCCGCATAGCAGATATTTATATTACAACTCATGACAGTAGAAAACGTACACTTATGAAGTGACAACAGAAATAATTTTATCCGTGGGAGTCACCACAACATAAAGTGCTGTATTAAAGGGTCAAAACATTAGGGAGGTTAAGAACCACCACTCTAAATACAAGCCAGGTTTATTTAAATCTCAATGGGAGTAAATGAATATTTAAACATATGGTTTGAAGGAGAAAGAGAAAAATCAGAGAAAGACAGAGAGAATCCCAAAATATTTTTCAATATGCTTATACATATTAGATTTGAGGGTGGGTGGAGATGCCTGGTTCTAAGTTGAAAGCTTTGACCTTTTTAGTCTTCTGGGTCCGCTGTGATGCTGCCACAAGCCACAGGGCCTACTGGGTGACACTTACCCAGCAACACCAATCATAGCTCGGGAACGAGGCAGAGGAAAGCTGTAGTCGGGCTACAAAGTCTTAGCACTGGCACTTCATCCTTCCTCTTCGTCTATCCAAATAGCATCCTGCATAGGTGACATTTGCTATACGTTCCATGGCCCCCTCTTTCTGGCTAAGGACTGTGAGTGTAATAAGGTGTGGTTCCGCTGGATTTCCAGGACAGCCAGGGCTACACAGGGCTACACTCTTTCTCAGAAAAACAAAAACAAAACAAAACATCACAAGGACCAAGAGGAAACAATCACATGATTTGAATCCTGAACACACCAAAATACAACAGTTTTCTTTTTCTTTTCTTTTTCTTTTCTTGTCTTTTTTTTTTTTTTTTTTTTTTTTTTTTTTTTTTTGGAGACAGGGTTTCTCTGTATAGCCCTGGCTGTCCTGGAACTTACTCTTTAGACCAGGCTGGCCTTGAACTCAGAAATCTGCCTGCCTCTGCCTCCCAAGTGCTGGGACCAAAGGACACCACTGCCCAGCAAAAGTTTTCAAGCTTTTTTGTTTCTTTTGTTTTAAATCTTTAAATTCATTTCTGTCTTGATCATACTTGGGCCAGGTATGCCAGACATCAGGCAAGAATAATAGGACTCTATCTAACACTTACCATGTGAGAGGCTCTGACCTACAATTTTTAATATGTTGTTTTACTCAATCCTTAAGCCATTCATATGAAGAAATAATATTTCCATTTTAGAGATAAGGAAATCAAGGTGCTAATAGATTGAGTGGCATTTTAAGGGTCACAGAGCTAATGCCCTACAGAGTTAGGACTCAGAGGGTATCAGTGTTTGCTCAAACCTCTTTTTCCTGTAAAGCCACCAATGTCATTGTGGGAACCCTACCCTCCTGAAATCATTTAGTCCTAATTACTCATCACAGATCTGGGGCACCCTCTGCCAATTATGACGTGGCCAATAGGCTTCTCTGGATGTAAAACAGATCTGGGCGCCATGTTTTTGAACTTCCCATTCTCGGGAACTATAAGCCAAATAGCTTTCTCCTTTAATAATTACCTGGTCTCCAGTACTTTGTTGCAGCAATAAAATGGCTCAAGGTGTTTACTCGATGTAATCTCCTGCCGGAGTACAGGACTTGAAAACTGGGAAGTCTCCCGCTTACCTCGGCAACCCCGGGCCGATAAAAGGCAGCTGTTCAGGAAGAATAAATAACTTTAGGAAATAACATGGTATTTTTCCACTCTCGAAGTTTAATTCCGCAGTTTGTAATTTGGGGGCATGCAGATTTATTATTCATCAACCCCAGTGGTGGCAAGGAGAAAATTGAACGTCAACCTGAATAAACCCAAAGATAGGAAAATAAATGTTTTTTTTTAAAGTAATTAACAAGAATTCTGCAATCTCTAAGGTCATTAAGGAAGAGAAACTCTGTCCTAATAAGTCTTGTGTTCTAAGGATCGTGAGCAGAAAGCAGGAATTTCCTCCTTGCTGGAAAGGTTAGTCTAACAGTGTAAAAAGCCTGCAGACCTAACATGACAATCCTGGGACTTCCGGTGAATCTTCACTGCTGATTTCTTCAAAACTCTTCACTGTTTAGTCTTGTGGAAAGAACAGGAGAAAAGAGGAAGTTGTGTGTTAAGTCTACATGGACCAGCTATTGTTTTAGATGCAAATCCTAATTCCCCAAATCAAAATAGTTTAGGTACTCTGGAAAAGGAAACCGCAGTTGCTGGCAGAATTAGGCTACTGATGGGATTAAGCTTCGCTGCTCAGCTGGCCTTGAACTGGGCAGCTGTTCAGTAGACCCGGTGTAATCACAGGATTCCTAGGGATGAAAAGGAGACTCGGAAGAGTAAGGGAATCGATGAAGAACAGTCAGAGCAATGCTGTGTGAGGATCTAATCCCCATCATTATGGCATTAAAGACAGAAGACTGGAGCCGCGAGCCAAGTACTGCCACCACGTTCTCCAGCGAGTAGGAAAATCAGGGAATATGCTCTCCCTCCGGCTTCTAGCAAGAAAAGCAGCCGCCCCGCCACCACCACCACCACCACCACCTCTCAGCAGCTTCATTTGAGCCCAGTGGCTCTGTGGGGTCAGACCTGTAAGCACAGAGACCTTGGGATGATAAAATTTTGATCTTTTCAACCACGGGGTGTGTAGTCACTCATTAGAATAGCAACTGAAACCAATGCACTGCGGTGGCTAATGCGAGAGCCCTAGCTGTGAACGCAGAGAGCTGCGAACGCGGACAACAACGAGCTGGGAGGAAACGATCAGTCTACCTGGGTAACTCAAGCATTACAGCTCGGGTTCCAAAGAAGCTGGCTTAATAGGAGGGGACGTGTGTCAGGGGAACTGTGGAACCGGAAGGAGCCGGCCTGGGACAGGAGTTGGGTGGCGTCCTGTCCAACCCCAGAAATATTGTCTCGGGAGTTGTAGGAAGTGGGATCCCTCCCTCCCCTGCCTGGTGCCTGCGTGTCCCCTCCCCTCCGGAGCCATACCCCCTGCACAGTTAGTCCGGTTCGCCCTGTCCCCCATGCCTTTGTCTATACCAGAGGGAGTCGCAGCCAGGTTAAACTTCCTCTCTTCTTATAAAGTCATGTCCAAACAGCACCCGGAGTTCCTGGCCCATATCAGTGTTGAACAACCCACCCGGATAGCCCCTACTCACCTCAAAGGTTTAAACAGACTTTGTATCCCCTTCCCCCGTTTAGGCGAGCTGCACCCTGAGTCTGTCTCCAGATGTTTCTCCATCACCCCGGGTGTTCTTGCCTCGATTCTGTCTGATACACCAGTTGTGGTCATGAGCATGCTCACGGCTAAGTATGGCGGAGAGGAATGGAAAGGACATGAGGACGACCTTGAAGCGTGCTCAGATGTTTAGCACGCCACCTCTTTGAACACAGGGAAAGAAACGGAGGCTCAGCGAGATGAAATTGTTTCCCCAACTTAGTTCATGCCAGTCAACACAAGAACTCTGATCTGCTTTTAAAATGTCCGGTCTGGCTCCAAGTCCCCCGTTAGCACATTTCCTAATAAACTCTAAATATAAACTGTAGGAACAAGCTCTTTGCCTCTGGAGAGTAAGACAGCAAAAGGAGGAAATTTCAAGGGCTCGATGTTCAAGAGCACTTCTTGCTCCTTCACAGGACCTGGGCTCAATTCACAGAACTTGGATAAAAGTCTCAGGTAACGCCAGTTCCTGAGGCTCCAGTGCCCTCTTCTGGCCTCCATGGGCACTGCACACAGGGTACAGAGAGATACAAGCAAAACGCCCACACACATAACATAAAAATAGAATCTTTAAAAAAAAAAAAAAAAAAGCCAGCGGGGCGGTGGTGGCGCACGCCTTTAATCCCAGCACTTGGGAGGCAGAGGCAGGTGGATCTCTGAGTTCGAGGCCAGCCTGGTCTACAGAGTGAGTTCCAGGACAGTCAGAGCTACATAGAGAAACCCTGTCTCAGAAAAAAAAAAAAAAGCCAATCAAAAATGAAGTTTTAGGGTGAGCACCAAGGCTGCGTTCTGCAACCAGCTCGCTGGCCCCTAGACCAGCTGTGTAGCGGCGGGCCTCCATATCACAACCAGGACACAGCTGGAAAGGCCCAGGCTCTGTGGGACATCCCTGCCCTCGGGTGAGCACCTAGGCTGTGTTCTGCAACCAGCTCTCCGGCCCCTAGACCAGCTGTGTAGCGGCGGGCCTCCATATCGCAACCAGGACACAGCTGGAAAGGCCCAGGTAAACACCCCTTCCAGGGCTACACTCACGGGGGTATCTGCTAGGGTCTCGGAGCCAAGCAGGCGGAGTCCCGCCTAGGCTCTGTGGGACATCCCCGAGCCCTCTGGTGAGCACCAAGGCTGCTTCTGCAACCAGCTCGCCGGCCCCTGGACCAGCGGTGTAGCGGCGGGCCTCCATATTGCAACCAGGACACAGCTGGAAAGGCCCAGGCTCTGTGGGACATCCCCGCCCTCGGGTGAGCACCTAAGCTGCGTTCTGCAACCAGCTCGCCGGCCCCTAGACCAGCGGTGTAGCGGCGGACCTCCATATTGCAACCAGGACACAGCTGGAAAGGCCCAGGTAAACACCCCTTCCAGGGCTACCCTCACGGGGGATCTGCTAGGCTCTCGGAGTTCCTTGCAACCAGGACACAGCTGGAGAAGCCCAGGTAGACAGACTCCAACAGGGGCTACAATCGCATGGGTGGCAGCCAGCTTATGATCCCTTAAAGCAGCAGTCACACATATTCACCAATAGAGAAACAACAGGTGAGCCCAGCCTCACAGGAGATTCAAACACCAGCCACTGACAACAAGGCCAACTAAAACCAGAAATAACCAGATGGCAAAAGGAAAACGAAGGAACGTTACTAACAAAAATCAAGGCAACATGACAGCATCTGAACCCAGTTCTCCAACAACAGGAATCCCTGGATACCCTAAAACACCAAAAAAACAAGACTTGGATATAAAATCACTGGTCAGGATGCTGGTAGCTGAACACATAGAAAAATCTCGTAAAGAAATAGAGGAGAAAATGGATCAAAAGTTAGAAGCCTTTACGAGGCAAATACAAAAATCACTTCAAGAAATGCAGGAGAAGATGGATCAAAGAGAAGAAGACAATAAGGAAGAAAGACAAAAGTCACTTAAAGAACTACAGAAGAACGTGGGCCAACAAGTAGAAGCTATGAAAGAGGAAGCACAAAAATCTATTAAAGAAATACATGAAAACACAATCAAGCAAGCGAAAGATCTGAGCACATCCATCCAGATACTAAAAACAGAAGTAGAAACAACTAAGAAATCACAGAGGGAGACAACATTGGAGATAGAAAACCTGGGGAAGAAATCAGGGGCCATAGACGCAAGTATCAACAATAGAATACAAGAGATAGAAGACAGAATCTCAGAAGCCGAAGATAACATAGGAACCATTGATTCAACAGTCAAAGAAAATACTAAATGCAAAAAGGTGGTAACCCAAAACATCCAGGAAATCCAAGACACTATGAGAAGACCAAACCTAAGGATTATAGGTATAGACGAGAGTGAAGATTTACAAGTTAAAGGGCCAGCTAATATCTTCTATAAAATTATGGAAGAAAACTTCCCCAACCTAAGGAGAGAGATGCCCATGAATATACAAGAAGCCTATAGAACCCCAAACAGACTGGACCAGAACAGAAATACATCCCGTCACATAATAATCAAAACTCCAAATGTAATAAACAAAGAAAGAATACTAAAGGCAGCAAGAGAAAAAGGCCAAGTAACATATAAAGGAAAACCTATCAGAATAACACCAGACTTCTCACCTGAGACCATGAAAGCTAGAAGATCCTGGGCAGATATCATGCAAACTCTAAGAGAACACAAACTTCAGCCAAAACTACTTTACCCAGCAAAACTCTCAATTGCCATTGATGGAGACATCAAGGTATTCCATGACAAAACCAAATTTGCAAGATATCTCTCCACAAATCCAGCCCTACAAAGGATAATAGGGGGAAAACACCAAGACAAGGACGGAAACTACACCCGGGAAGAAGCAAGATAGAAACCTCCTCTCATCAAACCCAAAAGAAGATAACCTCTCGAATATAAAAAATAAATAAGATAAATAAATATAATTTCAAAAATGTCTGGAGGTAATAATTACTATTCCTTAATATCTCTTAACGTCAATGGACTCAATTCCCCAATAAAAAGACATAGATTAACAGACTGGATAAGGAAACAGGACCCTACATTTTGCTGCATACAGGAAACACATCTCAGTGTTAAAGACAAACACTACCTTAGAGTAAAAGGCTGGAGGACAATTTTACAAGCAAATGGTCTCAGGAAACAAGCTGGAGTAGCCATTCTAATATCAGATAAAATTGACTTTCAACCTAAAATCATCCAAAGAGACTCAGAAGGTCACTTCTTGCTGGCCAAAGGGAAAATCCACCAGGAAGAGCTCTCAATACTGAACATCTATGCTCCAAATGCAAGGGCACCCTCCTTCGTAAAAGAAACCTTACTAAAGCTTAAAGCACACATTACACCTAACACAATAATTGTGGGTGACTTCAACACCCCACTCTCCTCAATGGACCGATCAGGAAAGCAGAAACTAAACAGGGACACAGTGAAACTAATTGAAACTCTGGACCAATTGGATTTAACAGATATATATAGAACATTTCATCCTAAAGCTAAAGAATATACCTTTTTCTCAGCCCCGCATGGTACCTTCTCCAAAATAGACCTTATAATCGGTCACAAGACAGATGTCAACAAATACAAGAAGATCGAGCTAATCCCATGCCTCTTATCAGATCACCATGGAGTAAGAGTGGTCTTCAATAGCAACAAAAACAACAGAAAGCCCACATACACATGGAAACTGAACAATACTCTACTCAATGATACCTTGGTCAAGGAAGAAATAAAAAAAAGAAATCAAAGACTTTTTAGAATTCAATGAAAATGAAGGTACAACCTACCCAAATCTATGGGACACAATGAAAGCAGTGCTAAGAGGAAAACTCATAGCTCTAAGTGCATCCAAAAAGAAACTGGAGAGAGCATACACTAGCAGCTTAATGGCACACCTTAAAGCCCTGGAAGAAAAACAAGTTAATTCACCCAGGAGGAGTAGAAGACAAGAAATCATCAAACTCAGGGCTGAAATCAATCAAATAGAAACAAAGAGAACCATACAAAGAATCAACAAGACCAGGAGCTGGTTCTTTGAGAAAATCAACAAGATAGATAAACCCTTAGCCAGACTAACCAAAGGACACAGAGACAGTATACAAATTAACAAAATTAGAAATGAAAAGGGAGACATAACAACAGAAACTGAGGAAATTCAAAAGATCATCAGATCCTACTACAAAGGTCTATACTCAAAACAACTGGAGAATCTGGAGGAAATGGACGATTTCCTAGACAGATATCAAATACCAAAATTAAATCAGCATCAAGTAGACCAGCTAAATAGTCCCATAACCCCTAAAGAAATAGAAGGGGTTATAGAAAGCCTCCCAACCAAAAAAAGTACGGGACCAGATGGTTTTAGTGCAGAATTCTACCAGACCTTCAAAGAAGACTTAACACCAATACTCTCCAAACTATTCCACAAAATAGAGACAGAAGGGACACTGCCCAACTCATTCTTCGAAGCCACAATTACGCTAATACCTAAACCACAAAAAGATCCAACAAAGAAAGAGAACTTCAGGCCAATTTCTCTGATGAATATAGATGCAAAAATACTAAATAAAATTCTTGCTAACCGAATCCAAGAGCACATCAAAACGATCATCCACCATGATCAAGTAGGCTTCATCCCAGGGATGCAGGGATGGTTCAATATACGGAAATCCATCAATGTAATCCACTACATAAACAAACTGAAAGAAAAAAACCACATGGTCATCTCATTAGATGCTGAAAAAGCATTCGACAAAATTCAGCATCCTTTCATGCTAAAAGTCTTGGAAAGAGCAGGAATTCAAGGCCCATACCTAAACATAGTAAAAGCAATCTACAGCAAACCAGTAGCCAACATCAAAATAAATGGAGAGAAACTTGAAGCATTCCCACTAAAATCAGGGACTAGACAAGGCTGCCCTCTCTCTCCATATCTTTTCAATATAGTACTTGAAGTTCTAGCAAGAGCAATTAGACAACATAAGGAAGTCAAAGGGATACAAATTGGAAAGGAAGAAGTGAAACTATCATTATTTGCAGACGATATGATAGTTTACCTAAGCGACCCAAAAAACTCCACCAGAGAACTTCTACAGCTGATAAACAACTTCAGCAAAGTGGCAGGTTATAAAATTAACTCAAGCAAGTCAGTGGCCTTCTTGTACTCAAAGGACAAGCAGGCAGAGAAAGAAATTAGGGAAATAACACCCTTCACAATAGCCACAAACAACATAAAGTATCTTGGCGTAACTCTAACCAAACAAGCGAAAGATCTGTACAACAGGAACTTCAAGTCCCTGAAGAAAGAAATCGAAGAAGACCTCAGAAGATGGAAAAATATTTCTTGCTCCTGGATTGGCAGGATCAATATAGTAAAAATGGCCATCTTGCCAAAAGCAATATACAGATTCAATGCAATCCCCATCAAAATCCCAACTCAATTCTTCATAGATCTAGAAAGAGCAATTCTCAAATTCATCTGGAGCAACAAAAAAACCCAGGATAGCTAAAACTATTCTCAACAATAAAAGGACTTCTGGGGGAATCAATATCCCTGACTTCAAGCAGTACAACAGAGCAATTGTGTTAAAAACTGCATGGTATTGGTATAGCAACAGGCAAACAGATCAATGGAACAGGATTGAAGACCCTGAAATTAACCCACAGACTTATGGTCACTTGATCTTTGATAAAGGAGCCACAACCATCCGATGGAATAAAGATAGCCTTTTCAACAAATGGTGCTGGTTCAATTGGAGGTCAACATGCAGAAGAATGCGAATTGACCCACTCTTATCTCTTTGCTCTAAGATCAACTCCAAGTGGATCAAGGACCTCCACATAAAACCAGACACACTGAAACTATTAGAAAAGAAACTTGGGAAGACCCTGGAGGACTTGGGCACAGGGGAAAAGTTCCTGAACAGAACACCAATAGCGTACACACTAAGATCAAGAATCGACAAATGGGACCTCATAAAATTACAAAGTTTCTGCAAAGCAAAGGACACTGTCCGAAGGACAAAACGGCAACCAACAAAGTGGGAAAAGATCTTTACCAACCCCACATCCGACAGAGGGCTAATATCCAATATATACAAAGAACTCAAGAAGTTAGACCGCAAAGAAACAAATAACCCTATCAAAAAATGGGGCACAGAACAGAGCTAAAAAAAGAATTTTCACCAGAAGAAATTCGGATGGCCGAGAAACACCTTAAGAGATGTTCAACAGCATTAGTCATCAGGGAAATGCAAATCAAAACAACCCTGAGATTCCACCTCACACCAGTCAGAATGGCTAAGATTAAAAACTCAAGAGACAACAAGTGCTGGCGAGGATGTGGAGAAAGAGGAACACTCCTCCACTGTTGGTGGGATTGCAAAATGGTAAAACCACTCTGGAAATCAGTTTGGCGGTTCCTCAGAAAATTGGGCATGTCACTTCCAGAGGACCCTGGCATACCACTCCTGGGCATATACCCAGAGGATTCCCCTACATGCAATAAAGACACATGCTCCACTATGTTTATAGCAGCCTTGTTTATAATAGCCAGAAATTGGAAGGAGCCCAAATATCCCTCAAAGGAGGAATGGATACAGAAAATGTGGTATATTTATACAATGGAATACTACTCAGCAATTAAAAATAATGAATTCATGCAATTTGTAGGTAAATGGTTAGACCTGGAAAATATCATCCTGAGTGAGCTAACCCAATCACAAAAGAATGCACATGAAATGCAATCACTGATAAGTGGATATTAATGAGCCCAGAAGCACTAAATACTCAAGACACAAATAGCAAGTCAAATGATTCCCAAGAAGAAGAAAGGAGAGGACCCTGGGCATGTAAAGATTGCATCCAGTTTAGTAAAGAAACCGAGGGGGGAGGGGGAATGATTGGGGAATAGTTGGGGGGGAGAAGAACTATGGGAACTATGGTGGGTGGGAACTGGGAAAGGGGAAAGCCTTTGAAATGTAAACATAGAATATAGAAAATAAAAATAACTAAAAAAAAAAAAAAAAAGCCAGCCGGGCGGTGGTGGCACACGCCTTTAATCCCAGCACTTGGGAGGCAGAGGCAGGTGGATCTCTGAGTTCGAGGCCAGCCTGGTCTACAGAGTGAGTTCCAGGACAGTCAGAGCTACATAGAGAAACCCTGTCTCAGAAAAAAAAAAAGCCAATCAAAAATGAAGTTTTAGGGTGAGCACCAAGACTGCGTTCTGCAACCAGCTCGCTGGCCCCTAGACCAGCTGTGTAGCAGCGGGCCTCCATATCCCAACCAGGACACAGCTGGAAAGGCCCAGGCTCTGTGGGACATCCCCGCCCTCGGGTGAGCACCTAGGCTGTGTTCTGCAACCAGCTCTCCGGCCCCTAGACCAGCTGTGTAGCGGCGGGCCTCCATATCGCAACCAGGACACAGCTGGAAAGGCCCAGGCTCTGTGGGACATCCCCGCCCTCTGGTGAGCACCTAAGCTGCGTTCTGCAACCAGCTCGCTGGCCCCTAGACCAGCGGTGTAGCGGCGGGCCTCCATATTGCAACCAGGAAACAGCTGGAAAGGCCCAGGTAAACACCCCTTCCAGGGCTACACTCACAGGGGTATCTGCTAGGGTCTCGGAGCCAAGCAGGCGGAGTCCCGCCTAGGCTCTGTGGGACATCCCCGAGCCCTCTGGTGAGCACCAAGGCTGCGTTCTGGAACCAGCTCGCCGGCCCCTAGACCAGCAGTGTAGCGGCTGGCCTCCATATTGCAACCAGGACACAGCTGGAAAGGCCCAGGCTCTGTAGGACATTCCCGTGCCCTCTGGTGAGCACCGAGGCTGCATTCTGCAACCAGCTCGCCGGCCCCTGGACCAGTGGTAGCAACGGGCCTCCATATTGCAACCAGGACATAGCTGGAAAGGCCCAGGTAAACACCCCTTCCAGGGCTACCCTCACAGGGGATCTGCTAGGCTCTCGGAGTTCCTTGCAACCAGGACACAGCTGGAGAAGCCCAGGTAGACAGACTCCAACAGGGGCCACAATCGCATGGGTGGCAGCCAGCTTATGATCCCTTAAAGCAGCAGTCACACATATTCACCAATAGAAAAACAACAGGTGAGCACAGCCTCACAGGAGATTCAAACACCAGCCACTGACAACAAGGCCAACTAAAACCAGAAATAACCAGATGGCAAAAGGAAAACGAAGGAACGTTACTAACAAAAATCAAGGCAACATGACAGCATCTGAACCCAGTTCTCCAACAACAGGAATCCCTGGATACCCTAAAACACCAGAAAAACAAGACTTGGATATAAAATCACTGGTCAGGATGCTGGTAGCTGAACACATAGAAAAATCTCGTAAAGAAATAGAGGAGAGAATGGATCAAAAGTTAGAAGCCTTTACGAGGCAAATACAAAAATCACTTCAAGAAATGCAGGAGAAGATGGATCAAAGAGAAGAAGACAATAAGGAAGAAAGACAAAAGTCACTTAAAGAACTACAGAAGAACGTGGGCCAACAAGTAGAAGCTATGAAAGAGGAAGCACAAAAATCTATTAAAGAAATTCATGAAAACACAATCAAGCAAGCGAAAGATCTGAGCACATCCATCCAGATACTAAAAACAGAAGTAGAAACAACTAAGAAATCACAGAGGGAGACAACATTGGAGATAGAAAACCTGGGGAAGAAATCAGGGGCCATAGACGCAAGTATCAACAATAGAATACAAGAGATAGAAGACAGAATCTCAGAAGCCGAAGATAACATAGGAACCATTGATTCAACAGTCAAAGAAAATACTAAATGCAAAAAGGTGGTAACCCAAAACATCCAGGAAATCCAAGACACTATGAGAAGACCAAACCTAAGGATTATAGGTATAGACGAGAGTGAAGATTTACAAGTTAAAGGGCCAGCTAATATCTTCTATAAAATTATGGAAGAAAACTTCCCCAACCTAAGGAGAGAGATGCCCATGAATATACAAGAAGCCTATAGAACCCCAAACAGACTGGACCAGAACAGAAATACATCCCGTCACATAATAATCAAAACTCCAAATGTAATAAACAAAGAAAGAATACTAAAGGCAGCAAGAGAAAAAGGCCAAGTAACATATAAAGGAAAACCTATCAGAATAACACCAGACTTCTCACCTGAGACCATGAAAGCTAGAAGATCCTGGGCAGATATCATGCAAACTCTAAGAGAACACAAACTTCAGCCAAAACTACTTTACCCAGCAAAACTCTCAATTGCCATTGATGGAGACATCAAGGTATTCCATGACAAAACCAAATTTGCAAGATATCTCTCCACAAATCCAGCCCTACAAAGGATAATAGGGGGAAAACACCAAGACAAGGACGGAAACTACACCCGGGAAGAAGCAAGATAGAAACCTCCTCTCATCAAACCCAAAAGAAGATAACCTCTCGAATATAAAAAATAAATAAGATAAATAAATATAATTTCAAAAATGTCTGGAGGTAATAATTACTATTCCTTAATATCTCTTAACGTCAATGGACTCAATTCCCCAATAAAAAGACATAGATTAACAGACTGGATAAGGAAACAGGACCCTACATTTTGCTGCATACAGGAAACACATCTCAGTGTTAAAGACAAACACTACCTTAGAGTAAAAGGCTGGAGGACAATTTTACAAGCAAATGGTCTCAGGAAACAAGCTGGAGTAGCCATTCTAATATCAGATAAAATTGACTTTCAACCTAAAATCATCCAAAGAGACTCAGAAGGTCACTTCTTGCTGGCCAAAGGGAAAATCCACCAGGAAGAGCTCTCAATACTGAACATCTATGCTCCAAATGCAAGGGCACCCTCCTTCGTAAAAGAAACCTTACTAAAGCTTAAAGCACACATTACACCTAACACAATAATTGTGGGTGACTTCAACACTCCACTCTCCTCAATGGACCGATCAGGAAAGCAGAAACTAAACAGGGACACAGTGAAACTAATTGAAACTCTGGACCAATTGGATTTAACAGATATATATAGAACATTTCATCCTAAAGCTAAAGAATATACCTTTTTCTCAGCCCCGCATGGTACCTTCTCCAAAATAGACCATATAATCGGTCACAAGACAGATGTCAACAAATACAAGAAGATCGAGTTAATCCCATGCCTCTTATCAGATCACCATGGAGTAAGAGTGGTCTTCAATAGCAACAAAAACAACAGAAAGCCCACATACACATGGAAACTGAACAATACTCTACTCAATGATACCTTGGTCAAGGAAGAAATAAAAAAAGAAATCAAAGACTTTTTAGAATTCAATGAAAATGAAGGTACAACCTACCCAAATCTATGGGACACAATGAAAGCAGTGCTAAGAGGAAAACTCATAGCTCTAAGTGCATCCAAAAAGAAACTGGAGAGAGCATACACTAGCAGCTTAACGGCACACCTTAAAGCCCTGGAAGAAAAACAAGTTAATTCACCCAGGAGGAGTAGAAGACAAGAAATCATCAAACTCAGGGCTGAAATCAATCAAATAGAAACAAAGAGAACCATACAAAGAATCAACAAGACCAGGAGCTGGTTCTTTGAGAAAATCAACAAGATAGATAAACCCTTAGCCAGACTAACCAAAGGACACAGAGACAGTATACAAATTAACAAAATTAGAAATGAAAAGGGAGACATAACAACAGAAACTGAGGAAATTCAAAAGATCATCAGATCCTACTACAAAGGTCTATACTCAAAACAACTGGAGAATCTGGAAGAAATGGACGATTTCCTAGACAGATATCAAATACCAAAATTAAATCAGCATCAAGTAGACCAGCTAAATAGTCCCATAACCCCTAAAGAAATAGAAGGGGTTATAGAAAGCCTCCCAACCAAAAAAAGTACGGGACCAGATGGTTTTAGTGCAGAATTCTACCAGACCTTCAAAGAAGACTTAACACCAATACTCTCCAAACTATTCCACAAAATAGAGACAGAAGGGACACTGCCCAACTCATTCTTCGAAGCCACAATTACGCTAATACCTAAACCACAAAAAGATCCAACAAAGAAAGAGAACTTCAGGCCAATTTCTCTGATGAATATAGATGCAAAAATACTAAATAAAATTCTTGCTAACCGAATCCAAGAGCACATCAAAACGATCATCCACCATGATCAAGTAGGCTTCATCCCAGGGATGCAGGGATGGTTCAATATACGGAAATCCATCAATGTAATCCACTACATAAACAAACTGAAAGAAAAAAACCACATGGTCATCTCATTAGATGCTGAAAAAGCATTCGACAAAATTCAGCATCCTTTCATGCTAAAAGTCTTGGAAAGAGCAGGAATTCAAGGCCCATACCTAAACATAGTAAAAGCAATCTACAGCAAACCAGTAGCCAACATCAAAATAAATGGAGAGAAACTTGAAGCATTCCCACTAAAATCAGGGACTAGACAAGGCTGCCCTCTCTCTCCATATCTTTTCAATATAGTACTTGAAGTTCTAGCAAGAGCAATTAGACAACATAAGGAAGTCAAAGGGATACAAATTGGAAAGGAAGAAGTGAAACTATCATTATTTGCAGACGATATGATAGTTTACCTAAGCGACCCAAAAAACTCCACCAGAGAACTTCTACAGCTGACAAACAACTTCAGCAAAGTGGCAGGTTATAAAATTAACTCAAGCAAGTCAGTGGCCTTCTTGTACTCAAAGGACAAGCAGGCAGAGAAAGAAATTAAGGAAATAACACCCTTCACAATAGCCACAAACAACATAAAGTATCTTGGCGTAACTCTAACCAAACAAGCGAAAGATCTGTACAACAGGAACTTCAAGTCCCTGAAGAAAGAAATCGAAGAAGACCTCAGAAGATGGAAAAATATTTCTTGCTCCTGGATTGGCAGGATCAATATAGTAAAAATGGCCATCTTGCCAAAAGCAATATACAGATTCAATGCAATCCCCATCAAAATCCCAACTCAATTCTTCATAGATCTAGAAAGAGCAATTCTCAAATTCATCTGGAGCAACAAAAAACCCAGGATAGCTAAAACTATTCTCAACAATAAAAGGACTTCTGGGGGAATCAATATCCCTGACTTCAAGCAGTACTACAGAGCAATTGTGTTAAAAACTGCATGGTATTGGTATAGCAACAGGCAAACAGATCAATGGAACAGGATTGAAGACCCTGAAATTAACCCACAGACTTATGGTCACTTGATCTTTGATAAAGGAGCCACAACCATCCGATGGAATAAAGATAGCCTTTTCAACAAATGGTGCTGGTTCAATTGGAGGTCAACATGCAGAAGAATGCGAATTGACCCACTCTTATCTCTTTGCTCTAAGATCAACTCCAAGTGGATCAAGGACCTCCACATAAAACCAGACACACTGAAACTATTAGAAAAGAAACTTGGGAAGACCCTGGAGGACTTGGGCACAGGGGAAAAGTTCCTGAACAGAACACCAATAGCGTACGCACTAAGATCAAGAATCGACAAATGGGACCTCATAAAATTACAAAGTTTCTGCAAAGCAAAGGACACTGTCCGAAGGACAAAACGGCAACCAACAAAGTGGGAAAAGATCTTTACCAACCCCACATCCGACAGAGGGCTAATATCCAATATATACAAAGAACTCAAGAAGTTAGACCGCAAAGAAACAAATAACCCTATCAAAAAATGGGGCACAGAACAGAGCTAAAAAAAGAATTTTCACCAGAAGAAATTCGGATGGCCGAGAAACACCTTAAGAGATGTTCAACAGCATTAGTCATCAGGGAAATGCAAATCAAAACAACCCTGAGATTCCACCTCACACCAGTCAGAATGGCTAAGATTAAAAACTCAAGAGACAACAAGTGCTGGCGAGGATGTGGAGAAAGAGGAACACTCCTCCACTGTTGGTGGGATTGCAAAATGGTAAAACCACTCTGGAAATCAGTTTGGCGGTTCCTCAGAAAATTGGGCATGTCACTTCCAGAGGACCCTGGCATACCACTCCTGGGCATATACCCAGAGGATTCCCCTACATGCAATAAAGACACATGCTCCACTATGTTTATAGCAGCCTTGTTTATAATAGCCAGAAATTGGAAGGAGCCCAAATATCCCTCAAAGGAGGAATGGATACAGAAAATGTGGTATATTTATACAATGGAATACTACTCAGCAATTAAAAATAATGAATTCATGCAATTTGTAGGTAAATGGTTAGACCTGGAAAATATCATCCTGAGTGAGCTAACCCAATCACAAAAGAATGCACATGAAATGCAATCACTGATAAGTGGATATTAATGAGCCCAGAAGCACTAAATACTCAAGACACAAATAGCAAGTCAAATGATTCCCAAGAAGAAGAAAGGAGAGGACCCTGGGCATGTAAAGATTGCATCCAGTTTAGTAAAGAAACCGAGGGGGGAGGGGGAATGATTGGGGAATAGTTGGGGGGGAGAAGAACTATGGGAACTATGGTGGGTGGGAACTGGGAAATGGGAAAGCCTTTGAAATGTAAACATAGAATATAGAAAATAAAAATAACTAAAAAAAAAAAATGAAGTTTTAGGAAAGAGATACTCTAAACTTAAGATGCACTATACCACTTAATGGTGACCAGGGGGACAACTTTTTGGAGTCCTAGCAGCTAAGCGTCACGAAAACTAATTGGACCCAATGAACCAGATTAAATCTGAACACATTTGAATAAAAGCAGAGAGAGCCCCAGAGTCCCTGGAATCAGTCTTGTTCCTTCCGTGGATATTATCACCATCACTCTGAGCAAAACTTAGTAACAATGACAAGAGCAAATAGCACCACTGGGCCCTTGGTGACGTCAGCGTGTATACTGTCGTGGAGCAGTTTGAAGGCTTTACATCATCTCGCCATTTAAGGGATTTAACCCTCGCGGTTGTCCTGTGGAATATCAGATTCTGATGCTTCTGTGTTGCACCGGGAGTCTGGGACAAGGCGCTGGTTCGTTTGAACTGTCAACGTCGCACCATCTAGAGTCACCTATGGAGGGAGAGAGTCTCGATGAAGAATTACCTAGATCGAGTTGGCACGTGGGCATGTCTGGCATGTAGGATTGTCTTCATTGCTGACCGGGGTGAGACGCCCACCCTGAGTATACAGGACAGCATTTTATGGATAAACCTTACACTGTATAAGAGAGATCCGGCTGAAGAACAACCAGGCAGTGTGGGCTTGTGGTATGGCTATCTGTTTCAACTTCTTTTCACCTTGGATTCTGATGGACTGTACCCTGGCATTGGAAGCCACATAAAGCCCTCCCTGATTTTCGCCCCCCCCGGGGGGAGGGGGTGTTACCATGGCAACAGAAATGAAACTAGAAGAGAAACTGTGGACTCATGGCTGTGATCAAAAACTGAGGGTTTTCTCCACATATCCCATAGTCCTGCAGTGGTGCTACAGATCCCAAAAAGACCTAAATTTCAGCCATTCCCTGTCCTGCTTAGTGACATGAGGGACTAAATAATGTCTCAGATTTAAAAAAAAAAAAAGTTTAAATTTCTCAAGTCAGTCAGAGAAACCTCACTCTGGAGCTAGGCTGTGGATGACTGTAAAGTAGCCCTTGTCTTAGACAGTGGAGTGTGAGATGAGTGAGAATCGGGTCCTGCCTATGCAGCTCCACCCCCAACGTCACTTCACCATACAAAGAACAGAATAGCTCAAGGTCAGGCACCTTTCAAAATGCAATCCCAGCGCTAACTCATTATGACCTTGGACACGTTTTATTTAACTTCTCCGAATTTCGTACAATTTACTTTTTAAAAAGCAGGAAAGGGCATAATAAAAAGCCGCGCCTCTTAAGGTTGTTGTAAAGGTGAACAACGCAGCATATTCGGAGGGCTCAGCTTTGCGTGTGTACTTGATAAATAATAAACAACACAGCTTTACTTAAAGTCATTTTCATCTTTCTCTGACTTCCAGAATATTTTTTAAGTGTCCCCTAAAACTTCAACGTCTTCTGAGTCCTCTCCCGAGCATCACAGAAAGTGTACTGGAAGGCAAATTTCAAAATTAAAGAAAACACTGTCAAAAAGAAATACGACTCCTTGAATCTCAAAAGGCTGTCGCTTGAACCTGGAGGCTGATTCGCAGCAATGAGGAACAACAGGGAAATGTGTGCATGTCTATGGGGCAGCCTTTAGGGGAGTGATCCGTGCAGTTTCTCGTGGGACCCAAGACAGTTCTCCTATCTACCATTAAACAGTCTTTATACCAATCTCTTGTTCTTTCAAAGTCCTGATCAATATAGGATCATTGCACCCCAGGACTATGGAGGAAGGGTCAAAGAAAAAGCTTCAACCCAGGTTATCTCCGATAAGGAGAGCAGGATTTGGCTCCCTTCTCCCCTACAACCTGGCGTCATGCCCCACCATCAACCCTAATAAGAATTTATTACCCTGACAGCTATCAGGTTTCACTCCTTATTTGACTGTCTAAGGGCCGCATGCGCTCGCACATGCGTGCACGCTCTACAGCCCCTGAGTATGGAGATAAGGAATCTTCCAACACCGCTGTCATGGCCAATTGAACATGGCCACACAAACCTGGCCCCAGATATCCTGGCCACCTCCCTAAGGGAATAAACACCCCTTTCTCCAGGCCCTCTAAGTGAACCAGTTCTCTAAAGCTATTCCAGAGTGTGTTTTCTTTGCCTGCGTACTCACCACATGTGTACCTGGCACCCATCTGAGTAAAGCGTCTCTCCCTCCAGTCTACCCCAATACACAGTGAGTGTGGCTACTCCTGAAGAAGTGGACACAAAACAGAAGTTAATATAACTAGATTTTCAGAAGCTACCTTATCCTGGCCTTCGGACAAATAATCATTGTTAAGCATTTCTCCTCCACAAAATGTGGTACTGGGTCTTGTGAACAGAATAGTCTTCATCCTTGCAGAAATATATACTCTACTTAGAAAGATGAAATGTCTCTTCCATGGAAAGCAACTAAAAAGCACCAAAGACAAAACACAAAGCAGGTTTATTGGAGAACTCTAGTAGGTCTCTTATTTAACTAATTGTGCAAAGGATCAAAACATCAGTGTAGGGGAATACCAGAACAGGGTAGTGGGAAGGGGTGGATGGGGAAACAGGGGGAGGGAAAAGGGCATGTGGGACCTTTGGGGGATGGGGAACCAGAAAAGGGGAAATGAAATGTAAATATAGAATATATCCAATAAATAATCTAAAAAAAACAAAAAACAAAAAAAAACTAATTGTGCAGGTCAAATGTTGGTAGCTTTCAGGGTGAACTTAAAGATCTCTCAAGAGTTAGAATAGTATTTTTACTGTTTCCTTGTGTTGGGGCAGATGGCAGAGTGGGAGGGTTTGTGTTTAAGTGTGTGTTTGTATGTGTGTGGATGCATGTGCACATGAGGACACTGTATATGTGGAGACCAGAGGTCTACGTCTGATGTTTTCCTCAATCTTTATTTAAGATTTATTTTTAATTGACAGGGTGGGGCACTGTGAACCCAGGTGTCAGAGAAGGTCAGAGCTGGATGTCTTAGTTTGGGTTTCATTGCTAAAAAGAGATACCATGACCAAGGCAACTCTTACAAAGGGCAACATTTAATTGGGTCTGGCTTACAGGTTCAGAGGTTCAGTCCATTATCATCAAGGCAGGAGCATGGAAGCATCCAGACAGGCATGGTGCTAGAAGACCTAAGGGTTCTACATCTTGTTCCAACGGCAAAAAGAAGACTGACCTCTAGGCAGCTAGGAGGAGGGTCTCAAAGCCCTCACCCAAGGTGATACACTTCCTTCCACATGGCCACACCTACTCCAAGGCCATACCTCCTAATAGTGCCACTCCCTGGGCCAAGTACATTCAGACCACCACACTGGAGTCATCAGTGGCTGTGAGCTGCCTGACATAAGTGCCGGGAACCAGACTGAGGTCCTCCATAAGAGCAGTCCCACTCTTGGCCATGGGGCCATTCCTCCAGCCACACATTCCCTCAGTGAATTGTAGCTTCTACTTCAGCCAGGGAGGCTGATGATCCAAGTTAGGGATCCTCCTGCCTCTGCTTCCCCGTTGCTGCGGTCAGATGTAGATGTTGGAGATCCAAACTCAAGCCTTTATGTCTGCACAGCAAGCACTTTACTGACTGGGTCATCTCCCTAGACCTCCAGAGACTCCTCGTTAAGCATGAGACAGAGCACACAGCTCAGGAAGCTACACGAATTCGTTCTATCACATTTTTGGCTACGTTCTCCCTCTGACAGCGGATGATACATTTATGAGTAGTTCTGTCTCCCAGCTACCTTGATCCTGGCACATCTTCCTATCACTTCTAGAGGGGCTCAATTAACAGTGCTTGAATGAATATGGTTCTGCAGTTTATGAGCTATAACTGACATTATCGTCTGAAGTTATAGATTTTTATCATACTCGGCTTTCCATAATCATCCCCTTTAGTCTGATAAACCCAGGCAATAGTCAGATTCAATTATTTGCTAACAGTGTGTTTTTCTAATTAAGCCACATAATTCTTCAACTTAATCCTCTGTAGGATGTAGGGGGGTTGTAGCAGCTAAATAGTAGATCACTGGCTAGTGTGTGTATAATCTTGAGTTCCACCACAGAACCACAAAAAGGTAAGTAAGATGGAACTTAAGTTTAGTAAGTAGTAACTCAGGATTATCAGAGGGAGGTGGATTAGCCACATGGAGACTAAAAAGTGGCCCAGCAATTTTGGGCCCAGGAGCCAGGCAGCTCCACAGTCTTCTGTGCAGAGAGTGATCTCTCAGCAGCGCTTTCACTTCTAGGCATGGAGGTGAGAGCTCCACTTTCTCTCCAATAACTAACTAGGAGTGAACAGGGCATGAAATCAGTGGAGCAGCCAGGACAGGATCCTTCCAGTCACCATCTGCTCCCAGGAGCCAGGCAGATCCACAGCGATCTGCACACAGATCCCAGAAAGGAGTTGGTCTCCCAGGAGTGCTGATACAGGATTACAGGCCCACAGGAGGGACAAGCTCCAGCCAGAGACAGCAAGACCAACTAACACCAGAGATAACCTGATGGCAAAGGGCAAGCACAAGAACCCTACCAACAGAAACCAAGGCTAGTTGGCAACATCAGAACCCAGTTCTTCCACCACTGCAATTCCTGGATACCCCAACACACCAGAAAAGCAAGGGTTGGGTTTAAAAATCACATCTCATGATGATGATAGAGGACTTTAAGAAGAACATAAATGACTACCTTAAAAAACTCAGGAGAACCCAGGTAAACAGATAGACGCCCTTAAAGAATTACAGGAAAACACACCCAAACAGGTGAAGGAACTGAACAAAACCATCCAGGATCTAAAAATGGAAGTTGAAACAATAAAGAAATCACAAAAGGAGACAACACTGGAGATAGAAAACCTAAGAAAGAAATCAGGAGTCATAGGTGCAAGCATCAACAACAGATTACAGGAGATATAAGAAAGAATCTCGGGTGCAGAAGATACCATAGAAAACATTGACACAACGGTAAAAGAAAATGCAAAATTCTAAAAGCTCCTGACCCAAAACATCCAGGAAATCCAGGACACAATGAGAAGACCAAATCTTAGGATGATCAGTATAGAAGAGAGTGAAGATTTCCAACTTAAAGGGCCAGTAAATGTATTCAACAAAATTATAGAAGAAAACTTTCCTAACTCAAAGAAAGAGATACCCATGGACATGCAAGAAGCCTACAGAACTCCAAACAGACTGGACCAGAACAGAAAATCCTCCCTGCACATAACACCAAATTCACTAAACAAAGAAAGAATATTAAAAACAGTAAGGAAAAAAGGGCAAGTAACTTATAAAAGCAGACCTATCAGAATCACACCAGACTTCTCACCAGAAATTATGAAAGCTAGAAGATCCTGGGAAGATCTCATACAGACCCTAAGAGAACACAAATGCCAGCCCAGACTACTATACCCAACAAAACACTCAATTACCATAGATGGAGAAACCAAGATATTCCATGACAAAACCAAATTTACACAATATCTTTTCACAAATCCAGCCCTTCAAAGGATAATAGATGGAAAACACCAATACAGCGAAACTATACCCTAGAAAAAACAAGAAAGTAATATGCCATTAACAAACCAATAAGATAACCACATAAACAACTCCACCTTTAACAACAATAATACCAGGAAGCAACAATAACTTTTCCTTAATATCTCTGAATATCACTGGACTCAATTCTCCAATAAAAAAGCATAGGCTAGCAGACTGGATATGTAAACAGGACCCAACATTTTGCTGCATACAAGAAAGCCACCTCAGTAACAAAGACAGACACTACCTCAGAGTAAAAGGCTGGAAAACAGTTTTCCAAGCAAATGGTCCCAAGAAGCAAGCTGGAGTAGCCATTCGAATTTTGAATAAAATCAACCTTCAACCTAAAGTTATCAACAAAGGATAAGGAAGGACACTTCATACTTATGAAAGGAAAAATATACCAGGAAGAACTCTCAATTCTGAACATCTATGCTCCAAACACAAAGGCACCCACATTCATAAAAGAAACTTTACTAAAGCTCAAAGCACACATTTCACCTCACACAATAATTGTTTGAGACTTCAACACCCGACTCTTACCAATGGACAGAGATCAGGGAAACACAAAATAAACAGAGACACAGTGAAACTAACAGAAGTTATGGACCAAATGGATTTGGCAGATATCTATAGAACATTTCATCCTAAATCAAAAGAATATACATCTTCTCAGCACCTCATGGTACCTTCTCCAAAACTGACCATATAATCAGTCACAAAACAGACCTCAACAGATATAAGAAGATTGAAATAACCCCATGCCTTCCTCTACTCAAAGAATAAACAGGCTGAGAAAAAATTAAAGAAACTATTTCCTTCACAATCATCACAAATAATATAAAATACCTTGGTGCAACTCTAATTAAACAAGTGAAAGATTTATATGACCAGAACTTCAAGTCTCTGAAGAAAGAAATTGAAGAATGTCTCAGAAGATGGAAAGATCTCCCATGCTCATGGATTGAAAGGATTAATATAGTAAAAATGACCATCTTACCAAAAGCAATCTACGGATTCAATACAATCCCCATCAAAATTCCAACTCAATTCTTCATAAAACTAGAAAGATCAATTTGCAAATTCATCTGGAATAACAAAAACCAAGAATAGCAAAAGCTATTCTCAACAATAAAAGAACTTATGGCAGAATCGCCATCCATGACCTCAAGATTATACTACAGAGCAATCATGATAAAAAACTGCATGGTATTGGTACAATGACAGGCAGGTAGATCAATGGAATAGAACTGAAGACCAAGAAATGAATCCACATACCTATGGTCACTTGATCTTTGACAAAGAAGCTAAAACCATCCAGTGGAAAAAATATAGCCTTTTCAACAAATGGTGCTGGTTCAACTAGCAGTCAGCATATAGAAGAATGCAAATTGATTCATTCTTATCCCCTTGTACAAAGCTCAAGTCCAAATAGATACACAGAAACTAATGGAAAAGAAAGTGGGGAAGAGCCCATGGGCACTTGAGAAACATTCCTGAACAGAAAACCAATAGCTTAGGCTCTAAGATCAAGAATTGACAAATGGGACCTCATAAAATTGCAAAGCTTCTGTAAGGCAAAGGACACTGTCAATAGGACAAAATGCAACCAACATATTGGGAAAAGATCTTTATCAAGCCTACATCTGATAGGGGACTAATATCCAATATATACAAATAACTCAAGAAGTTAAACTTGAGACACCCAAATAACCCTATTAAAAATTGGGGGTACAGACCTAAACAAAGAATTCTCAACTGAGGAATACTGAATGGCTGAGAAGCGCCTAAAGAAATGTTCAACATCCTTAGTCATCAGAGAAATGCAAAGCAAAACAACCCTGAGATTCTACCTCATACCAGTCAGAATATTTAAGATCAAAAACTCAGGAGACAGGCAGGTGTTGGTGAGGATGTGAAGAAAGAGGAACACTCCTCCATTGCTGGTGGGATTGCAAGCTGGTACAACCACTCTGGAAATCAGTTCGGTGGTTCCTCAGAAAATTGGGCATAGTACTACCTAAGGACTCAGCTATACCACTCCTAGATATAGTCCCAGAAGATTCTCCAACATGTAATAAGGACACATGTTCCACAATGTTCATAGCAGCCTTATTTACAATAACCAGAAGCTGCAAAGAACCCAGCTATCCCTGAACAGAGGAATGGATACAGAAAATGTGGTACATTTACACAATGGAATTCTACTCAGCTATTAGAAACCATGAATTCATGAAATTCTTAGGCAAATGAATGGAACTATAAAATATCATCCTGAGAGAGGTAACCCAATCAGAAAAGCACACACATGGTATGTACTCTCTGAGAAGTGGATATTAGCCCAGAGCTTGAAATACCAGGATACAATTCACAGAGCAAGCAAAGCCCAAAAAGAAGAAAGACCAAATGGGGCCTTCTTAGAAGGAGGAACAAAATACCCATGGGAGGAGATACAGAGACAAAGTGTAGAGCAGAGACTGAAGGAAAGACCATCCAAAGACTGCCCCACCTGGGGATCCATACCATATACAGTCACCAAACCCAGACACTATTGTGGTTGCCACAAGTGCTTGCTGACAGGATATAGCTGTTTCCAGAGAGTCTCTGCCAGTGACTAACAAATACAGAGGGGGATGCTCTCAGCCAACTATTGAACTAAGCACAGGGTCCCCAATGTAGGAGCTAAAGACCCAAGAAGCTTAAGGGGAACAACAATTTGAACCACCCAATACCCCCAGAGCTCCCAGGGAATAAACTACCAACCAAAGAGTACTCATGGAGGGACCCATGGCTCCAGCCATATGGGTAGCAGAGGATGGCCTTGTCAAACATCAATGAGAGGAGAGTTCCTTGGACCTGTGAAGGCTCATTTCCCCATGGTAGGGGTATGCCGGGTAAGGGAAGTGGGAGTGGGTGGGTTAGTGAGCAGGGGGAGCAGAGATAGGATAGGGGAAACAAGGAAAGGGGATAGCATTTGAAATGTAAATAAAGAAAATATCTAATAAGAAGGAAAAAAGTGGCCCAGACAGTGAGCTGATTAAGGCATATCAAAATATAAAGGCCGTGGGTATGTCATTCATTCGGAAACCCAGAACATTAGTGCAGGTGGTGAGGAATTTTATACTAGTACTACACACACACACACACACACACACACACACACACACACACGAGAGAGAGAGAGAGAGAGAGAGAGAGAGAGAGAGAGAGAGAGAGAGAGTAAATTGTGGTCATGCCCCATAGCAGAAGCCAAGGGGCAACCAAGACTTCCATCTTCAGAGTGAGACGCCCCAAACTCTCCACTAGGCTGCCATGATGAGTGAGAATCTGGGGTTACTAAGTAGTGACTGTCACTGGTGTCCACATGTTGACAGAGGAAGCTGTGGCCAGGCACTCTACCCTCAGAAGTAAGAGGGGACCTTCTTGATCTTTGAGTCAGTGGAAGCTATATGAGGAATCTAACCTCCCACCCTCCACTGGCAGTGCCAGGGTGGGCTCCACCTCTTGGCGGCTGGAATAGAAAGTCAGAGGAAACTAATAAGATAAAAAGGTATCTAACCCGAGTCTGTCATTAAAAAGGCTTCAAGAAGTAACCTCGAACACCTAAGACAAACGAGTAGTCGAAATTCTCCGCAGAGAGATGGAAGACATAAAGTCGGCATTGAAATATCAGAAGTGGAAAAAAAAAGTAGAAGAAAGAGAGTAGATTGGTTGGCTCCATAGAGGCAGGGAGACAGCTGCGGAAACAATGAACACAAGAGAAAGCAACAGAAAGTAGCTGATCAAAACGACAGAGAGAACACGGACTGCGGGGAGGGGGAAACCCACCGGGACCCATGGCACTGTGGCAGACGACTTAACAGTCCTGAAAGAAAAGTTGAAAGCAAGCAGAGGTAACGTACACAACAACAGTATAAAGCTTCCAAACTGCTAAAAGGTGATTCAAATTCGCTAGGAATTAAGAGTTGCACAATAAAATAATGTTTTATTCTCTCCTTCTCCAATCAGCAAAACGAGTTAGGACCAGTGACTTCCATGTTGGTAAGTATGGAGGAAGTGGGGACTCTTAAAGTCAGTAGTCTTTAAAGTGTTTCCATCAGTGACAAACTTACTGCGAAGTAAGAGAGTGAGCAGCATTCGGGCTGCTGCCATTAAAGTTACAAATGTGCGCATTTGCTGACATTGAAATGCTACTTCCAGAAACAAATGCATCCCATGAAATAACCACATGTACTCAGAAAAAAATGGAGAATATATTTTTCATAAAGGCTATTTCTGGCAATAGGTGTGATAATGAAAAATTACACATAAAAATGTCTGTGAGATACAAATGGTTAGCAATGGATGGCCTATTTGCACTCCGAATGTGATTGAGTTGCATAAGATATGTGTGTGTGTGTGTGTGTGTGTGTGTGTGTGTGTGTGACTTATTTGCTTTGATATGAAAAATACTTGCAAAGGCACAATATGTATACTACATTCCAGCCCCAAATACAATCTCATTAAGCAAAGAATGTGAGTATAATGTGCAGAAAAGTGGGCGCGAAGATAAGAAACTTTCAGCACGATACCTGACTCCAAACTGTGTCTACTTAGAATTCTGCACAAATTGGACAGTCTTCTGTGATCAGTGAAGCAGCTGGGAAGGAAGTCTTCCTGCCACCACTTACACCAGGGAGCCGGGAGACTCCACAGTCTCCTGTGATCAGTGGAGCAGCTGGGAAGGAAGTCTTCCTGCCACCATTTGCACCAGGAGCAGGGAGACTCCACAGCATTCTGTGCATAGCCCGCCAGGAAAGAATGATCTCCCAGCAGGCTTTCACTTTTAAGCACAGAGGTGAGATCTCTAACTTCTCTCTGGAGGGGACCAGCTAGGAGCACACAGGGCCTAAGATCAGTGGAGCAGCTAGGACTGAAATCTTCCTGCTGTCATTTGCACCAGGAGAAAGAGATCTCCCAGCAGTGCTTTCACTTTTGAGCTCAGAGGAGTAAGGACTCAAGCTTACAGGCCCACAGGAGGAACAAACTCCAGTCAGAGACAAGAATACCAACTAGCACCAGATGGTGAAAGGCAAGCACAAGAACCCTACCAACAGAAACCAAGGCCACATGGCAACATCAGAATCCAGTTCTCCCACCACAGCAAGTCCTGGATACCCCCAACACACTGGAAAAGCAAGAGTTAGATTTAAAATCGTATCTCATGATGCTGATAGAGGGCTTCAAGAAAGACTTAAATAACTCCCTTAAAGAAATACAGGAGAACATCGGTCAACAGGAACAAGCCCTTAAAGAGGAAACACAAAAATCCCTTAAAGAAATACAGGAGATCATGTGTCAACAGGCAGAAGCCCTTAAAGAAGAAACACAGAAATCCCTTAAAGAATTACAGGAAAACACAATCAAGTGAAAGAACTGAACAAAACCATTGTAGGGCTGGATTTGTGGACAGATATTGTGTAAATTTGGGGTTTTTTTTGTTTTTGTTTTTGTTTTGGGTTTTTGTTTTGGTTTGGTTTGGTTTGGTTTTTGGTTTTTGGTTTTTCAAGACAGGGTTTCTCTCTATAGTCCTGGCTGTCCTAGAACTCACTCTATAGACCAGGCTGGCCTTGATCTCAGAAATGCAAAATTCATAAAGCTGGTAACTCAAAACATCCAGAAATTCCAGGACACAATGGGAAGACCAAACCTAAGGATTATAGGTATAGACAAGAGTGAGGATTTACATCTTAAAGTCCCAGTAAATATCTTCAACAAAATTGTAGAAGAAAACTTCCCTAACCTAGAGAAAGAGATGCCCATGAACATACAAGAAGCCTACAGAACTCCAAACAGACTGGACCAGAACAGAAAATCTCCCGGCACATAATAATCAAAACACCAAATTCACTAAACAAAGAAAGAATATTAAAAACAGTAAGGGAAAAATGGCAAGTAACTTATAAAAGCAGATGAGAATCACACCAGACTTCTCACCAGAGATGATGAAAGCTAGAAGATCCTGGGCAGACCTCAAACAGACCCTAAGAGAACACAAATGCCAGTCCAGGCTACTATACCCAGCAAAACTCTCAATCATCATAGATGGAGAAACCAAGATATTCCATGATAAAACCAAATTTGCACAATATCTATCCACAAATCCAGCCCTACAAAGGATAATAGATAGAAAACGCCATCACAAGGAGGGAAACTACACCCTAGAAAAAGCAAGAAAGTAATCTTCCAACAAACCCAAAAGGATTTGTTGGAAACCCACAAACCCACACAAACATAAAAATAACATAAAAAATAACAGGAACCAATAATCACTATTCCTTAATATCTCTTAACAACAATGGATTCAACTCCCCAATAAAAAGACAGACTAACAAAATATTTCTCATGTAAATCCTAAATTTTATCAGAAAATGTTTGTAATTTCCTTTTTAATTAATTTAGTAATTTCTTTTATGTCTACCATTTTATCTGCATTATTTTTCATGATAATTTTTAATTTTAATATGTCTTTCTATATACTTACTCCATTTTATTAGAAATGTTTTCAATGTAAATCTTTGATTTTATCACAAATGTTTCTAATTCCATGTTCAATTAATTTAGAAAGAGTTTTTACATCAACCATTTTTATATAAAATTTTCCATTAAATAGCCAATTTTAAGGTGTTTGTCTATTTAGTTCTTGAATTTTACAGAAATATTTTCCATGTAAATTGTCAATGTTTTCTGAAAATGTTTATAATTCCACCTTCAATCAACTTAGAATTATCTTTATGCCTATTATTTTATCTATATAATTTCCATGATAATCTTTAATTTTAACATGTTTTTCTATATATTTCTGCAATATCAGAAATAGTTTCCATGTATATCTTCAAGTTTATCAAAAAATGTTTATAATTCCACTTTTAATCAACTTAGGAATACTTTTATGCCTACCATTATTATAAAATTTTCCATGATAATCTTCAATTCTAACATGTTTTCTACATTTTTCTACAATTTTATCAGAAATATTTTCCACATAAATCTTTGATTCTATCATAAAATGTTTCTATCCCATATTTCAATTAATTTAGCAATGCTTTACATGTCTATCACTTTACTCCTTAATTTTCTATTAAAATTGTTGATTTTAACGTGTTTATCTGAAATATTTTCCATGTAAATCCCTAATTTTATCATAAGTGTTTTTACTTCCCTTTACTTCCCTTTCCAATAAATAAAAAAAATTTTAAAAAAATTAAAAAAAGAAAAAGAATTCTGCACAAATTGAAGAAAAACAGAAAGTGTTATTATATTGGTCATTCTTTCTATCACTGTTATAAAATAATTGGACAGCAGAAATGTAAGAAAGAAGAGACTTGTTATGGTTCATGGTTTCTAAGGAAACAGTCCATCATGGCGCAGAAGGCATGACGGTGGGAACGACCTCTCTTACTGTGATGGGAATATGTGGATGATTTTCACCTATCTTAGCAGATTAGAGGTACAGAATGTGATGGGGAAAAGGGGATAATATCCCCCCCAAACCCACCCCAGGGACCTACTTGCTGCAGCTAAAATTCTATGTCCACAACGCTCTAAGCCCTTCCAGGTTAGGGACCAAGATTTCAAAGACATTAGCCTGAAATGTGACATTTCAGACTCAAACTCTGACAATCACCATAGAGAATGATTTGGACAAACAGAGATGAAGAGAGGACTTAAACCTTCCTATATCAAAAGCTGTCAATTACTGAGTTTGACCGGAAATCAGGGACAAAAGTGAATTTTTCTCCACTCTGTATCTTTGACTTTTGCCCATTTTTATGTGCCTTTATTATTAATTGTATAACAAAAAAAATCACAAAGAAATAACCATTTGTCTTCTAAAAGAACAACAGGAAGTGTAATGATAGCTTACTTTGTCCACAAAATGTGCCAAACATTGAAGCAAACGCTTGTCCCATATTTTTCTATTTGAGAAAACTGAGAGACACTTACTATATGCCGTTTTAAGTACTTGAACTACAACACATGTTTTCTCTAAAATCAGTATATTTGATAATTTCTATTTTATGGATGAAGTAGTTAAACCAGAACTTGATACTTTGTAGCTAAGCCAGGTGCTCAACTGGTTTATCTGACCCCAATAACTATACTCCCATTTCCCGTACAGCGTAGTAGAGACTAGTAGAGACTTGCACTGACTGGCGAAGCAGTCTTGTTTTCCTTCCTACATGGATGCTTGTCACAGAGCTAGCAAGATGGCCGGGTGTACAAAGTACACGCTACACCAACGTGAGGACCCGACTTAGCATCCCCAGCATCCACATAGACGTCAGGATGCACCGACCCGCCAGACTAGGCAAAATGGTCATCTCTAGGCTCAGTGACTGACGCTTGCTCAAAAACTAGGGCAACAGAAGAAGGCATCCGAAGACAACCTCTGGTCTCCACATCCATACACAGACAAACACACACATGCACAAAGCAAGAAACTATGACTCTAAGAATAAACTAGAGACATTTATAATCCTGTGCCTCTAAAATGACAGGGCAATATCGAGATGTTGTCTTCGATTACACTTTAAATATAACATTGACACTAAAAATAATGGCTATTAGGCTAATCCTGTCAAAGCAAGCTAATTAATGTTAGTGTATAGTTATCTAATATTCTGTGGATTAGTATGGGCTATTCTAAATAATAAACAATGAGTAGCTAGTGCAACATCTTAACCTCTTTTTTAAGAACTCTCCTTGAGCAAAAAGAGAAGGAAAAAGTAAACATCTATCTTCTTTGAGTGTCATCATGGAGAGGCAGCATTTTCTGTCCTCCCTGGAGGCTCCTTCCCTGAAGCACTTGTGATGTTAAAGAGTATGCCTCTCTCTCCCTGAAATTAAAGGAAGCACCTGACACTACATAGACCTCTTAGGCTTCTGTTTCTGCTTTTATTTTCTAAGCTGTGTGCCATGAACCAACACATCTGCAAGGTCACGGCACCAACAAAAAGGGTCTTAGAGAAGTTTGAGACAGAAACAGGAATCAGGACTGGATTTGCCCATAGCAGGAGCCAGAGACCTCCTATGTGGCATCTGTCTGCACAAAGATATGCCAGCAGCATACCTTAATGGAAACAATACTACAATGAAACCTACCTAGCTCTCAAAAGAAAGAAATATACTACTCCTGGGAGAGAGGCAGGAATTCCATCAGGGTCATAACACTACACACACACACACACACACACACACACACACACACACACACGTATGCAGTTACTATTTTTCTCATCGCTGAACCTGGTGCCCACAGATACCTACACTAGGATGTGGACTCAGCCCAGCACCCACCATTCAGGATGCTTCACTTAAAAGCTGCTTTGTCTAGACTCAATAAAAGAAGCCCCTAGTCTTACTGTGACTAGATATGCCAAGGCTGGTTAGTGCCCATGGGAGGTCTCTTTTCTGAAGCGAAGGGGAAGAGGGGGGATAGGGCGTGAAAGGAAGAGACTAGGAAGAAAGGGCTGAGGGGAAGCTGCAATCAGGGTGTAAGTAAAGAGCTTAACCAATTAAAATAAAAAGGTTTAGTCTCCAGTTTCTAGGATGACCCCTTCTAAACCTCCCACTTCTCGAGTACTTCATCCCTGTCTCTACTGACTCCCTTCTCTCTGTCCTGGGACTCCTCTCAAGCGCGCATCTGGCATGATGCCAGGCACAGCATGGTTAAGGAGTGTGGAGAAAGGAAGGCCCACGCAGTTGAGTATGAGTTCATTTTACCTACTCAAAAATCTAAAACCTCTGAATGGAAGACCAGAATGCACCAGAGGATGTAAAAACGGGAGATGGGGCCAACCCTAAGTCTCATCAGGTAAGATCTAAGGATAAGATTCATGAGGAATAGTGGCTTTCAAAATGAGATGATCGTTGTAGCCCAAACTACAAAGAAGCCTATAAAAGGGGTCTCATTCTTCTCCTTTTCTTTAGGAACTGCCTTCCTACCCATTAGTCAGAATTCAGATGAGGAAGAGCAGCCCCCCTCCACTCATCTGTGGTGAGGTGGCATGGGTGTGAGGGTGATGCCCTCCTCCCCGTCCTCCTCACCACCACCGGTGGCAGTCAGGAGAGCTGGCCTTGGGGTCATGAGAGCTAGCTGTGTCCTTGCCAACGGCAACACTCAGGAGATCTGGGGCATCTCACCCTGCTTGAGGGCGTGTGGTGAGCCAGCCCCTGAGGGTGAGAGTGCAGGAGAGCTGGGCCTGCAACCTCTCTGATGGGAGGTGATGGATGTAGGTACAGGGGTGATGCCTTCTTCCTCTTCCCCTACCACCTGGAGAGCTGGTCCTGGAGGCAGGAGAGCAAGAGAGCTAGCCCTGTCTCCTCACCCACCCCCCAACCCCTCATCTCCACCACCACCCACAAATGTCTATAGCACTAGGTAGAGTGGTTCCTGCACCTCATCTGGGCAACACAATGGAACTGACCCTGGTGGAGGGGGCACATGTGAACCAGCCCCAAGGGTGTGAGAGCAGGAGAGCTGGCCCAGCCCCTCCCGGTCTGCAGCATGTGGGCTCCTCACCTTTACTGGGTAACAGAGCTGAGCTAGCTCTGGAGGCGTGGATGCCAGTGAGCTGCCCCGAGGGCATGGCAACTAGAAGGCTAACCTTGCCTCCTGCCAGTGGTAGCATGGGATGGCCTAGCTGGAGCAGGGCCAGAGAGCCTGAGCTGTTGCTGTAGATAAGGGAAAGCCAGCTGGCTGACTGGTTCAGCTACCCCCCAGGCCCAGATCCAGAGCTCTGAATTGGCCCACCCCAAAAGTCTATGTGATCTTCAAAAGGTTGTGACTGCTGTCCAGCTGACCCAAAGCTGCAGAGTCTCCATGACACAGGGAAACAACAGAATAACCCAGAGGAGTGCTGATGAGGATTCAATGTTGATGGTGTCACAGAAGCCAGAGATCTTGAACCAGACCAATGACTCACAGCACAAATATTTGCAAGTAAAGATGTGTAGACAGAGGGATACACAGTATTGTGGGGGCACACTGTGACATACTACAGCTTCCACAATGAGATGTTTTCCATGCTTTTTTTTTTTCCATTGGTGGTGGTGGTAACGATGGTAGTGGTAATAGTGGTGGAGGGAGAAGAATGTGTGTGTGTGTGTGTGTGTGTGTGTGTGTGTGTGTGTGTGTGTGTCATATGCGGAGAGATTGTAAGGATAAAGGGCAGATATGATTGGATGGGAGATAAGCAGGACTATGGTGCATGGTGTGAAACTCACAAGGAATCAATAAAAGTGTTTATAAAAAAAATGGAAAATGAAGCTAAGATTGAACCAATCTTAATAATAAATCTGCCAAAATGAGGTAATCAAATATATGCCAGATTTCTCCATGGGCAGCTTGGCTCTTTGGATCAAGATAAGCCACAGGATAGAGGCTCTTGATAAGGCTATAGTAGAAAAAGAGCTCTTTTCAAAGTTGTTTTATTTACAACAATGACAAAATGGAGGCAAGGATAAACCACAGAATAAAAGTGAATCCAGTTGCTGTTTCCTTCCCCCCTCTGGGTGTTCTACTAAAAGTAAATTTTCGAGAGAAGAGAACATCGGAGAGGAAACACACGGCTACTCTGAGACAAGTAGAGGAGGCTCCCTTCAGCCTTCCTTCAGCAGGAAGGTGCTGAGCAGCCGTGGTTATTCCTCGCATACATTTCAGCCATCCTGTTTATGCAATGCAAAAGATGGTCAGATAATTGCATTATTGCACTACAAAACAGGCAGCTGAATGTGGAGCGGAACTCAGAAATGGAAACCTTGTCAGTTACTGTTAGAGAATCATCATATGAAACCAATTGTTCATTTTCTTTTCAGTCCATTAGCTACAAGGATGAAAGGAATGGCTCTCCCAACACGGAATATTCCAATTTCCAATTTCACTTAGCACTTTCCTACCCTACTTGGAAAGTAAAATACATTTATACTCTGGACTTAATTTGTTCCTTCTGACTAGGACTTTATTTTTGTCACAGACAACACTGAGTAATTGCTCTCTGGAATGAAGCCTCGAGGACACAGTACCTCTGACACAGATGGGGCTTGCCAGGCCTTCTGTTTAATAGACGGTCTGGTGACTGGAACACAATGTCCAACAACCACTTAAGCTCCTGTTTTCAGTTTTAGACAATTGTAAAATGGCTCAGCTCCAACTTGCCTTAATTAATAAAATCTATGTGTATATATTTAATGCACACTAATGTCCTACATAATGGCATTACAGTCAGGAACAGACTGAAAACAATGGCTGATGAAGATTAGGGTGGAGCTGAAGATTTCCTCACACCTAGTGAGGTTGTAGCCACCATGATGTCATAGTAAAATGCATGACTCACACCTCCAGAGTAGCACTGCTCTAAACAAACCTACCATATAACCAGCTGTAGAAACACATAACACATACAGTTATGTGTGGTACATAGTATATAATAACAAAAAGTGGCTCTGCCTCCACTATGCTTTTTAATCATTATTTTTCGAGGACTGACTAAGTTTTGTCTCTGTTCCTGTAATAAACACCACATAGTAGTTTGAATGAGAAAACACACAAACATACACACACACACACACACACACACACACACACACACCTCTATAGAAGATGCTTAAAACATATGGTCTTGTTAAAAGAATTGAGTCACTGAGGGCAAGTTTGAGGTTTAAAAGCTTCATACCATTCCCAATATGCCCTCTCTGCTTTATGATTTTGGTTCAAGATGCAAGCCCTTAGCTTCTACTCAAGATGGCACGTCTACCCACTGCCGCAATATTTAACCCGCTGGAACTGTAAGCCCAAGCAAACACTTTCTTCTACAAGTTGCCTTGGTCATGGTGTTTTATCACAGCAATAGGAAAGTAATTATGACAGAATTTGATACCAGGAGTGGGGTGTTACCATAACAGGCTTGACCATGATGTTTCTTTGGAGGAATGTGGAAAAATTTGCAACTTTGGACTAGAAAAAGCAGTTTAACATTGTAAGTAAAGTTTAACAGGCCATGCTAGTAGAAGCGTGGAAGATAATAGAGCTGAGAACTTTGCAGACTCTGAAGGTCCACCTAGCTCAAGAGGTTTCAGAGAGAAACAACAGTAGCAACTGAACTAGATACCATTCTTGTGATATTCAAATAATGTGTCCATTTTCTACCCATGTCCTAAGAACTTGCCTGAAGCTGAATTTTAAAGTAATGAATTAATTCCTTTAGTGGAGGAGATTTCAAGAAGGACTAATATTGACTCTGTCATATGGTTATTAATAATCAGTTTTATTCAGCTCTACAATGAAAAAGAGCAAGTGGAACAGAAAGAAATACAAAATGTATAATTTGAAGATTTAAAAAAAAAAAGCACTGGGAACTCAATGTTGCTGCCAAGGCTTATGCTGAAAGAGGTAAGGAGATTAAGGAAGAGGCCTAACTTAAGAGGCAAACCTACCACATAACCATCTATATAAAAATACAGCACATATATTTATGTACAGTAATATTATTACTGCATAACCGGTTATATAAAATATAGCACATATATTTATGCACAGTACATACTATTTGATAACAGTAAGTGACTGTATGAGTCATGGTTCTCTACAGGAATAGAACTGAGAGATTTAATATAGAGGTGGGGAGTATATCTATTAGAATAGCTTACAGGCTGTGGTCCAGATAGTCCAGCAATGGCCATCTACCACAGTAAGTTCCAAAATCCAGAAGTTGTTCAGTCCATATGACTGGATGTCATAATGTTTTCAGGATACACCAGAATCCCAAGGAAGGAGGCTCTAATGTCAGTGAAGGGATGGACTCGCCAGTGAGAGTGAGAACCAGCAGGCAAAGAACAAAAGCTTCCTTTTGCCATGTCTGTTATATAGGCTGCTATCAGAAGGTGTGGCCCAGATTAAAGGCAGATCTTCTCACCTCAAAAGATCTGCATTAAAAGTTGGTCTTCCCACTTCAAATTATTTAAATAAGAAAAATCCTCCACAGGTGTACCCAGCCACTTGAATTTCAGTTCATTCAAGATTAGGCATGTTGACAACCAAGAACAGCCATCAGAGTGACTATAGGTGAGGTCAAGACCTAACCCGGATAAGTTTCCGAATTGTGAAAGGAAAGGCCTATATTGGATATTAGCCCTCTGTCGGATGTGGGGTTGGTGAAGATCTTTTCCCACTTTGTTGGTTGTCGTTTTGTCCTTCTGACAGTGTCCTTTGCCTTGCAGAAACTTTGTAATTTTATGAGGTCCTATTTGTCAATTCTTGATCTTAGTGCATAAGCTATTGGTGTTCTGTTCAGGAACTTTCCCCCTGTGCCTATGTCCTCCAGGGTCTTCCCAAGTTTCTTTCCTAATAGTTTCAGTGTGTCTGGTTTTATGTGGAGGTCCTTGATCCACTTGGAGTTGATCTTAGTGCAAGGAGATAAGAGTGGGTCAATTCGCATTCTTCTGCATGTTGACCTCCAGTTGAACCAGCACCATTTGTTGAAAAGACTATCTTTTTTCCACTGGATGGTTGTAGCTCCTTTATCAAAGATCAAGTGACCATAAGTCTGTGGGTTCATTTCTGGGTCTTCAATCCTATTCCATTGATCCACTTGCCTGTTGCTGTACCAATACCATGCAGTTTTTAACACAATTGCTCTGTAGTACTGTTTAAGGTCAGGGATATTGATTCCCCCAGAAGTCCTTTTATTGTTGAGAATAGTTTTAGCTATCCTGGGTTTTTTGTTGCTCCAGGTGAATTTGAGAATTGCTCTTTCTAGATCTATAAAGAATTGAGTTGGGATTTTGATGGGGATCGCATTGAATCTGTATATTGCTTTTGGTAAGATGGCCATTTTTACTATATTGATTCTGCCAATCCAGGAGCAAGAAATATTTTTCCATCTTCTGAGGTCTTCGATTTCTTTCTTCAAGGACTTGAAGTTCCTGTCATACAGATCTTTCGCTTGTTTGGTTAGAGTTACGCCAAGGTACTTTATGTTGT
The DNA here is from genome assembly GCA_964023405.1 of Apodemus agrarius. Lineage (NCBI taxonomy): Eukaryota > Metazoa > Chordata > Mammalia > Rodentia > Muridae > Apodemus > Apodemus agrarius. The sequence continues at coordinate 16,524,870 of OZ030026.1, read as the reverse complement.
TTGTGGCTATTGTGAAGGGTGTTATTTCCCTAACTTCTTTCTCAGCCTGCTTGTCCTTTGAGTACAAGAAGGCTACTGATTTGCTTGAGTTAATTTTATAACCAGCCACTTTGCTGAAGTTGTTTATCAGCTGTAGAAGTTCTCTGGTGGAGTTTTTTGGATCACTTAAGTAAACTATCATATCATCTGCAAATAATGATAGTTTGACTTCTTCCTTTCCAATTTGTATCCCTTTGACTTCCTTATGTTGTCTAATTGCTCTCGCTAGAACTTCAAGTACTATATTGAAAAGATATGGAGAGAGAGGGCAGCCTTGTCTAGTCCCTGATTTTAGTGGGATTGCTTCAAGATTCTCTCCATTTATTTTGATGTTGGCTACTGGTTTGCTGTAGATTGCTTTTACTATGTTTAGGTATGGGCCTTGAATTCCTGCTCTTTCCATGACTTTTAGCATGAAAGGATGCTGAATTTTGTCGAATGCTTTTTCAGCATCTAATGAGATGACCATGTGGTTTTTTTCTTTTAGTTTATGTAGTGGAACTCAAGAAGTTAGACCCCAAAGAACCAAATAACCCTATCAAAAAATGGGGCACAGAGCTAAACAAAGAATTTTCACCAGAAGAAATTCGGATGGCTGAGAAACACCTTAAGAGATGTTCAACATAGTTAGTCATCAGAGAAATGCAAATCAAAACAACCCTGAGATTCCACCTCACACCAGTCAGAATAGCTAAGATTAAAAACTCAAGAGATGACAAATGCTGGTGAGGATGTGGAGAAAGAGGAACACACCTCCACTGTTGGTGGGATTGCAAAATGGTAAAACCGCTCTGGAAATCAGTGTGGCGGTTCCTCAGAAAATTGGGCATGTTCCTTCCAGAGGACCCTGGCATACCACTCCTGGGCATATACCCAGAGGATTCCCCTGCATACAATAAAGACACATGCTCCACTATGTTTATAGCAGCCTTGTTTATAATAGCCAGAAATTGGAAGGAGCCCAAATATCCCTCAAAGGAGGAATGGATACAGAAAATGTGGTATATTTATACAATGGAATACTACTCAGCAATTAAAAATAATGAATTCATGCAATTTGTTGGTAAATGGTTAGACCTGGAAAATATCATCCTGAGTGAGCTAACCCAATCACAAAAGAATACACATGAAATGCAATCACTGATAAGTGGATATTAATGAGCCCAGAAGCCCTAAATACTCAAGGCACAATTAGCAAGTCAAATGATTCCCAAGAAGAAAGGAGAGGACCCTGGGCCTGGAAAGATTGGATCCAGTTTTGTAGAGAAACTGTGGGGGGAGGGGGAATGATTGGGGAATAGTTGGGGGGGAGAGGAAATATGGGACATAGGGAGGGGGGAACTGGGAAAGGGGAAAGCCTTTGGAATGTAAACATTATAGAAAATAAAAATAAATAAATAAATAAATAAAACAGAAAAAAAAAAAGAAGGGAAAGGCCTAAACAACTTTCTGCTCCCACAAAAGATCAACAAACAAAAGCTCTTCCTAATGTGGTTCAAGGTGACCAGAGCATATCCCAAGTTTATAGCCAGATTTGGCAATGTTCTACACACAATGCTATCTTTAGAATCCTGAAGGTTACATCAGAGAATCTTCTTCTGTAGTTTCAGAGATCTGTTGAGACCAGGAAACATGTGGGGGGGTGCTCTGCATCAACACCTTGAGTACATTTTGTGAAGGTGTGACGTGAAGACCCCATGATGTTGGAGATTACAGGGCTGTAAGACATCTATCTGCCAAGGAAATCTGCACACAGAGAGTAGTGAGGGAGAGAAGAATGTTTTCTGCAGAAAAGCTAGAGAGATAGACATGCCTAAGTCCTCTGACACAAGACATAAAGCTACAAGATTTGGAGTTTGCCCTGCTGAGTTTTTGGTCTTACTTTGATACAGTTTTTCCTCACTTTGCCCCCATTCCCCTCTTTTGAAATGGTAATGCATATCCTGTGCCATTATACATTGGAAGTATATAATTTAATTTTCTTATCTTAAATGGGATTACTATGAAAAGACTGTCCTGATTTTTCAGAAAAGACTTTGTGCTTTCAAACAGTGTAGAGAATAAGAAAACTGTGGGGACTTTTGGAGCTAGTTTAAATTCAATCTGCATTATGCTGCGGCCATCAGCCTATGGTGAAGAAGTGGAGTGTGGTGGTTTGACGAAGAAACATTCCCCCACCCCATAGTCTTAGGCATTTGAAGTATTGGTCCCGAGTTGGCAGCACTATTTGGGGGCATTGAAACTGTGACCTAGGGAGAAGTGAATGAGTGGAAGCAGGCTTTGAGATTTTAAAACCTTGTGCTTGTAGTTCAACATGTAAGCCCTAAATTTCTGGTCCCACTACCAAGACTTTCCATTGCCACATTTCCCTGCTTAGATGTGATAGACTCCTGCCCTCCTGAAATTGTAAGCCCAAATAAACCCGTTTTCCTATGAGTTGGCTAGGTCATTGTCTTAGGGTTTTAGTTAAGTGTCTGTGAACAGACACCATGACCAAGGCAGGTCTTATAAGAAAAACTTTTAATTGGGGCTGTTTACAGGTTCAGAGGTTCAATCCATTATCATCAAGGTGGGAACGCGGCAGCATCCAGGCAGGCATGGTGCAGGAGGAGCTGAGAGTTCTACATCTTCAACTGAAGGCTGCTAGGAGAAGACTGGCTTCCAGGAAGCTAGGATGAGGATCTTAAAGCCCACACCCACAGTGAAAAACCGACTCCAACAGGGTCACATCTTCTAATAGTGCCACTCCCTGGGCAGAGCATATACAAACCATCACAGTCATGATGTTTTATCACAGCAGTAGAAGAGTAACTAATATATACCATGACCAAAAGCAACTTGGAGAGGAAAAAGTTTATTCTTATAGGTTTACAATCCCTCACCAAAGGGAAGCCAGAGTAGGAGCATAAGCAAAAGCTAGAGCAACATACCATAGAGGAATGCTGATTTCTTGTTTGCTCAGTTAGGTTTATTATATAGATGAGCGCAATCTACCTATGATATACTGTCCACAGTGATCTGGGCTTCCCTACATTGATACACAATTAATAAAATGCCTCCACAGGCATGCCCACAAGCAATCTAATTGAGGCAATTCTCCAGTTGACACTCTTGAAGATAATTCTAGGCTGAGTTGACAGCAAAAGCTAGGGGAAGGGCACTCCCATTTTTTAAAAAGAGAGACTGTAAACACCACATCATCACACTGTGCTGACAGTAGACTCGCCCATCTTGTGTTTACCACATTTCTTGATTGCTCTGAGAAACCACATCAAGTTATTGACCTAGACCATTTACATTCCCATGAATACACTCTGGGATGTTCACACCAGGATGAAATTTCCTAACAAAGCATTTCTCAAAAGTAACCCTACCATTTAGTGGCCAGAGACTAATTATACATCTAGTTTTTAAGATAATTCTTCAAACACAATCTATATTCAAGAGAAGCTTGGAAAGTGTTAATAAATCTACTCTGATCACTGAGTTAGCCAACCAAGACAAAACAGAGAAGAATTTGGACTTCTGTTTACCTGATTTTGAAGTCCACGTTCTATTTACCATACTCTGGGAGAGAGTTTGGAGGGGAGGGGAGGTGTGTTTGCATGAATGGAGGATTAGCATGCACACATGTGCACATGCATGAGGAGACCAGACATTAATATTGGGTGTCTTCCTTAATCACACTCTTCAGTTCTCACTAAATCAGGAGCTTGTCACTTATACTCGGCTGACTGGACAGAGGATTCAAAGGACCCTTCTGTCTCTGTGGTATCCAACGTTTCTCTAGGTGCTGGCTGTAGAACTCAGGTCCTTGTGCTTAGGTAGAAAGCCCTTTATCAACTGGGCCATGTCCCCGGCACTGGGAGAGGGTTGATTTAAGGGTGGTCGATCCTAAGGAAAAATTGCAGTGAAGAACAACAACAATAAAAGATGTACCCTGCTATTGAGCTGCCTCTGGGTTTATGTTCGGTTACTTTGATATTCTCTTTCTATGGGACAGATCAATAACCTACAAACTGAATCTCAAGTTGTCACCTACGGCCCAATAAAAGACTTCTGTTGAGCAGGTCTGCTGTCCATGTCTTCCTAGATGAAGTCTCCCCATTCTCAGAACTAGAGGAGAATATGCAGGCTGGACTGCACATACTTAGATGGTATACAGATCAAGCCAAAGGGATGGTAGAACTTTTCAAGGAAGCTGCAGTTCCAAGAACCAAGGAGGGGATTGGTGAAGAAAGAGATCTAAAATCATTTGCCGCCCCGCCCCCCATGCTTTGATCCTGTGTGTAAACATATTCTCATTGCCAGTAACAGAAGTGAGTAGGGCAATGTGAACAGAAAAATGGGAGGAGAGGAGAAAGGGCGCATAGACTTCGCAATTCCAAATGTACAGTTCCAGTCAACCTATGAACCTGACAGTGTCGTTAAAACATTCAGTAATGGTCATCCATTACAATATACATGCAAGTAATGCTAGAGAGACCAAGCAAGTTATACGTAGTACACATACACCATACATGCATGTAATAAATTTTAAAGGTCATGAACTTGAAAGAGAGCAAGGAGGGTGAATGGGGGGGGGTGGTTGGAGTAATGAAAAGGAGGGAGAAAAATTGTAATTATAATCCCCCAAAATAATAATAAAGGTTTGGGCCTTTTACTACTGGTCCTCCTTTCTTTCTGTGGATGTCTGTGTAAGATGCAGACTCAGACTGCCGCCCTTACATCACAGGAGAAAGCACACTTCTTTCTCAAGGGCTCTAGTTGGCTCAACTCGGAGGATGACACCCTTGAATCCTTCCTTGTAAGCAGAGCACAACCAATTAACCAAACTCTGGTCAGAAGCTGGCGTTAAGTGATGGAATCAGCTCCACTCAAGGTATAAACTGAGTCAGGGGTGGGAATCACAAAAGAAAGTGACAAAGTCAGACGTAATGACACAAACCTGTCATCCGAAGGCTGAGACGGGGAAGTCTGCTGCTTGGATGTCGTCAACTTAATGCAAACTCATGTCTCTTGGGAAGAAGGAACTTCAGTTGGAGAAATGGACTCCTTCAGATTCATCTGTGGGGTATTTTCTTAGTGACTGGTGATGTGGGCGATCTCAGCCCATAGTGGAAAGTGCTACTCCCACACACAATGCCTCCATGGGCAGGTGGTCCCCAGTTGCAAAAGAGTGCAAGCTGAGCAAGCCATGGGAGCAAGTCAGTAGGCAGCATTCCTCCGTGACTGGTTCCTGCCTTGAGCCCCTGCTCTGGATTCCCTTGATAACAGACTATGATGAGGAAGTATAAGCCAAATAAGCCCTTTCCTCCCCAAGTTGCCTTTGGTCATGCAATCTACTGCAGTAACCATATGAAAGTTAGAACAAAGACACTGCCATGAGTCTCCAAGAAATGAGGATATAGTTACTGGACAAAGAATGCAGGGAGCTGGGTCAACTACAACTGGATGGTACAAGGAGAGGGATAAGTACTCAAATAGACATATTTCCAACATGGAAAAGACCTCTATCTCGGCTAGAAGTCTGCAGGAGTAGTAGAGCTTCCCCCCCCCCTCTGTTTCTAGGCAGTAGCTCAAGAGGCAAACTCAGGCTGGCAATTAACTGTCAGCTGATCACCAATTCAAATGTCCTGGAGTGGGCCGTGCTGATGATCTGTACTCGCAGTAATCATTTGGCTGGGTGAATCAAATTATACTTTCCAATGCCACTTCAAATCAGGATTGCTCTGTCTGCATTCATTTCTGGCAGTAAGTATTACCGTGCAAGTTATTTTCTTTGATATTGACTCTACGTGGGCAAGGGAAGAAATTTGGGCTTCTTTTTAAGGTCTGCTCTACCAGAAAGACTGAAAGTTTTAGAGATCTGTAAAGAGACTAATTAGGATCTATTCCGTTTTAATGGCTAGGTTTTCGCACTGAAACGGGATAGGGAAATGTGTTCTGCCCTTGCAAGGTAGAGATTTTTTTTCTTCCCAGTAGCTATCGGATTTGGGAACCTCATTCTTTCATAATGCCATGTGCAGTGGTCAATCAGATGTAATGATCAAAAGGAAGTTTGCCTCGATCAATCCGGATAAACAAATAACGACTATAGTGGCAAGCCTAATGTGTTCTTTGCTTCGAATTCAGTTGCCAATAATTGGCCTCATTAACGTCCCTGAAGTTAGTTGCTCACTAAAGTAAGCTGTACATTAGATGTGTTCAGTGGCTTGCAAACCTTTGGGGATAACAGACTCCTGAATCAGCACCTTGCTGGTTGCATGGAAGTGATCAAACTAAGAAGCGAATCAGAGGTCGAATGCGGACGTAGAAGAGGTAAAAGGGGGTCAGGATATTCGCATCACCTTCCAGTAAATTAAAATCTCCTTTCTCAAACTAAATATAGGGGTTAGCTTTGCATCCATTTTTTTTTTTAAGATTTGATTTTGACAGAAAATGAACTTGATTTCTCTGTGCCATCTAGCTTTCAAATTACCCTGCCCACATCTGCCAGATGCCTCTGTTGTTCAGTTATAAAAACTGTATCCAGCCTGGGTTATGAGAACGCTGTTTGCAGGCGCCACAACCACAGATGCCCTTGGGTTGAACATCAGGCTCGCCGCAGTCTTTCCAAAGAAGGAAATATACTTCCAGCTGCTACACCAGACTCATCCTTCTTGGAGAGAGGAGGGACCCAGCAAGTGAGCCCTCTGTAGAGTGTGTAAAAAGTGCACGTGGGGAGGCAGGAGGCAGTGGGAAAAGAGAAATAGATTTAACAAAATCATCTGCACTCCTGTGGGAACAGCAAGGGTGGGTGGAGATGTGTACTTTGCCTGGAGATAAAGGATTTTTTTTTCTTGTTCTGAATTACTCCACCCATCAGACCATCCATATTTTTCAACAATACCCATTTTTTACTTCATAGTCTGTCACTGGTGTCTTTGAATTCCACAAGGAACATATTTGTTTTTTATTTCATTCTAGCCTTTCTATGTGTTGTCCAGGGAAATTTCAACGCCATGTTGTTGTGTTAACATTTTAAGAATTTGAGAAAGACAAAGGATCTCATTGGATAAATGATTTTTCCAACCAAATGAGAACTAACCTGGGTAATTATTACAATTTCCTCTGTGATTTCTCACCCACCACATCAGTCTAGAATTTAGATCCAGCAAGATACTGGCTCTGCAGAACCCAGTGTTGCAATGACCTCCTATTGGTTTTGCTGTTTGGATTCCTATGCCACACCAATTCCATTTCCACACAGAAGTGTCAGTAATCTCTTCACAGAAAGTGCATCTTGCCACCGTCTCGCTTCCAGTTGTCCAGTCATGACGGTGCCCTAAGAGTGTCCCTGACGGCTATGGAATTCCACCTTAGCGCACGCTGATCCCACCTTCCCATCATTCCGCTCCAGTCATCTGACTGCCACTCTCTTCGTGGGATGCTCTGTTCATGGCTTCTTCCTTCCTGGCTCCTGATACCATGGGTCTGGGTCCAATGGCATCTGCAGGCAAACCTGTCTTAATTAATAGTCCTTCCCCATAAGCCTTTCCTTCCTCTCTTTCAAGTTCATGTCCTCCTTTTTATTGGTTGATGCTACCTATGTGTATGTGTATGCCATATATATATATGTGTGTGTATATATATATACACACACATATATATACACACATGTATATACATATACATATGTATGTATATACACACACATATATACATATACATGTGCATATACATATACATGTGTGTGTATTGCATATAACCTGTTCAATGTGTATTATATTACTTATGTGTTTTCAAGGCTGACCATTTGGATAACCAATAAGCATGTTTCTCCCACTGAAAGGCTATTTCTGCTACTGTCAAAATTCCTTAGTTGCCTCTAGTTCTTTTATGTAAGATTGAGGCCTTGTGACCTTTCCCCTTTGTACATACAAAAGTCCACTTTGGTATGTCTATTGTTGTCTTTTTTTTTTTTTTTTTTGGCCCAAATTTAGGCAGTCATGCTAGTGAGATTTTACAGGTATGGCTTCTGAAATTACTAGCAGACAGAGTCTCTCAGCAAACTCCCTGATCACCTGACTCTTAGAGCCTTCTCTCCCCTTCTTCCACAGTGCTCCATATGCCTTAGGTACAGAAGTGTATTGTAGATATATCCATTAAGACTTGGGGCCACAACTCTGCGTTTTGATTTGTGTTGCTTTCTCTAACAGCCCTGCATGCTTCCAAAGAAGGGAAGGAATCCATAGCCCAACCCAGCTGTGACTCCTCTGAACCACTATGAACCAGTATGACACAACAGCCCTAAGGGTGTGGTAGTGGCATTCATACACTGGCAGTCACCATCAGCTCTCTGATTGGATTTAAGACCAGCTCACCAAGATGGAAAGCATGCCTGCTACTGGAAATCTGGCCTCGGGAGAGGGAAATAATGTATCTTGGAGAAGACACAACCACCACTTCACTAAACCAACATAATCCCCAGCTACAGTCCAAATATCTGTCCTTATACCCACATGTAAGTATAGTCCTTACCCCTCCTCAAGGAGACTTCTCTTCACAACAGACACACGACATTACAGAAACCCCACTGCTTTTTCTCAGATCACAGTGATTACTTTCTTCATAAGAGGTGTCATCATTTCAAATCACATGGGTTGTTTTTCTTACCTGTGTCTTTCCCACCAGAATGAAAATTTGAAGGTGGGTATAAAACCTCCTCTGCCTAATTCTCCACTTCATCCCTGTGCCCTAAATACATCCTGGTATACTCTAAGCCAATGGGGGGAAAATGCTTGGAGATACTAAATAGCATTTTAAAAAATCACCAGTTCATGTTTCACCAGTTATTTTGAAAAATACACAAACCTAATGTTGAGCAGCCGCAGCCAGGACCCACTGTTAAGTCTCTTGCCTCTTCCTACAATACGTCTATCTACATAGGAATCTTTTTTTTTTTTTTTTTTTTTTTTTTTTTGGTTCAAACTGAGACACTGTCCCTCGAATTGAAGAAGAGAAGGGGGGGTCTGAAGCACACCAGAAAACTCTAGGCTACTCTCTTTTTCATTATAAGTCAGACAAGGTTCACGAGAGTAAGCATCAGTGCCTCGGTGCACTGGAAGTTGGAAATTAGATCAAATGAATGGGAGGGCAGCTGCATCTCGTGTTAATGTTTTCTTCCTCGAATGAAGACAATGAGGTGATGTGAGCCATGACTCTGTATGAAAATGAGACTTTGTATTTCTATTTTCTTCTACATTAAAGCACTCTCTTTTTTTTATCATTTTAGACTCTTTATGTTGGTAAATGTTTCAATATTTTACATTTATTAGGATCAGGCCCATTTACTATTGTGCAAGTTAGACAAGCACAGATATAGAGTCTCTCTAAAGCATTATTTCTAAATTACACAGTAAACATATGAGACTGAGCTAGAAACCCACCCGCAACACTTCCACTGTTAGAAAATACTAAAGCTCTAGTCAAACTTTCCTACTTTTAAGAGATAAATATACATATCGTCCGCTGCATTTTCACTGAGTTAAGTAAACAGATTAGTCAGGAATACACACTAGATACCCTATCTGTTGCGTAATGTTCAAAGATGTTCAAAATTAAGCCTATACTAATCAGATTTTTTGGCCTATCTCTTACAAATAGCAACACATAAGAAACTTGATTTTGCTGTGAAATATCCGTTGATTTCTGATTAGCTGATTATAGAAGTCAGAAGCAATGCCAAAAGGAAGTGATGACTCGCGATGAGACGGCAGTGAGCAAGGGTCTTTAAATTTATAATTGCCCTTGGAGCTACTTAATTTAGCCTAAAGTCACGAGGCATCGCTGAGACGAATGGCTGCACAAAGCAGGTATCAGGCACGACAAGAGGCTGCCGAGGTCACTGTGTGGCGTCACTGCCACCTGAGGACCTTCTCAACCAATACTTCTCCTAGAATGGCTATTAGATTTTATAGGATTTTTCCCACCATTAGCTGTAATGGCATTCACGTGTTAAATGCTCACAACAAATGAAAACCATGATTCCACTGTTTCACAGGGCGAAAGCCATGATTACTGCTGTTCTGAGTGGCGAGCAAATCTAAAAAGCATCGTTTAATTTCTCCTCCTCGTGTGGCACCTACGTAAGCTCTGTGGGAAAGCCTGCTTACTTTGCAGCTCTGCTATGTTTGAAACAGAATAGGTTCTTACGCATATTTTTAAAAACTACTGAAGATTTCACAACCAGCCAAGCAGAAGACCCTTCAAATGTTATTTTTGTCTAGGGGACTTGTTTACAATTAAATATAATTCTCTCTCTCTCTCTCTCTCTCTCTCTCTCTCTCTCTCTCTCTCTCTCCCTCTCTCAATTACATTTGACCAAGAAGTTGTCCTTGTACAGCGCTTCAAGCCACTGGCCACTTAAGGCTATTGTTTGTCTCTTTGGTTTTAGTCGTATAGCATAGGACAACACTCTCTAGGACTTGTGTTGGAAGCTCTACTCAATCACAGAAACAGCAGGGATGGAAGACATTTAGGATTTCACAGCCAATTTTCTCCTCCAAGAAAACCCAGCAACTTACTCTAAACATTTTAGAGTTTATTGTTCCAGAAGATTATTCTGGGTTGTAATTTATCAGGAAATATTCAGGGTCATTTAGACCTAGTAAAATAAGTATGAGAAAGTATAGTAATGTCTCTATGAAACTATTAAAATCTACAGATACTTGACCATTCTAGAACTTTTTGATTTGGTGTCCTATTTGTCTGATCATCATTTCTCGACTACTGATAACTTCCTAAGACACTTTGGCCTTCACCTACAGCAGCAAAGAAGCTATAGGATGCTCATATTCTATACAAACATCTTCACAAGAACCCAGCTGCTCCTAGGATGCTTCCAAAGGGGGCAGGTTTCTATTGATCTGTAACCAATGTTCAATTCAACATTCAAGCTTCTAGAAATTTTTGTTCTGTGCTTTTGTTTTGTTGTTATTGTTGTTGTTGTTGTTAGTGGTGGTGGTAGTGGTGGTGGTTGTGGTGGTGGTGGTGGTGGTGGTGGTGGTGGTGGTGGTGGTGGTGGTGGTCTCTGGTGTGTTTATTTTGCTTTCGTTTTGGTTTTGTGCTGCTATAGATTGAGTCTAAGCCATCACACTTGCTAAGCAACTACTCTACCAATAAGCCAAGAGATCCACTCTCAGACCCTGAATTTTCATCTTAGTTTGGCCTCTGGCTGATACGTATTTGAACTTTCTTACATTTCTTTCCCATATATCGAGACCTAAGTTATCTGAGCAATAGCAGGTCTCATATAAGAATCCAAATTGATTCTAAATTGTGTGTTATGTGCTACTAATGGGACATCCTTTAAGTTGCTCAAGGCTCCAACCCAAACAGGTTTCTAATTATGTTGGCTTGAATGGCAATTCCCCACCCCATGGGTTCATATCTTTGAATATATGGACGCCAGTTGGTGGAATTGCTTGGGAGGGAAGTGTGTTGACTTGGTGTAGGAATCATGCCATGGGGGCAACTTTGTAGGTTCAAAAGCCTCCTGCCAATCCATATGTACTCTCTGCCTCCTGCATGCAGTTTAAGATGGGAGCCCCTATCTGCTCATCTCAGTTAGGCAACTTATTGTATAAGCTGCCTTGGCCATAGTTTTTTTATCACAGCACAAAAAAGTACCTAATACAGAAATTGGTACCAGGAATGGGGTATTGCAGTGACAGGTCTGGCCATGCTGATGGTGATGTTGTTGTGGGGTTTTTGTTTTGTATCCTTTGAGCAACGTGTGTGGCTTTGGAACGTCGCACTAGAAAAGTTGCCGAGTAATGGAAATGAAGCTTAATGGTCCACCCTAAAAGGAGCTCGGAAGGTGGCAGTGCAGAGAGCCATGCGGACTGTGGAGGCCAACCTCAAGAGGAACAATGCTAGCAACTGGTCTAGAGACCATTCCTGTAATGTTCCAGCAAACAATGTGACTGCCTTTCACTCTGTCCGAAGAACTTGCCTGAGGCTACATTTAAAAGCTAATTTCTTTAGTGGAGGGCATTTCAAGACAGCCTGATGTTGATTCTGTTATGTAGTTATGAATAATCGCTTTCATGTGGGTACACCATGAAAAAGAGCAAGTGGGGCAGAGAAGAAATGGAAAACCCTACAGTTTGCACATGAAAGGGACACTGGCAAGCTTAATGCTACAGCTAAAGCTCGTTACCTGCTAAGAGATTAGTAAGAAACAAATCTGCATCGTACAAAGAAGGGAAAATACCCTCAGAGCAACATGGACTCAGCTGAGTCTCCAACTTGTAAAGAAGGTGGCTTAAGGGATTGTCTGCTCCTAAGAAGGAACAGCAAACAGAAGCTGCTGCAAACCTGGCTCAAGGAGGCCAGGCTCCAGTCCAGCAAGTAGCCAGACATGGCAGTCTTATCCCATGGCGCTGGATTTAAAGTCATGACCGATAAATGAGTAAAGGGATTGTGAAATCTCCCTCCAAGGTTACCGGGGCCAGGAGATGTCTGTGGCAGGGATGTCTCTTCATGGAAGCCATGAAAGGCCACTGGATGAAGCTGGGAAAGTGAAATCTGGATTGAGTCAGAGCCCCCAAGATGTTAAAGATGCCAGAGCTGTGAGGCATCCGCCAAGGAGAGCTGCAGACAAGGAGTGGAGCCCCGCTGGAAGGACAGAGCCACGCAAGTCCTCTGACATCAGAAACGGAGCGAGCGACAAGATTTGGAGTTTCCCTGCTGGGTATTGATTGGTCCTGCTGGCCCAGGATTGTTTCACTGTGCCTCCCCTTCCCCCCGCCCCGCCAGAATCTTCCCTTTTAGAATCTTATTGTATATTTTGTGCCATTGTATGTTATAATTTGCTTTCTGATTTTACAGTAGGTGTGTCTCAGAAAAGACTTAGATTTGGGACTTTTGAACAGTATGGAGGCTCAAAGACTATGGGGCCTTTTAAAGTTAGATTAAATGACTTATGATAAATATGGGCACCAAGGAGGGGAATGGTTTTGGCATTTAGTCTAGGCTCCGCCCCACAGTTACCTGGCAACAGCCAGGTGTGCCTGACTCAATATAAAAGGGGCTGCTGGCCCCTCCTCACTCTCTTGCTCTCTTGCTCCTTCTCCTTACCCTCTCTCTCCCTATTCCCCTCCCCCCTCTCTCCACGTGCTCATGGTTGACCTCTACACCTCCCCTCCCTCTCCTTCTCCCTCTCTCTCTCCCCCCTTCCCCTCCTCCTCTTCCTTTCTCTGTCTCTGCTACCCTCTCAACTCCCCTCTCCATGTCCTGAATAAACTCTATTCCATACTTTACCGTTGTGTGGTTGGTCCCTCAGGGAGAAGAGATGGCTCGGCATAGGCCTGCTGAGACATCCCCTTCGCCACAATATTCCTTCCTTCTCTTTGTTTTTATAAAACACAACAAATAGGGTGGCTTGAAACCTTAGTCTGCAGTTAATGGAACTGTTTGAAACTATTAAGAATAGAGCAGAGACAGAGGGAAGGGCCAACCAATGCCTGGTCCAAGTTAAGATCCATCGCATGGGCAAGAAGCAATCCCTGACATTAGTACTGATGCTCTGTTCTGCTCGCAGACAGGAGCCCACCATGGCTGTCCTCTGAGAGGTTCCACTCAGCAGCCAATGGAAAGAGACACAGAGACCCACAGCTAAACATTAGATAAAGCTCGGGGAGTCTTGGGGGAAGAGTTGGGCAAAGAGGGACCCAAAGAGGTCAGGGACTCCACAGGAAGACCAGCAGAATCAATTAGCTTGGACCCATGAGGTCTTCCAGAGACTAATCCACCAGAGGGTGAGTATGGGCTGGACCTACCTCCTCCATTCCTCGTGCACATATGTAGCAGATGTACAGTTTGGTCTTCATGTGGGTCCCCCAACCACTGAGGGGGCTGTCCCTGACTCTGTTGCCCGCCTGTGGCTCTTGTCCCTTCAACTGGGCTGCCTTCTCTGGCCTCAGAGGAGATGTGCAGTGACTTGATGTAGGGATGCTCCCCCTTCCCTAGGAGGAGAGGGGTGTGTGGGGGAGAATCTGTGTGAGGGGTTACTTGGAGGGGGTTGATATTGGGAGTTAAAGTGAATAGAATAAATAAGTATTTTTAAGTTCTGCCTTGTGGGAGGAGGTGTGTCACTGGGAGCAGGCTTTGTTCAATAGACACACTGTTCTCTGCATTCCTGCTCATTGTTTGGGATGACGTGAGCTCTCAGCTGCTCCCTCCCCCATCCTTTCGGCCCACCATCATTTAACTCTCTGGAAGGATAACCCCAATTTAACACTTTCTTTTTTAACTCGCCTTGGTCATGATGTTTTAACACAGTTACAGAAAAGTAACCAATATACTAACTTCAACTTGGTTTCCATCTTGTTCTTCTCTATCTCTTGTTCCTACCCTTCCCACAACATCCAACCCCTGAACTACTTCTTGAAAGGAGCAGAATTAGTGGGCTTGTTCAGAGAGGGAACCCGTTAGAAGATAATTAAATTAACTGATTCAGCAGGGTTTTTTGCTCACTTAGACAGTTGGTTTTGGGGTTTCCTTTGTTTGTTTATCTTTTATTTATAGTGAGCACTACCAGAAATTTATAGTAAATCACTATTGTTTACCCAGAGTTGCCCAGACTTTGAGAAAATAGACCCTTCCCCATAGATGGGGCCTGTTTTCAAGCTGTGAAATGAAATAAGAGATACGCTGTTGGGGGGCAAGTTTCTGTTTATTGAGAAGCATTAGTTATATAAGCATTAATTTTCTTTCTGTGTCAAGACATAAACACGCATGTACACTACAGTAGACTTGTCAGAAGTCCAACATAAAAATGGCAGTGAATTCTGACTGCAGCACAGCTCACCAGCCCCAACTGAAGCAAATCCCTTTGTTTCTCTCTGACTCCATTTCCAACTCTTTGGAATCAGAGATGGTATTTACATCCCTGTGGATTTCTCAGTCTAAGAGAAAGGAGTCAAATGCCTGCGATGATAATTCACTTTATTCTAGCAATACAGTCACAGTTCCAAGACTTTCATCCCTTCTGTTTAAGCTTTCCGAATATTCTTTGTCCAAGTATTTCCTTCCAAAAGCACTTCAGGAAGCTTGCCACAAATTGGTTTCAACAAGGTCAATGCAACCTATATATCCTGTTTATCAAAATTTTTCTTTTCTTGCATTGTCTGAACACTCAGTCCGGATCCATCCCAACCGCTGTGTTTCTGAACAGCTTCTGAAGTAGGATATTAAATCTTTTGTTGCTGTGATGCAAAGTTTGGAGCAACTCTAGCTTATCTCAAATAACACGGATACTATTGAAAATAGAAACCACCTCCCAACTATTTTCATTTTATCTAATGAACACAGAGGAAAGTCTCAGGTCCAAGGAAGAAAAAGGTCAACAACTCACCAACTGGAATTGTGTGAGGAACTTTTGCTACAAATTTTAGAGACACAGTTTGCTTAGGTTACGGTTTGTTCCACTAATCAGAAATGTCGACTCTACTTGCCACAGATGTTCAAATGGGATCACAATCTTTCAGATGGTAAATGGTTATCTGCCTGGGTTCCTTAGAGCATTTTTGTGTATTAAGTTATGCAGGGGTATAGACATACAGAATGCATGCTTACTAGCCAGCCATGACACAGGAAGTTGTTGATGTTGGGTAACATTGACTGCATTGTTGCTAAGCCCCAAGAGCTCATGCTGACAATACACTGGTTCTAGCCATCAAATGCCCAGATATTGGTTCATTTTATTCAAGGCGTCACACACTGTGTTCAAATCACTGCGCAGATCCTGCACTACGTTCTCAATGCTTCTGGTGTCTTTCAGAATCTCGATGCTCTGCGTATAGGGGTTGAAATATACCGAGAAGGGACGGGTAATCGACTTCGCAAAGTCCCTGTAGAACACACAAAAACAGAAGAAAACACAATCAACTGCCACAGGTACAAGAAACAGATAGATAGAAGGAGCGGCCAGAGAAATTCAAAAGATATTTTCTCTAGAAGGAAGAAGAGCAGGTTTACCTCATCTTTTCTTTGGCTTCTTCAAAACTTTCAGAAACAAAGTAAGCATCCTGGAAGGTGGTGATTAGGCATTCCTGCAAGCAGGTTGTCTTTGGGTCAAAGGCTTTTACACACGCCTTGTCAGAAAGAGCATGCTGCAAAACATACCACAGAACCCATTCAAGACCATAAAGAGGCTTCCAAAGTGCCAAGGCTGTACACTTCCCAGCTCAGCGAGCCACAGAACTTCTCAGTTACTACTCTACCACAGACATAGAGCCCTCCCCACGGCAGGCAAATTGGGTGTTAGGGAAGAGGTTTGTTTGCTTTGCTTTGCTTTGCTTTTTTAAGTCTCTTACAGAAGTTGAGGGAGAAAATGAGCTCATCTTAATATTTCATATACTAGCAGCCAAATTCATGCAGAAGGACAGTTTAGCGCTCTCCCCTGACACAAATGGAATTTTAAATCTACCCTATGAATAGAAGCAGGTACAGCAGAAATATGCTCCTAAATGTGTTTCTCTATGCAATGTACTGAAATTTCACTTAAATGGCAGAAGTAATAATTACCTGCGTGGAGAGGTAATTGAGACTCTCGCTCAACTGTTTGTGGACTCATTGGGAGACATTTTGAGGCCAGGTAGTGTGTATCAACAGAGAGTTGGGGTGGGTCTGTATATTGAAGAGTGCTTACAAAGTACTCATTCACCTTTGACAAAGTACAGTAGAGCAATGCACAGCAAATAAATATTGCTGGTGGGGGTGTAAAAAACCAGTATTAATAGTTATACTTAAACCCAAAGCAGGCATTAGAAAACCAGGAAAGCCAGTATAATTACTCTTTGAGCCATCAATGGCTCCATTTAGCTCACTACATGCCTGGCACTAAGAATAGTAAGGAATCCTGAGTGACTATGTCTTCAAGATAAATTCAGTGATGTTAAAATCAGTGGCCATTTCTTAGCACATGCCACCTGCCTGTTTCTAGACTCTCAGTGGATGGTTCAGATACCTAGACCTTCATTCTATCTTGTAAGTCTAGATGAAATCCAGAAATGAGTATTTTAAAAGCAACCATGGCGACTCTGACATAAGTGTTTTTGAATGATACTCCTGTAGATTTTGGTCTTAAGACGCAGTTCCCCTGGTAGCGAAGGAGAAGAGGGTAGCAGAAATTGCCCTGAGCTGAGGATGAAAACACAGAAATGTAGTCAATAAGCTGATGCATCTATCTGCCTATCCAGAGTATTTCTCTCCGTCTTTGCCTTTTCAAGAAAACAGTGAGAATTTCTTGAAAATGGTCAAACCAATGACCTCCCTATCAATATTCTAAGTGCATTCCCCCAACAATTTCAAAGTGCATGTGATTCTTTACAGCCCTTGGTGAGGAAGGCTGTGGTCTTCCGTGTTTGGAAACACAATTGAGAAGCCAGAACAGGGCAGAAGGATTTTGTTTTTCACAAGATCCTGTTGTCCAGATCAAGATCAATGCATCTATGGATCATGGAGGGCGGGGGATGTGGAAGGCCTTCAGAATGAGCTCATTCTTTTTCTGGCCTGCAGAACAACTTCATTCAGAAGCAGAAGGTCATTATACCTACAGTCTTTTGCAGGACTCGACACAGCACGGTGAACATCGGGGCAGTTTGGTTCCACATGACCAATAAATCCTGTCCGCATTTTCCAAACAACTGTACAGTTTTACAAACGAAAATGATGAAAGCTATTGCCCCTTTGAGAAGAACTGGCTTCCTGTTGGCTGTGGCTTTCAGAATTAGAAGTTGCTTTCACTGCAGCCATACACTGTGATTACATTTAACTGATGCTCCTTACTCAAATTGTCCATTCATCCATTGGTACGTGGAAGGAAGGACACTGATTGACTCGGTGTCCTCAATCTTCCTACTCTCTTCCCTGTACTGGGAGGCAGAGGCAGACGGGTAGCAAGCAGCAAAGGCTATAAGAACAATTAAGTCGTGCATCCTTGGGACATCTCTGCTGAGTCAAACGCTTTTCACAGAGTTGAGGACAAACACAAAAGGAAATGAAACTCATCAGTGACTCTCATCCATCTCCAAAGCCTTCAGAAGACTTTAGCAACCAGTCAGTGTGTGTGCAGGGCACCTGCACAATGTGTGTACTCAATGACAATGACTGAAAACAGCGTAGGCTCAAAAACACTCATCATGTGGTTATGTCACTGACTCTCCAGATGTCTACATTCATTCCTCTTAGCAGGAAAAGAGGATTAGAGTAAATCAAGAGAATCCTCAGAGGACAGGGTGCCCTGCCTTAGACTTCATGGGAGAAAACCCACTGAGTACTCAGCTTATCCTTTAAGGCAAAGACCATTAGGTCAGACATATGACGCTTAGCCAATATAATACTTCAGCAGAAATTGGGACTTTGTTGTTGTTCAGTAGGATAGTTGGTTGATTGGTTGGTTGGTTGGTTGGTTGGTTAGTTGGTTAGTTGGTTAGTTGGTTGGTTGGTTGGTTAGTTGGTTGGTTGGTTGTTTTTAAGACAGGTTTCACTACGTATATAGCTGGCCAGCACTATCTTCTTGCCTCAACTTCCCAGGAGTGGGGATTGCAGGAAATCATCACACAGACCAGCAGGAAGTTTACTGTTTGAAGGGCTCAAAACTACAATGTATTCTCAGGAACTGTACATGATCTTCTGGTTTTTAGAGTCCTCTCCACCCATAAAGCATGAAAGTAGGACTACCTCTTGTTTGTAAATGAGTGTGGGTTCCCTAACAATAGCCATGGATTAGCCTGAAAAATAGTAAGAGTCTGGGGTTGAGGGAGCAGCCATGCTTAGAGTCTCCACTACCTAACAACCAGTGCACCGTTGTGGTGACTGACAATGACATCCAGCCTGCCCAGGAGGTCTCCATGTCTGAACGCTCGCATGTGTCCCAAGAGATGCAAAGTAGCACCCATGTCTCCTTCGATACGAAAAGCCACTGACCAATTAGGTTTCTCGAGTCTATCTCTGTTCTTGTAAGTCACCTCACTTTAGGGAAGGAAATAGCTACTATGCCCTCCCCTGGATGGTCCCTGAACACTGTGTAAGTTCTTTGATGTCCCAGAGGGACTCTATGGTGGGTTCTTTCTGAAGTGTTGACCTTGGAAGCCCTAGAGTGTTCAAGAGTTAATTTGATTTTTCTATAGAAAACTTTATGATGCTCAAGCCATTGCAAATGGGCAAGGGAATTGAAGAGTCATCTGATCCTGCCTGGATACCCTGTAGCCTGCGGTTCTCAACCTCCCTAATGCTGTGACCCTTTAATACAGTTCCTCATGGATGGTGACCCTCCCAACCATAAAATTATTTTCCCTGCTACTTCATAACTGTAATTTTGCTACTGTTATGAATCATAATGTAAATATCTGATATGCTGGATATTTCATATGTGACCCCTATAAAAGGGTTTTTCAACCCCCAAAGAGGTTGAGACCCACAAGTTGAGAACGACTGCTCTAAAAGATCCCTTTTGGAGGTTTCTCATAGTGCTAAAAACAGGGGTATATGACTAAAACCAGGACTCCTGGCTTCTCAATGTGACCATGTCAAGAATCTAGATATATTAAGCCTGGATAGGCACAGAGCTAAATATGAAGTAACCTAGAAAAATTGCAGCCAGCCCTTGGAAGCTGTGTTTCTCAATAGCCCAAATGCCCCTTTGTGATCTAAGCATCTTAGAAGCTGTAGTTATGTTCCTGCTGCTATCTCAGAGACTAAAGCACCCAGAGAACCTCCACACTTGTGTCACATGGACACTAAAAAAGATTCCGCATCTTCAAAAGATGCTGGCTTCCGAGTAATGTCATTTGCATCACGGTTTTGAAACTCCCACCCACTTCCAATCTTTTTAAGATCACGGGAAGAAAACACCTTAAAGGAGATAAATAAATATTCATCAAAGTTTCTGAGGAAATCGATTCATAACTCTCCCTTCCGCTTCTCCCTTTGAGGTCTCCTGTTCCAATCTCCCTTTGGAGTACCTACACTTCTTTGCTAAATAAGCTTCTACTTGATCTAGCTGTTTCTCAACTGAATTCTTTCATTCAAGAAGACAAGAGTTGACAAGAAAACTTTACCCAGTAACAGTGTAATACCAGATGAGGAAGTATCTCAAAATGAGTGCAGTTCCCTCTGGGGCAAATCACAAAAGTCTGACCTACATGACTCTAAGAATCTTCTTGCTGCATAATTTTAACAAGACCTACACACACAGAGCACCGTCCACTTTGCCAGTGTAAATTGACCAACACAGCCTTTCCTATTGGTCCTGACGTTACCCATGTCACCCTTGACCACCAAGTACCAGTTACTTGGTATTGGTCAATATCCTTTTGACATCAAAATTTTCCAGTTGCTGATAGATAATAATACAAGATAACTCAGAGCATATACCTTAATCTTGGAGATCAATTTGGTTCTGTTCCTTCCTGTAGAGTTTGGGAAACCTAGTGGACTCTGTAGCCTAAGGTTGTGGTCGGAATTAAATGGGAAAAAGCATGTAAATGGCTATCATGGGATGTGCTTAACATATTTAGCTATCATTCCTAATTCAGTCCAGAGAGGATTGTATGTGCTGCCTGATAAGCATTCCTCCCTTGCCCCCAGAGGTCTGGAACCTATAGGGAAAGACCGGCCCCAGGTGTGAGACTTGTAAGACTCAAAAGTGCAATAGTAGCTTCTCCGACTCAACAACTTGACATCTTTCTTCCTCTCAGACACCCGTTTCTACAGTGACACAGAGGTATTATCTCGACTGTTGTAGATGTAAGCCCGTTATCCTCACCCTCTATATTAGGACTGGTTAAATTTGGAGAGAAAACAAAAAAAAAACTCAGGTGCGAAGGCAGATTTATAAGGAGCTTGAGTCCTAGACTTCAAGTAAGGTTTTGCAAGGACTCCTATGTTCACAGCCCAATGCAGACACTCCTGTGTTCACACCTCAGTAGTCTTTTCCCATATCAGCACAACAACGAATAGGTAGATTTGATTATGTATACATACACTCTGCAGGCATGACTCAGTCCCCGCCCCATTCCCCCTTTCCCTGCACCCTACACACCGCCAGCGGTGCCCTATAATCGCTCTTTAAATCTCACTTGTATACTCACTGTTTTAACCAAACACGGGATGAATTATGGATGCCAAAGCCTCCAGCGACCGAGGGACCAACCTCAGGCCAACAGTTACAACAGTATGAAATATTTCAATGTAACATATATCCTTGCAGTTCATTCAAAACGGCAGGGATGTTTTCATAGGGATTATGATAATGCTATGAATTAAAGCCATCCCCTATGTTGGATCAATATCTCTATCGCCACACCCAGCAATGGTTCCTCACACTTGATTGTCTTCAAGTGATGCGAGGCTTTCTCAGTTTGAATAGGATTCATGGGCAGGGGAGCAGCCTCCTCCTTCAGCGGACACAGCTCAGGAGTTTCTACCCTTCCGACCTCCAGAATTCACTCTGTCGTTATTAACAGGCCCTTCTTCAAGAAAGGGAGAAAATGGGAAGGAAGCCGGAGCCACCGGAGCCCGGGAAGGGCGGGGAGCTCAGTAGCTGAGTCCTAACCCCAGCAACAACCCTGACCTTCCGGGTGACCCTCGGAAAGCCTGCGAGGCCCGCGAGGCATTTCTCCACAGCCCGGCAGTAATTCTGACAACCTCCCAGCACCGCTGGAAGTGGCAATAAATACGAATGATTATAATAAATAGAAAGCTGTTTGGAGAACGCTGATTAATAGCCGGATAAAGGTAAAATAATAAGTCACTATGCGAGAACATCCTAAAACCAAAGCCAAAAGCAAGGTTCTCAAATTTGCTTAAACCTAAAACACAAAGGAGATGTATTTATTCCAGCAATTACTGTAGAGACTAAAGCCACCAAATCTTTGCCCAGAAGGGAAGAAAAAAACTAGAACTCACCCTTTTCCATGAAAAAGAGTAGAAACTACCTTTATTTTTGCTTTCGAAGAGGTTAATTTTTTTTCAAGGCAAGACTCACGTGTCATCGTTAGCAATCATGTCCTTACCACCTGTCATAGTGTGCTGTGTAGTGTGCCTCCGTATGCTCATGCATTTCTTTTTTTTTTTTTAATTTTTATTTTCTATATTCTATGTTTACATTCCAAAGGCTTTCCCCTTTCCCAGTTCCCCCCGCCCCCACCATACGTCCTATAATTCCTCTCCCCCCCAACTATTCCCCAATCATTCCCCCCACTCCCCCCGTGATTTCTCTGTTCTGGGTCTACAAAACTGGATCCAATCTTAGGCTCATGCATTTCAATACTTGGTTTCCAGTGGTGGCACAGTTTGGGAGGTGTGGGTGGAGCTTTCAGGGGGCGGAGCCTAGAAGGAGGAAGTGGGTGGAGGGTTGCAGCCCAGCACTGCTCTGGCTTCCGGGTCAGCTGGCTAGGTGTGAGCAAAGGCACCTCACCATCTCCCGCCACCAGAGTCACCAGCGGCTCCTACCGCCATGCCTTCCCCAGATGATGTGCCGTTGCCCTGGAACCTGAGAACCAAATGAAAGCTTTCCTCCCTGGTGTTGTTCTTGTCAGATGACAAGGGAAAATAACCTCCCGAGGTGAACAGCCTCCCCTGTTGGTTCTGTGACGTACTAATCCCTTTCTCAGGCCTTCCCTACAAGACTCTGTTTCTCACAACTCGGGCCACCTACTTTGGGGAGCGTTGCCGAAAAGGAATGAATAAGCAAGGAAGTAATGAATGAAAAAAAATGAAGGTTACACTGTTAGATCAATTGTGGAATGGGGAGGGAAAGGGCGACACAGAAGACTCATGCCGGGCGGTTGGTGGAAGGGCCCAGCTATCCTGTTTTCAGTCTGCTCTTCAAAGTTGATTTCCCAGATGACTTAGCACATGGTTAGCTGTTCTCCGCAATGGTGAGACACGTAGAAGAGCCTCACCTTCACAGGCTACGGGAGATTCTCCCAGCATGTCAATCATCATATTGAGGGTAGGTTTTCATCAGATTTATGCTCGCTTCTATAAGCTTTCTATTTACTTTATTTCTGTCTCTGAAAGTAAAATCACAAGATATATACATATGTATATATCGCTTGATTTTATTTATATTGTGTGTGTGTGTGTGCATGTGTGTATGTGTGTGTGTCCGAGTATGTGTATGCTATTAAAAAAGTCACCACTACATTGGGTCTAGGAGCATAATATATTTCTTCAAATATATATATATATATATATATATATATATATATGTATGTATATATATATATATGTATATATATATATACATACACACACACACACACACAAGAAAAGTGAAAGTCCTCCTCCAAACTACAGATACTGCACTCTTAGAAACACTTGGCTTGGCCAACTCTGAAGAGCAACATCTTTGCCCTCGGGAAAAATTACAGCACAAATCTTAGAAGTTTTATGTTCTGAGAGAAAAAGTGAATTGTAGCTACTTAGATAAAAGTTATGAAGACTGTACTAAAAGCCTTGAGCAACTTAGAGACCTACATTATTAGAGCATCGGTTGGAGCAGGAGATAACTTCAATAGATAACCTCATTCAAAATTGTAAAAATATTTGCATAAGAAATGTGATAGTGCTATTATTAAGGACATGCCTACATTGGGTCTAGGATCATAATATCTTTCTTCAAATTAAAAATAATAATAATATGTGCAGGGGACTAGAGAGACAGTTCAGTGGCTAAGAGTGCTTGCTGCTCTTTCAGAGATGAGAGGACAGCTCGCAACCACCTGGGGCTCCGACGCCCTCTTCTGGATTCTGTGAGCACCTGCACTCCTGTGCACATGCATACACACACATACAAACACACACAAGTATAAATGTTAAGTACATGAGCTGTGAAATGTTCTGGACACTTACAGGAGCAAGACAGACGGGGAGAGAGGGGCTGCTAAAGAAACTTCCAGTTCTGTTTTCTCCATGAGCAGTTAGAAGGTATTTCTTATGCAACGACATCTAAGTTGTTAAAAAAAAAAAAAAAAAGGTCCAAACAGCAATTATGGGGACACTGGAGTGCAGAAATCTGAGAATGGAAGAGTGCTAATATCCAGAGGTGATGGACCTGAACAGGAAGCTGTGCGGCAGACAATGCCCTTTGCTGTACGGATTTCTAACTGATTTCCATTTCTGGATGATTCTGTCCACACCAGTAAAAACAAAAACAACAGATTCGCCCCAGTGCTGCCTACACACACCCCATTAACCAGACCAAGAGACCCTGTCCAAAGTCGGGAGCCGAAAGAGAGATTTGTTTCTTTTGTATCTGGAATAATTTATAAACCATCTGAAGGGAATGTAAATAGACGTAGCTCAGAAGTTTTGTTTTCTGACTTTCTCAGGGCAACCAAGAAACACTCATAGAGTGTATGATTTTATAGGGAATTATGTCATATTATTGCTATAGGCTTTGACCAGTGAATTAGGATTAACACTAACTATACCAATTTTGACTATTTTTAATTGGATATTTTCTTCATTTACATTTCAAATGTTAGCCCCTTTCCTGGTTTCCCCTCTGGAAACCCCCATCCCATCCCCCATCCCCCTGTTTCTATGAGGGTGCTCCCCCCGCCCACCCACCCGAGCAAGGAGAATGGCTCAGCAGGTAAAGGGCCTGCCATGTGTCCTACTGACACATAATTTAAGTGAAGTATCCAGAACATTTCACAGCTCATTTAAATACTTAACAATTATACTTGTGTGTGTTTGTAAGTGTGTATGCATGTGCACACGAGTGCAGGTGCTCACAGAATCCAGAAGAGGGCGTTGGACCCCCAGGTGGTTGTGAGCTGTCCTCTCATCTCTGAAAGAGCAGCGAGCACTCTGAGCCACTGAACTGTCTCTCCAGGCCCTGCACATCTTTTTTTTTTTTTTTTAAATTTGAAGAAAGATATTATAATCCTAAACCCAAGGTAGGAATGGCTTTATTAATAGCGCCATCATATTTCTTATCCTCAAAACAACATGGTAGAAGGACAGAACCAAGTTACTTTCTTACCACACCTGTGCAGTAGAATGTTCACACACATACACACACACACACACACACACACACACACACACAGTGGAGAACACTATATTATTACATTATACCAAGTGTCTGTTATTTTGACCACTATCATTTGTTTATTCTTGCCACACCCAGCCTCAGACAGCTGTCCAGATGTGCAGGGCTTCAACTGCAGCCCAGCTGATACTCACTCCCTTGGTCCACTGCTCCTCCATGCATCCTCTCCTTTCCCCATACCCCCTCCCGATTCCTCAAGCCTCGCAGTGAGCGGCAGGATCCTTCTCAGAAAGCCTTCTCAAGCGTGGCCCAGGATGTGCTAGACACCGTTGTCACACTTTTTCTATTATCTACCTGGCTGTTTTTCTGGCACTAGATGTCAAGTCCTGGATAGTCCCGCGCCTCGGGCTGTTGAATCCAGAGCGCTGATACTGCAGTCCACACTGCCTGCATTTGGGGCTGGCTCTAGCACATTAGCTGTGTGGTTTAGGCAAGTCCTGCAATGCCTTTATGCCCTGAGTTGTCTCATCGCTTACCATAATGACGTCATGTTCCTATGGGGTCTGAGCTAATAGGTATAAAAGTCCTTAACTCCGTTTAAGAGTTTGATAAGTTGTGTCATTTCCTTTGGATCCATGTTCCTCGTCGTTCTCTACCTTTGGGTCCCCAGTGTCTGGTACAGGGCATGCCACACTGTAAGGGAAGGTGTTTAGGGATGGATAAATTATCTAATTATTGAAGTTATAAAACTGCAGTGAGATTGCATCTTTTGAGAATACAAATAAGCAAAACATCCCAAGTATAACACACTCCCAATTGTATTATACACCACAGCAATCGATGCTGAAGAGTAAGCTAGTCTATAATCCTGATCTTAGTCAGAATAATCAAAGCAAGATTAAGTTATTCTCAGTATGCTTTCCAGATGATGCATCCCATAGCCTTCCAAGTGCATCAAACTTACTAGAATGTTAAAATTATCAGAATGCTCCAGAGCCTACCATTCCCAAATAAGCGATCAGTTTACTATTTAAGGAAAAAAATAACAATTTTTGAGCATCACTAATACATATAACATGGCTCTTTGACACTGTGCTTATTCTGTTTGTTTTCTTTTAAACCGTTAATATGAACAGGTTTTTTGTTGTTGTTTTGGTTTGGTTTTTGGTTTTTGGTTTTGAGACAGGGTTTCTCTGTGTAGCCCTGGCTACCCTAAAACTTACTCTGTAGACCAGGCTGACCTCAAACCCAGAGATCTGTGTGCCTCTGCCTCCCCAGTACAAGGACTAAAGGGATGTGCCACCACTGCCAGGCTAATGAACAAGCATTTTAACATATTAATCTTGGAGAAGATGGAACAGTCTTCCATTTTTCTTTGAGAGGTAGAAGCTGAGGTGTCCACGGAGCCACGGAGGAGACAGAAACCAGAGTAGCAAAGCCAGACTCCCCGGCAGATGTCAATCGGGGCACCCCTGACAATTCACCGCCCGCTCTCGGCTCTAAGTTCAGACCAGCCCAGCACTTGTCATTCCTGTTGACGCGGACACATGGCCGCTCGTGCATTTGAGTCGCACCAGGAACACAGAGAGGCTTGACCCATTTTCAGAGCTGCAAAAAGGGAGGTCGGCACCCACGTCTGAGGTGCCAGATTGTCCGTATTAAATATGTATGGGGAGTTGTGAGCAGAGACGCTCAGACAAACAAATCGATATCGCCCGTGACCTTGAACCAGTTTGCGTGGGAAGGGTGTTTTCCTTCACAGCTTCCTACCTTCAATTCGCCGATGGACGAAAGCAACCCTGCTCCGTACGCCCGCAGTTGACCCTCTTGCTTGCAAAGGCCGAACTCAATCGTGAAGAAATAGCACTACAGAGAAGAAAGAAAGAAAGGAAAAAAGAAAGAAAGAAAGAAAGAAAGAAAGAAAGAAAGAAAGAAAGAAAGAAAGGGAAAAAGAAAGATGGACACACATTCAGTGATCTGGCCAAGAAGATCTTTCACAGAATAAAATGGCACCCAAAATAAAATGTTGCACGCTATATAATTGCCTTAAAATTCTAAATAAATTTAAATCAGGAGTATTTATTGTAATTCAGTCTCTTGCCCTGGGTTTGTATATCTTGATTAACTTGATTTTTTTTGCAAGTTTTTTCTTTATGATTAAGGTAATGTTTTAAATAATAATCCTACTTTAAGGTGAAAAAATATAGGGAAAAATGTAAACCGTGAGGAGTCTTTTGATTCCTGTATGCAGAGACTTTGTGGATCAAATCGTATGTCCTGCAATAATTCTAAAATTAAAAAAATATATATAAAAAATATAAACGGGTCTTAGTGATAGCCCACAAGAATATGGTTCCTGCGCATCCAAACTGAGTCTTAGTGGCATAAATAAGTTCAAGAAAATATGAAAAAAAAAGTGAACTGGAATCTAAGTTATCTGAAACTTATCTTTTCAATTTGATCATTCGTTCAGAAGACTTTTTTAAGTTTTATTTTTTTATTATGTATATAGTGTTCTGTCTGCATCTATGCATGCAGGCCAGAAGGATGCATCAGATCTCATTATAGATGGTTGTGAGCCACCATGTGGGTGCCGGGACTTGAACTCAAAACCTCTGGAAGAACAGCCAGTGCTCTAACTTCTGAGCCTCTCAGTCGACCTTCATTAAGCTGGGGAGAAGACAGGTGTTACCAATAGGTAAAGTGTGTCCTGATCAAGCACAATGGCCTGAGTTTAAAGGGTTTGAACCCCTGGGACTCACGTAAAAGCTGGGCGTGACAACATATGTCTGTAATCCCCAGCACTAGAGGACACAGACAGATCCCAGGATCCCACTGGACAACCAGTCTAGGAGAACCGTGAGTTTCAGGTTCAGCGGGAGACCCTGTCTCAACAACTAAGACAGACAAAAATAAAGAGCAAGAGTGATGCCCAACCTCTGGCCCTCGCTTGAGCAAGCACATCCATGCACATAAAGAAATACAAAACACACAAACAAATATGGAAAAAAACGTGTTGACAATCTACAGGTGCTAGCATTTAGTAAAGAAATAAAAGAGGGACCAAGAAAACAAATATATGCTTACCAACCTATCCAGACTATAGTTTCAGTATGTTTTCAGTAAAATCTTAAATGGATATGTGCATATAATATATGCATAATTTTTTTAAAGGAGACTATTGGGTGGGCTGGAAAGGAGAATCTGGGAGGAGCTGGGGATGGGGTGAATGTGGTTACAATATATTATACAAAATTCTCAAAGAAGTAATAAGAAGAGCAAAAAGAATAAGTAAATAGAATCCGCAGTTGCTTCCATCGGGTTCAAGAAATCAACCTGGGGGGGGCGGGGAAATGTCTGCACAACCATAAACTTCTTGCAAAGGGCTGAAATCACACTATTTTTTGCTCTAATGGGGAAGTGAGAAGCTTGCAACACGTACTAAGAATTGAATCAAATTAGCACTGTCCTGCATCCATGGTGCTAGGGCACGGGGAGGTGTTGAGAAAGAAGAGAGTTTAAACACTCCTGAAAGGGGACAGAAAATAATTATAATTTCTAGTCCATGACAGCTTGCTCTATTTTTACCCAGAGGTTGAAATGCCCTTTGATTCTGAAGGGTTTCGTTTGCTTTTCAATGCAGGGAAAACCTCCGGGGTTGAGTGGCCCCATGCCCTGCATAACTGAGCTGCACCCAAAGGACTGGCCACTTCCAAGCCAGGGGCTTCGCCTCCAGATGCGAGGCCTCCTTCCTGATTCGGTCGCCAAAAAAAAAAAACCAAAATTAAAGACCGTGACACCAATGAATATGCCTCCTTACCCTGTCCCACGTTTTCTTTGTTTTACAGTATGCTGCTTTTTGACAGTACCTGGGGTACTTTTATGCACGATAGAAACTGTTTAATCTGTCTCTCCACATTGAAGTATAAAATCTATGCAGCATGTGTTATCCCCTAAAAGCCAAATCAATTCCAGCACCATTGATACTTTACAGCCTTCTTTGTTTGGAGAGGCCGTCCTGTGCTACCGATACTTAGCGTCATTCCGGGTCCCAGCAGAATCCCCCGCCTCAGGGGACTTGGGGCAGCTCCCGGAAGTGGCTGTGCCGCTTGGTTTTGTCAACTTGACACAAACTGAAATGTATCTCGGAAGTGAGACTTTTAATTGAAAAAAAAAAAATGCCTCCATGAGATCGGCCTGGGGGGGGGGGGGGTCGGGGGGGGGAGGCATTTTCTTGATGGTTTCTGATGGTTGACTGTGGCTGGTGTTGCAGACCATCGTGGGTGGTGTCACTCCTAGGCTGGTGGTGCCGGCTGCTGTGAGAAAGACTGAGCAAACCAGACGGAGCGAGCCAGTAGGCAAGCTTTCTCCATGCCCCGCTGCACCAGCTCGATTCCAGGTGCCTGCCCTGAGTTCCTGATCTGCCTTCCTTAGATGATAACGCCAAGCTGTGGGATTAAATAAATCCTTTTCTCCCCTCGTTGCTTTCGGTCATGATGTTTTCTTGCAGCAATAGAACTCCTAGCTGAGATAGCAGCCTGTTCATTAAAACTTTATTGTTGTTGTTGTTGTTGTTGTTGTTGTTATTATTAAGAATTTGCAAATAAAAAGCATCACACACCAAAATTAACCAGATCCAAAGTCTGTCATCCCAGCGAGCTTCTCTACGGTTACAGCAAGAGTAGAACGCCACACTGGGTTTTGCCGTTTGCATAGTGGCTATGATATGCCCGGCTCACCATGATGTTTTAACGGCATCCAAAGAGCATGCGTTTTCCTGCCGTAACCCATACAGTGGTATTCTGATGCCCCTGGAAATATAAAGGAATCTGACTTCGGGGCCTTTGTGATTTCTATCCCCTCTGGTAGAATACTCTTCTCTATAGGTATTCACATAGTGGTTATTTTCTTTTTTTTTTTTTCTCTCTTTTAAGATTTATTTTATTTATATGAGTACACTGTAGCTGTTTCCAGACACACGCATCAGAGCCCTTTACAGATGGTTGCGAGCCACCCTGTGGTTGCTGGGAATTGACCTTTGGAAGAGCAGGCAATGAATGCTCTTAACCGCTGAGCCGTCTCTCCAGCTCCGGTCATTTCTTCCTTTCTTCCTTTCTTTCTTTCTTTCTTTCTTTCTTTCTTTCTTCCTTTCTTTCTTTCTTTCTTTCTTTCTTTCCTTCTTTCTTTCTTTCTTTCTTTTTTTGTGAAATTTTTTATTGGAAATAAATTCTTCTCTCATAAAACACATTCCACCCACCCTCCCTCCACTCCTCCTAGCTCCCCCCACACACACCTCCTCTCTCCCCCAGACTCACTCCCCCTCTGCTTCCTCTTCAGAAAAGAGCAGGCCTCCAAGAGATGACAGCTAGACATCACAGAGCAAGGTACAATAAGATGAAGCAGTGGTCCTCTCATCGAGGCTGGACTAGACAACCCAATAGGAGGAAGAGTCCTATGAGCAGGGAGAGTTAGATAGAGACTGGCTTCCACCATTGGGAGTCTCACAAGGACACCAAGCACCTCTCTAAGCCCATGTAATCCCTGATTAGTTGATCCAGCGCGCCATGTTCTCCTGGTATCCCCTGTCCCCTCCGACTCCGACAGTCTTTCCTCCCTGCCTTCTGCAGGGTTCCCTGACCTCCAAGGGAGACCTCCATTTTAGACACTCTCTCCGCAAAATGTCTGACTATGGGTCTCTGCAACCGCTCCCATCTGCTGCGGGAGGAAGCCTCTCTGAACTCTCCCTTCGCAGTTAAAAGTTGGTTCACGGAAACGACTGCAGCTTAAATGTCGACCTAGCCATCGAGTCTCCCTGAACCACGAGACTAGCCATGCTCTCCGCTTAGTATCTGTCTGACACATCACGTGAAGAACATCTTCCACCCAACACAGTCCTGTCCACTGACTGTTATCGCTGCTGCTGCTGTCTGTGTCACTCGGGAGTAAGAGCTGTGATTGGACCAGGGGCTTGCCTCCTTCTTCATTGCGAAATCTTAACATTTAGATAAGAGTCCAGCATCAAATAATCACTAGAAACATCTGTAGAGTGTGTGAATGAGTCCGTGGATGGGAGCCACTGTCGGAAGGGCGACGGTGACCTAGCTTAGAGAAGCAAATGCTAGAGAATAAGTCAGGTCCTTTGATGCCTCCATTTTCTCTTACTTCAGAGTAGACCTATTAACCTAACTCGTCACTCGTGGTCCCATCCATTCAGGATTTATCCCCACTGGTGCTCAGCAAGCCCTTACGGTATTCCCGGAGTTATTATGACTCGACCAGGGATGGTACCGCATCTCTAGGAATATTTTGTTTGTTAAAACTGACCTCTACCCTCAGCCCCACGAGGGGTGAGGGGGAGCCGTCGGGTGGGATGTCAAGAGGCTAGGAGAAGTCGGCCTCACTGAGGTCTCACGAGAATAACCAAACACAAGAGTCGCTAACATGTTGAGACGTTACAGTCAAAGCCCCGAGTCCGTCATCGGAACAACTGTGCACAGCCCTGCTCACGGCAAAGCCGAGTGCTCAGTAGTCACAGAGAAGCCTGGAAGGCACATGGTGACAAGGCCCTTCTGTGTCACGAGATGGAGAGCTTGCACTTAGGAAGGCGGGCCATACATCCAGGACTCATCTAGACAGTGACATTTACAAGATCCAGAGCTCAGTGTTTTACAAAGCCCCAGCATCAGCATCTGCCATTGTCATTTAAGGTTTCTAGGAAAAAAAATTAGTAGGTGTGTGATTTCCCTTCACAGCCAAGTGATGGGGAAAGGAAAGTCTGGGACAAGGAAGCTGGAAGGTCGGGGCGTATCGTGAGAGGCCTTTGGTTCGCCTCCCTGATTGATCTGCATTTTTAGCTCACCACACATCCTCCGGCACTTAGTGTTGGATATAGAAAACTCTGTGGGAGCCAGGCAGTGGTGGCGCACGCCTTTAATTCCAGCACTTGGGAGGCAGAGGCAGGCGGATTTCTGAGTTCGAGGCCAGCCTGGTCTACAGAGTGAGTTCCAGGACAGCCAGGGCTATACAGAGAAACCGTGTCTTGAAAAAACCAAAAAGAAGAAGAAGAAGAAGAAGAAGAAGAAGAAGAAGAAGAAGAAGAAGAAGAGAAAAGAAAAGAAAAGAAAAGGAAAGGAAAGGAAAAGGAAAAGAAGAGACGAAGAAAGAAAAGAAAAGAAAAGAAAAGAAAAGAAAAGAAAAGAAAAGAAAGGAAAGGAAAGGAAAGGAAAGGAAAAGAAAAGAAAGGAAAGGAAAAGAAAGGAAAAGAAAAAAGAAAGAAAGAAAACTCTGTGGGCAAATGTGTCGTCATCCTCAAAGGTATCTGAAACACACATATGGAGCATTTAGGTCAACTATTAAGTGCATTTTCAACTTCCCCTACATTTCATCGTTGTATACATAATGCACAGGCACAGACATCACCCAAATCAAAACAGACTGACAGGGCTTCTGAGAAAACCCAACTGTATCAGCCACGGCATCTTCCCCTGGATTTGGCTTTCTGTCTGACTTTTATAGCAAGAGTGGAGAGGCCTGCATTGGCTTGACCAAAGCCTCCACTGCTGAGTGATGGATTATTCTGTGCATCCCTCGCCAAGGCATTTCTAGCAGCAGAATGACCTCCAGGGGAAGACAAGCCCAGTGCATCTTCCTCCCCATGAGCTCTCTGGCCCCTTTCAGCATCTGGGAGGCCGTCCACAAGCTCTGCCCTCACAGGGCTCCACCTGTTCCTTGTCCGCCTACCTTTCCCTCTGGCTTCCTGCATTCCTCGTCAAGGCAGCCCCTGGCTGCGGCCTCTGCACACCACTTTCCTCGGAGAGCCAGACCTTTTGCTCTGACACAGCTCTCCACTGTCATCTCTGTGTGTGGCTGACAGATAACAAGGAACGAAGAATCACATCTAAAACTGAAGTGCTGGCGAGATTGGGATTAGGGACTTGCTAGAGACGCTTCTTCTGCTTTCAGTAGGAGTGAAGACCTCCGTCAGACACTGACTGAGGGAGGAACCGACCACACTTGTCTAACATTTGGCTTTCTATGCAAAGCCAGCTCAGAGTTGAACCGGATGACACCCCCCCCCCAAAAAAAAAGTCTTAGAGTTCAAGGAGAGCTAACTGTTTCTGGAAATTTTAAGAAGATATAATTTCTTTTCCTCACAGAACTCTCCAGATGTGGATCTATAATATATTCCCTTGAGATTTTTTTCCAGACAAATATCCTACCTATTATCACAAAATAAATATGCAAAGAGGTAAAGGAAAAAAAGAAAAAAAAAGAAAAAAAACACTGAGCCTTGTAAAAACACCTGCGAAAGAGAACTGCTGATTCTTGGCCGCTAATGTCTTTTAAACAGAAACAAATAATAATAGTAAAACTAACACCTCCCAAATTGAAGGCTACCTTTCATCAACGCTGACGTTCATGAATTCTAAATCTTTTACGCACTAGTGATGTATAATTATTTGTAAATATTTTATTTGAATATAATTACATATAATCATTAGCTTAAAAACAAAACAGAAATGATAGATGGGACCTCTTCCGCAGAAGAAAGCAGAGTAATTTACATTCAGTCATTAAGCAGAAAAAGACAGCCTGAGTGACAACCTGAACTCCAAAGGGCTGCAGAACACACCTAGGGAGGGCTCAGGGAAAAACAGATAGGGTGCACAATGCTGCCATCTTCAGGTCGCTGCGGGTAATACACCATTCTCAAAACAGACCTGCCCGATAGAAAGCAATCAAAGTTTGAAAGAAACAAGTCCACACGTGTGAAATCATGCCAGCGTAATACAGAATGGTCTCATGTGGTGGTCGAAAAGGTCTCTCTGGAGGACCCAAGTGAGGATGCTTAAATCCCACTTGGGAAGGAGAAGAAAACCATCCCGGGAGGCAGAGGGAGGGATCTGGGTGAGAGAGGGGAGGGGAAAGGGGAACATGATCAGGTATGGGGGTGCAGACAGACAGGAGAGAAGCCCTGAGGGCCAGCAGAATGGAAATGTGTAACCTCAAGGGTGGTGGGACCCTCTGGAAAGTACCAGAGACCTGGGAGGTGGAAGACTCTCAGGACTCAAAGGGAGGGAGCTTAGATGAAATGCCCTAGAGTGGGGAGAGGGACCTTGTAGAGTCCACCTCCAGTAGAAAGACAGGGCATCAAGTGAAGGGATGGGGTTGCCATCCCACAGTCAAAAACTCTGACCAAGAATTGTTCCTCTCTAAAAGAACTGCAGGCACAAAAAAATGGAGAAGAGACTGAGAGAAAGGAGGTTCAGTGGCCAGTCCAACTTGGGATCCATCTCATGGGAAGGCTCCAAAGCCCGACACTATTACTGATACTATGGTGTGCTTACAGACAGGAGCTTGGCATGGCTGTCCTCTGAGAGGCCCAACAAGCAGCTGGCTGAGACAGACACAAATACTTTCACCCAACCATTAGACTGAAGTCGGGGTCCCCGGTGGTTGAACTAGGGAAAGACTGGAAGAAGCTAAGAAGGAGGACAGTCCCATGGGAAGACCAGCAGTCTCCACTAACCGGGACCTCTGAGATCTCTCAGGCTCTGAGCTAACAAGCAGGCAGCATACAGTAGCTGGTCTGAGGCCCCTGACACGTAAGACAACACAGGACTCCCTGGTCTAGCCTCAATGGGAGAATATGTGCCTAATCCTCAAGAGACTTGAGGCCCCACGGGGTGGGGAGGCCTGGGGGAGGCCTGGGGGAGGGGACAGCCTCTTGAGGGGAGAGAGACAGGAGAAATGGGATGAAGAACTGTGGAAGGTGGATGGGGGGCACGAGGGGGTACAATGACTGGACTGTAAAAAACTAAAAGAAAGAAAGGAAGGAAGGAAGGAAGGAAGGAAGAAAGAGAGAGAAAGGAAAGATAGAGAGAGAGAAAGGAAGGAAGGAAGGAAGAAAGGAAGGAAGGGAGAAAGAAAGAAAAGAAAAAAGAAAAGAAAAGAAAAGAAAAGAAAAAAGAAAAAAGAAAAGAAAAGAAAAGAAAAGAAAAGAAAAAAGAAAAGAAAAGAAGGAAAGAAGGAAGGAAAATGTCTCTCGGCAACCCTGTCCTTATGTTTGGAGTAAACATCTTGGGGGTCTTGCTATGGCCCCGTATTCCAGTTAAAGAGAGGTTCAACTCTATCGTGGAATGCTTGGAATGAATATATTCTCCTCTTGTCTCTCTGTTGAAGAGTCTCTGCCGTCCACCTCTAAAACCCTCTGTATGCTCAGAAATAACCAGGTTTCCCTCTTCTGAGAGTCATTCTGTACTGGTGAATCGGGTTTAAACAGTACTAGGAACTTCAAGGCTAAGGATGCTACCTACCTCTTTCTCTTTTCTCTGGGAAACAAACTTAACATGTCACTTAACAAACTCCAGAGTAGACAGAAACACGAGGGCATAGTTCCTGTCACCTTTCCAAACAAAAACAAAAGCTAAACCTTTCTTGCATAGTAGTCGCGTATATTTTTGTTTAATAATCACACACACACACACACACACACACACACACACACACATTGTCTCACATCTAGAATTCTAGTATCCACTTGCCCAGGCAAGAAGTAAGAAATCCACAAAGAAAGCTGAAATAGCCCGAAACTGTGATCCTTGCAGAATCTGTGCACTAAGTTCCGCGTCCCCTGCTTGTACAAGGCTCCTTCGCTCCTTATTCCAGACCTCAGTGTCTGCCTTCTACACAGCTCTAAGCAAGCTTTAATTACAAGGATCCTAAACCCACCTAGCACAAAAGAACAAGAACAGTACATGAGAAGAAAAGCCGGAAATGCCAAGGCACGGACGCGTAGTATCCGGTGATCAAATAGGAAGGTGCTTCGAAACTTAGGGTTATCGCTAGATAATAGAACGCACCTCAAGCTTCAAAGCATTGACTGGCAACCTAGCCAGACTTAGCAAGGCATTCTTACACAAGTTGTCTTCCTACCTGCCAGTAAAGTAGACAGAGAAGTTACTGACTGCATGGTTTGCATGAGAAAACCGGGACCCAAAATTAGTCATGAATCAAACTTGAGTTTCCAAAATCAGCAGTACCGTTGCTTATCAGCGATCGAAGTTTCCTGTGCAGAGCTATTATGACCGGCTATGCTGGCAAGACGGGATCTACTGCTGAAATAGTTCCGGGGGGAGTAAGTGGCTATTATCCCTCACTCCTCGAGAGCCATTGGAAACCCATCCTTCTGCAATCCACTGTGGATTCTGTATCCACTACCACCACCACCACCACCACGTCTTCTTTGTGGTCTAACAGATCAAGGCTTGGTGTCTGCAGAAATCGGTGCTCCAGGACAGGACAGGAAGAACGTCCAGCAAATATCTGCCCCATGGTTGTCCCTGTCATAGCCAAAGGATCAGGCTCAGAAAGAAGGAATGCTTCTCAAAGATGGTCCAGTACCAGCAATCTGAGATCTGATCAGGATCGAAACACATAAAGGGGCTCCCTGGCCCTTTCGGAGTATTTGCTACAATGTCTCCGCTTTTTCCAGCAGTCTGCTTTGCACGGCTGTTGAGAGTGAGACGTCCAAGACCTCCTCCCAGACACCTTTATGAAGCTCCTACCACCACCACCCTTATCCTGTCCCCTACCCCAAGACCAACCCCTGGCTAGTTTGAATTTTAGCATCATCAAGATTTCAGTTCTCAAACAGGCCATGCTTTCCTGCCTTTAGCCAAAACTCCTTAAGTTTGACTAAATAGCAATTGGTGATGGGCGAGCAGGAAGAACGATGCCTGGTAGGGGAGCAGAGCGCTTTCAAATAAAAACAGCAGCACAGGACAATTAAATATTAGAAACAAAGGTGAGACTAGTGGTTGTGTTACTTAAACCACGGGGGTCTCCCTACTCTGGTCACACCACATCACATCCTACACACACAACACACACACACACACACACACACACACACACACAAATGTTGCCATTTCTTAAACTCTTTGAACTTGTAACTACTCCTAAGAGACACACACAAAGCAACGGCTGCCCAGTGCCGCCATCTTCACAGCAAAGGCTCCCGAGGAGGGGAATTCCCTGCAGGAATCTGGCTTGTTGAAAGAAAAGGATTTTGCATGGTTTGTTGGTTTGCTCTGAGTCTGTTGTTGGTTTCGCTCTGTAAAATGAAAAAGTGTGAAAGTAATAGACTGGACCAGTATCAGACTTGATCCAGTGCTCTGATTCCCAGGAAGAGAACATATCTCTAAATGAAACCTGCTAGATCTCTAAATAAAACACATTAGCAGGTCACAATTAAGGCCAAACTTGTGATCTGGGGAGGTGGTCTAGGGATGTGGCTCAGATATAGAGCAAACGCCTAATATGCACAGGTTCATTGGGTTCGGTTCCAGCACCAAACCCAAAACTGTGTGTGTGTGAGTGGGGGGGGGGGTATGTGGAGGGAGTGTGTGTGTGTGTGTGTGTGTGTGTGTGTGTGTGTTAAATTCTACTATACTGCTCATCAGTTAAAATTCAGGGAAAGAGATTTCTCTGTTCTCAAGGATGGAATAATGTGGAGGATCAGGAAAGAAAACTAACAATAATGATTTTTAAACGTCCCGGGGGGTGATTCTCTCCCCAATAAGCTTCTCATTCTAGTTGGACTTTGAAGAAATAATGGATTCCTAGATGCGCTTTAAGGAAAGAAGTCACCGGAAAGAGTGACACGGTTCTTCCTGCAGAACCTTGAGACTTGAGGTTTCAGGAGAAGGACTTACAAGAACCCACAGGTACATCAGAGGAAGGTGCTTTACAAAAAGGCCAGATCATCCTGCAGGCATTTGATCCACTGGGGTGGGTGGGGATACTCAAGGGGAGCATCCTCTCAGAGGTGAAGGGGAAGAGGTGGGAGGAGGAACCTTGTTGGGGGGGAATGGGAGGGGGGCAGCATTTGGGATGTAAATATATAAATAAATGTTTTTAAAACGGGCCAGATCCCAGGCCCAACTCCAACCACAGAAACTGCGGTTTCAGGAGCAGGAGTAACTCCGAGGTAGTGTGTTCACCCAACATTCACAAAGCCCCGGGATTTGATCCCTGGCTCCACATAAACCAGGCATGACAACGCACACTTGTAATGTCAGTGCTGAGGAAGGAGAGGCAGAAGGATCACAGGTTCAAGGCCTGCCTTGGCTACACAGCTACATAGTAGCTACATAGTTCAAGGCCATCCTGGGATACCTGGGACTTTGTCCCAGAGAGGGGGGAGGGGAGAGATATAGAGAAGGGGGAGAGAGGGAGAGAGGGAGGAGGGAGGAAGGAAGGAAAGGAAGAAGAAAAAGAAGAAAAGAAGAGGAGGAAGAGGAAGAAAAAGGGGAGGAGGAAGAGGAGGAAGAAAAGGAAAGAAGCAGCCATTTCTTTTGCCAGTAACCCTCCTCCAGCCAACAGAGAAACCCGAACAGAGAGGCAAAGAAGCGCCAGATGTGAGTGCTGTCCCGTCAACCGCAGATGACCCCAAGTTGTGAAAACAACAAATATTGTCTTAGTTGCAAGCGCTCATTGAGTGAATTAAAATGCAAAGTCCTGCACTCTGAGGAAGCATTATGGCAAACCTTGTGGAAAATTGATCATCAAATATAAGAGGCACACTTAAAGAGGAAAAGAGCGTCAGCAAAACAAAACAAAACAAAACTTTTATCGAAGAATACGACCACATAGGCGGTTTTCGGCACCCTGTGTCAGTGGGAATTTTCCTGTGTGTTTAAATAACTGCTGCTTCTCATAGCTCTGTGTGTGTGTGTGTGTGTGTGTGTGTGTGTGTGTGTGTACGCGTGCGCACGCTTTTGGAATAAATGCAGGATTTTTTTTTAAGAGCCCTCTGGTCATTTCAGCTTTACTGCCTCATCTCCGGCTTATCTGAGAGAATTTTCCATTTCAAAGAAGGCGACCTGACTTATTATTGTTTAGCATTTACATTTCCCACATCAGAATTTAATGGGTTGGTTTTTATTTTTTTAATAGAAAAGAGAAGAAGAAAGAAATACCCCTGGCTTCTTCCACCCACTCAAGAGCTAGTGGGAATGCTGTGCATTTAGTTAACATCAGTACCACCCAAGCAATGGGTCCATCCTTCTACTCAGACAAGACCCAGTTAAGACACGGCCACATCCAGAGCTCAGTGTCAAAGCCTAGAGGTTTCGGTATGACTCTGGACTAGGACTTCCATGTTGGGGGTGTAGGGAGAGCCGCCTAACATAGAGGCTAACAGGGATTTGACAAAGGTCTGTGTGACAACTATGGTCAGATGGTGGCCCCATCATGACTTTGCAGAGTGCCACAGCCCTGAAGTAGAGGCCAAAGCTTACTCAGAGGGCAGAAAGTCTCCATGCTCCTCCCCCTGCCTTCTGCTGGCTCCAGAAGACCACCCTGCCCCATGACCCTCAAGCTGATTGCAACTACACAGTCTGGCCTTCCTGTTTCCATCTGGATCTCTACACTTGTGTTTCCTCTGCATGAAAGACTCTCGCCATCACACAGCCAGTTGTCAAATCCCTGCTAGTCTCCGGGTTCAGTGGCTCTCCTTACATCCCCCAACACAGCATTCCTGATAGAGTCCTACTGAAGCCACCACCCTTTAAGCCTGTCCCCTCCACTACAGTAAACTTCCTGACATCAAGGGATGTGATTTATCTTCCTGTGGTGGTGTTTCTGTTGACTGTCTGCCATATTCTGCTAGCTGACACATAGTAGGGCCTCAACAAATATGGAAGATAAGAAGATAATGAGGATAAGCTTGAAGAGTTTTCCAGATGGCCATGCCTACAAAGTCAATGCCAGCCAGCCTGGATTAGTAGTCACTAAGCTAAGCCAATTTTTCTAATATTCAGATTTGCAGGGGGTTGCGGGGGGGGGGGAGAACTTCTCTATAGTAGCCCTCAAACAGATTTTCAAACAGAGGTTCAGAAATGGATCTACCCTCATTCATGACCTCATTCGATGTTTTACCTTAGCAGTAGCTCCCCCACCCCCACCCTAGCCCCATGTCAGTAAGGAACAGAGGAACTGGTTTCCTCCCCCACAGCGGAGGCCTGCGCATTGCAGGCCCTTAGCAGCCTGCCTGGAAGCTAATTGGCAGGCAAGGCCTACAGAAGCCTGGAAGCTCAGGCAGCCCAGTGTTTAAGTGGCTTCTGGCCTCCTCCTTACAAGTGGTGACTGAAAACTCATTGATTCTGACATCTGGATCCGTGTCTGAAAAACGTCAGGGGGAAAGATTCTCGGTTTGCCATTTCTGAGGGTTGGAGCCAACTGAAGCCTTGCTGGGGGAAAACACTAACAGTCCTTGGTCAGAACGTGGAGGGGTTTATGACGCGGCAGATTCAGGCACTAAAGTGCCTCCTAGTCCAGACTGTTCGGAATTAGTAGCTACAAGGAATTTCTGTCGGCATCACCGCCCAGACCTTCACACAGCACACAAGATCAGAAGAATGCTCTTTTCTCCAAGAGATGAAGCTCTAAGATGTCCATCCATCCAATCCTGCTTTCCACAATATCCACTGCTCTTCTAAAAAGCATATTATGAATACAGATCGGCTGCTCTTCATGCTCCATGGACCTGCAGGTATTTTGAGTTTCACAAATCAAATGCTAGTTTTATATTCTCAATATTGCCGCCCGTACCCTAGGTGCGGTGCAAGAGCCCCATTGTAACATCTCTATAACAGGAGTTCACAAAATATGGTTATGATTTTAAAGGAATACCAACATTTCTTTCCAAAAGACTTCCTTGGACTCATTATACAATCTACCAGCTGCCTTAAAACAACCAGACTTTCCTGTGAACACACACACACACACACACACACACACACTCACACTCACACTCACAATGCATGCCCACATCATTTTCTTACCAAATGCATGGATCAGCATTCAATCTATTTATGTGCTTAATCTTCCTTGCACAGAAGAGTCACTTAAGCATGTGCTACAGGTTTGGAACTACCCAAGAGCTGACTCGTAACCCAAGCAATTTTGTGCTCCTCGAAGGAGAAGCGAACTGGTGAGCACATCCTTGGCCATCCATCCTTAGGCATGCCCCCAAAATGTTCTGCATCAAATCACACATTCTCCCCAGATGTGGCGGTTTTAAAGGTCAGCTCTCCAATGCTCGGATAAAAAATGAGGTTTTTACTGACTTCCAAATGAGCTGTGGGCAGCCACTATCTTTAGAGGGTCATTTTATTTTTATCCCTGCATCCCTAAAAGCAACACCCTCCCAGACATTAGAGCTAGCAACCTCACACTTAACTCTGCTGATTTCTTTCCAGGCAAGACCAGGGATTCTAAAAGATTATTATATATCTGAAAACTTGTCGAGGAGAAAAGGTATTTTTAGCAGGAAAAAAATTGCAGATCTCAGCACTCCCATTGCATTGATCAGACTCCTTACTCTATGATTTTATTAATGAGGTCCTGTTTCTCTTCTAGTCACCACCACCACCACCACCACCACCACCACCACCGTACTCCTCTCTCCCCCTCACAGCTGACACCAACCATCTGTGTGTGTAAAGGGGGTTGGAAAGATGGACTCATGAATCTGAGTACCTGTCACATGATGGTCTACATCATTGAAACTCTAGACAGCGTTCAAGCTCACCAGAGCTTCCCTGTCTCTAACAATAATCACTGCCAGGTATTGGTGCTTATACTCCGTGAGACCCAGTCCTGAGAACTCCACATCATGCTCACAGCAGCCCTGAGAGGAAAATACTATGGAGATAATGTCATTCAGAAGTCTGCGCGCATTGACTTTGAAATGAGGACCAGAGTTCAGGGGCAACCTCTGTATTAACCTCGAGAAAGTTATTTCTACCAATTCTGTGTCTTAGTCTGGGTCTATAAAACAGGGAAAATATCATTAATAACCATTTATTAAACTCTTACTAGGTTTTAATGCTAATTCTTTCCGCCCCCCCATTTTACAGATAAAATAACTAAGACTTGGGTTGAGTAGCTTCGCAAATTTAAGGGACAAAGATGGATTATAAGCATGTGAACCTGGCTCTTAACTCTGTGTGGTTTGCTTTATACATCAGTGTCTTCCTTCTGTTCCCAAAGTGACTGAGCACTGTGGGACACTAGAACTGGGGTTCTTGAGAGTGGCATTCATAGCACTGGGACAGATGAAGGTCTGTCTAGCCTTTCTACCGCCATCCTTCTATAGATTGCTGTGGGCTGGGCACCTTCACCTCCTTTGTGACCCCTAGACCATCTGGGTACCACAATACAGACCTGCTGGAAGCCAGTGAGAAGCACATGCTATAAACCAGGTATGAAAGAAGCTGATCCATCTGGGACTCACAGGAGGAAACTGCAAAGAGCGTAGTTCGAGAGAGCCAAGACTATGACAAATGAGATTGGGTCAGAGGTATAATGCACCATTTTTATAGCTTAAAAGTCATATTACAACACACAAAATCGAGTAAAATATAGCACTAAGCTACAACCAATGCATGTTTGCATTTGATTTAGATGCATCGTTTATAGCCACAAGATTAATTCTAGATCATTGAGAATTCATGAGACAATAAAGAACACCATGACTTGAGCTATTTCTGAAGTCTGCTGGGAACCATTTTACCAAGCTCTCTGGCTACCAGGCAAGCTGATGTTTTGTGGCTGCCAGGGATGACAATCCTATCCCCTGGCTTTCCCTTTGGCTTAATAGGTAGAGAAGGGAGACCAGATGAGCATGGAAGTCACACTGGTCCCTGTCTAATGGGACAAGAGCATCTCAGCTTCAGCCAATTGTCCCACTGTACAAGGACATCAGACTGCTTTGGAAATCTGAGAATCAAGGCATTTGTGTGATAACTTCTGCTTGACAAATGTGGGCATTTTTTTTATTTAAACAAGGTACAGGTGTGTGTGTGTGTGTGTGTGTGTGTGTGTGTGTGTGTGTGCAATAATATATTTACACACACACACACACACACACACACACACACATATATATACACACGAATTACAAGTCAGCTAAATGCCTTTGTAAAGAATCAGAATCCATTGCCCTTCCACAATTCATAGCCTTGACTTTATCTTGGCTAAGAATCATGAATTCTTAGTTGCATTTGAGAAAAGAAAATGTAAGCAACAAGATAGATAGATGATAGATAGACAGACAGACAGACAGACAGATAGATAGATAGATAGATAGATAGATAGATAGATAGATAGATAGACAGACAGGCAGGCAGGCAGGCAGGCAGGCAGGCAGACAGACAGACAGACAGACAGATAGATAGACAGATAGATAGATAGATAGGTAGATAGATAGATAGATAGGTAGGTAGGTAGGTAGGTAGATAGATAGATAGATAGATAGATAGATAGATAGATAGATAGATAGATAACCCACCTTTGTAGAGCTCAGATTTAAGTATTCCTAAAGCAAACCATTTAAAGGTATTTCCCCTGGCTCATTACAAAGACTTTTTAAGCCTTGCTAGTTGGACATCAACATAGGACCCTGTGTGTGCACGTGTGGAGATGAAATCAAAGTGCATCCACATCCGGAACATGCAACCTTTTTTGGCTCTCATCCAGCAGCTGCTTTATGTAATTTCATATTAAATTCAGTCGTCTTCCATCCAAACTGCGAACACCTGGACGGGGTTATCAGAAG
This sequence comes from Apodemus agrarius, assembly GCA_964023405.1. Taxonomy (NCBI): domain Eukaryota; kingdom Metazoa; phylum Chordata; class Mammalia; order Rodentia; family Muridae; genus Apodemus; species Apodemus agrarius. The sequence goes on along the minus strand of OZ030026.1, from coordinate 16,481,149 downwards.
CACGAGCTCACGAGGTGGAGCAGCCAAGATCTGAGCCCCCAAATGCAACACTCCGTCTGGTTATTAAGGGAGGGCTTCATTGACTAGCAGCATCACTCCTAATCGGCTTGAGAAGTTCCGTCAGGAATTCATATTTCACGCGCTCTCTCGGGCACACACAATATTTCCTCATTTATTTTCCCAAGCTGTTTCCCGTGACTTGCCTTTTTCTCTGTGTTTGCTCAGGGGAGGTGCGCTATTAAGTCCGAGGCAGCTCCTCCATCTCCAGGGAGAGGCTTGCCATCGCTCCAGGCGAGGCCCTTCCTTCTATTATTTATAGATAAAACACTTTACATTGTAAAATAGCAGACCAGCCCCATCGAAGACCCATTTATGAAGTAAACCATCTGCGTTTCAGAAAGACAGACCTAGGGTGGTGCTGAAAGTTAGATTACCCCCAAGGTCACACGCAGAAGGAGAAACTCTCTCTCTCCAGGGGCCTTCCCCGTATGCGAGTGCTCACTCCCACGGCCACCTGGGTACCTAGGAGCACAGCCATGTGAAATGGACAAGCTGGCACGATTTTCACACTCACCACTGTGCCAGGCAACTTCCCGGTGCATTAGCTCATCAATTTTACATCTCTCGGGCATTAGAGAGCAGTATGAGTCTCGCTTTAAAGATGACAACATTGAAACACGGAAGATGTTATTATGATTCTGTCCTTGGCCAGAGTCTTGTCTTTTCCAGCCAAGGCTTTGTAGGATTTGTAGGCTTCCGTGTTCCTACATTATCCCACTTTAACAAGAAACTTGTTAGTTTGATGCAGCCAGATTCCCCCATTCCCAGAATCTAACCAGGGTCCTCTCTCCCATCATCTCCTGGGTAATCTAAGCAACGGTCCTATAACATCAGATTAACCAGAACACCTCCTGATTCCTTGGGATTCTCTTAGGAATTTTCCATGCAGTGACCCCTCCCCCTTTCTGCACAGTGGCTATAAAGTCCCAATTGTCTCTATTGTATTAGAGGTTAAAACCAATTATCTCTTATTGCAAAACCCATTGTGGACCTCGTGGACCGATTATGATACCAAAGGAACCAAGTTTGCCTTACCATTCTTTGACAAGGATCGCAAATAATATTTGCTTTGATGATATCCAGCCTGTAATTGACAACGCCTAGATTTGGACCCCAATCCGAACCATCCACCACACTCGACTCCCTCTCTTGCTGGTCCCTAAGATGCACAGGCTCGGGAATGTCAGAGTGGAGGTCACTCTGCTTCATAGCTCCCAGGCTCTCCGCTAATTCCCACTAGCCTGAGCATGTGCTGACGAGGGGCTCGAGGACTCTTTGGCTATTGATAGATGTGTATGATTTCAGAGAGAGAGAGAGAGAGAGAGAGAGAGAGAGAGAGAGAGAGAGAGAGAGATTGAGAGAGGGAAAGAAAGAACAATAAGAAGAGGTAAGAATCAATTAAATTGTATAAATTATCACTTACTAATGGGAACATGACCAATGACAGAAGCGAAGATTGACAAACGAACCAAGCTCATCAGTCACACGTATCGGTCACAAAACCACACTGTAACTTCGCTGAGCAGAAAGCTACAGGATCTGGCTTTCCAGGATTTTCCCAGTTCCCCCACCCCCACCCCGGGGATGTAAAAGACTTGTAGGCTCAATCCAGGCAGGACAAGGATCTGATAAACACATGAGCACCTTGTTAGTCCTTCCTCTAGAGCCCGCAGCCAGACTTCCAGTCCGTAGTCATTTGATGTGGGAAAACGGCTTTTGAGGAAATGTGCAGGCTCTATGCCAAAATGCTAAGCGTGGCCACGGCTGCGGTGAGATTACAAATGGGCTGCGTTGTCTTTTCCTTCTCCATCCAGTTTCTAAAAACTTCCCATAATGAGCGTGTGTCAGTTCCATAAGGCGAAATAATGGCTTTTGTGGAGAATTTGCAGTAGTGGAATTACTAAGACAGCACACACACACACATACACACACAAGCACACACAGACAAGCACACACATACATATACACACACAAACAAACACATACACACACAAACACATACATACACAAAGACACACATACACACACATAAATACACACATACACTCACACACACATAATGCACATAAATACACATATACACTCACACACATACACACACATACACAAACACATACATATACACACAAACACACACATAAACATACACATACACTCACACACATACACACACACTCACACAAATGCACACACACTCACACACTCACACATACTCATACACACACACACACACACACACACACACACACACCATTACTGCTGGGGTTTTTTTGTTTGGTTTTTTTTTGTGGACATTGTAAAGGATGGGCTTTCTCACACTGGGAAGGATTGTGGTGACCCACTGGACAGTTCATTCCTTCCAACCCCAAGTGCATCCCCTCCCTTACACCCAGTCTGGATTTAAGCTTTTGAATGACAATGCCTTTGCTTCCTGTAAGACCTGTCCTGAAGTGTCAATCTACCCACCAGAATTATTCCATAGATGACCATCCTTACAGTGGCAAGCATGTAAAACTCCAGGAAAATTGCAGTTCTGTTAGGAAGCAAGCAACGAGATTTTTAATCACTGTGTGTTCAATCTCACGTCGAGTTTCTTATTGTGCTTCTATCCAGCGCAGTGCCTCATAATGTACAGTAATACATTTTACATCTCCTAAATGGACTCTGAGTTTTTATATCGCGGTTCAGAAGAATGGCTTTGAAAATCCTTTTGACTCCTTTATTTGAAAACTACATTTGTGGAATGGGGTAATTAAATTCCTATAGTTTGATATAACATTACCTCCACTATTCTAGCTCATAAAGAAAAAAATGCCAACCATCTTCTTCCCGATTATGCTGGAAATGGAATTACACCGCAGATATTTCTGTTAATGCAAGTTAAGATCCTGATAGCCTGTGCCATTGTAGTTAAACCAGAAACCTCTTTCTCCAGCATGTCTTCGTGGGAAATGAAAGTGACTCCAGAAATCTCCTGTACTTGATGAAAGCATTCAAACTTTCTTGGAGAAGAAAAAGCAAGAAGACCTCAGTGTCGGGACTTTTAAACCACAGTACGATCTGGACGACTGGGGTTTTGAAATGGCTTCAGAATTCTTTAACAGGATGGTTCTTAGGATTTCTTAGGCAGTGATGAGAGCAAATGCAGCCATGCCTGAATAGGGCACCAATGATGTCACGGTGCCCAAGGCAAGGGTGGCTTACACCATTTGCTCTTCACCCCCATCGGGTGAGAAAATAATAGTACCATTTTGTTGAAGGCTATGGAGGCATAAGAAGGTAACAGAATGAGTACCTAATGAGGACATGTTCAGAATTTGTCAGGCTGCCACTTAAGCCCACCCAAGATAACTTCACATTTAGGCCCTCTCCTCCCCACCCTCTTGTGCCACGCCCTCCCACTGCACCTGGGGCTCAGAAATCAGCGTTTCATGGTGATATTTTGAATTTCTAAATATGAGCCCTATGCTTGTGCACACTAATACATCTATAAGCTTTTGTCCTATGATAATCTCTAGTGTGGCTTTACCACACTAGAGTGATGAAGAGAACCAATAAAAAACGTTAAAGAAGCAAAGTGTTGCTTACCAGAGGATTCTACTGTTCTATATGCACAGCAGATATGAAAGTGAGAGTAATGAGTTGGAATAGATATTAGTAACTTTTAATTAAGTTCTTTGGTAATAACACTAGTGTGGCAGACTCCAATGCTGAGCCTTCAAAGGGAAAGTGTGGGGGTAGAGTTCTTGCCTGGCAAGGGCAAGGCCCTGGGTTCAATCCCCAGGACCAGAGGGAAAGAAAGGTAGAGATTTCCCTACGCTACCTGCTAGAAAGCCCGAAGGTCCTCTCCACCAACATCTACGGAGCACTGAGAGGCCCAGCCATTGGCTGTGGGGTGCTGTGAGGACGAATTAATGCTAGTATACAGGAGGTAGAGCCCGTGTTCTCTCAGTGCTCGGGGAACGATGTTAGCACAGCAGCTCTGGTTTTATGAGTTTCCAAATTTCTAAACTGGGTGGTCTGATTTTGTTCTCTTTTCTCTGTTAGATGGCGGCTCTCGGAGGCCCCTAGGATACAGTTATAAATGACCCGAGAAAGCTCTGAGTTGCTAAAGTGTACAACCCTTTCGCACCACAAATAGATTTGTTCCTGAACCAGGTGGAAGAGGCAGGCCTCCGATAATATGGATCGATGACAAATCCTTCACAACCGAACAGCACACGTCACGGCTAAAACTCAAAGGGATAGGACCAAACGGCCTTGGCCATGATATTAAATGTTCTCAGAAGAGAATGAGTCCAAGGCAGCAGGGCCACAGGGTATCTGGACAGCAAAGGAGTGATGAAGAGAACCAAAAAAAACAAGTTAGTTGAAGAAGCAAAGTGTTGCTTACCAGAGGATTCTACTGTTCTATATGCACAGCAGATATAAAAGTGAGAGTAATGAGTTGGAATAGATATTATTAACTTTTAATTAAGTTCTTTGGTAATAACATACAAACTGATCGTTCACCCAAACATCTCAATTAAGGGTATAGAAAAGCTCATTCCTTCCAGCCCTTTGTCAGCTCTGTATCAAATGATTCAAACAGCTGAACCAGTTCAAAGACTTTACACAGAATAAATAAGCCTGCGGCTTATTCAAGCTTCCTATAAAGATACTAAAGTGGTCATCCTTAATGTCATCCATGTTCAGAAAGAAGTCCAGCTACACATACATCTTCTGGCAGCCAAAGTTTCCCCACACACAACCAGCTGTGTGAAGAAAGAAAAGGACAGTTCAAGAAACAAGCGGATGTGCTCAAAAAATAGGAACTATCCATAAGAACTTTATAAACTAAGGCTAACTTATAATTATACTTATAATGAACTCTAATTGGTTCTTAGCTTAAGACTGATTATGTTTCAATGCTACTCCCAACAGAAGAAAAGTACAGGGTAGACAAACACATGATTGATGATGGTTCTCAAAGCCCTAGCCAGTGCAAACGGTGGCAAAAACAAAACATTTGTTTGATAAGAAAGTACAAACAGAACTCAGTATTGTTAGTACCCTGATGGTTTTTACTAGAGAATAATTTAGCAGATGGTCAGGCCTTCACCATTTTCAGAAGACAGTCTAGACTTTCATCTCCTAAACCAAACTGTGCTTCTTAGAAGATCAGTAGGAGGGGAGGTAACAGAGATGCCATGAAAGAGGACATCATTTAAGATCTTTTATTCATTCTCAAGTTGCATTCACACTTTAGCTTTTTCAGAGTGGACCTTCGTCTTTCAATGTAAGGAACCTGATATAGCTGTCTCCTGAGAGGCTCTGCCAGAGCCTGACAAATACAGATGTGGATGCTCACAGCCAACCATTGGACTGACCACAGGGTCCCCAATGGAAGAGCTAGAGAAAGGACCCAAGGAGCTGAAGGGGTTTGCAACCCCATAGGAGGATCAACAATATGAACCAACCAGAACCCCCTCCAGAGCTCCCAGGGACTAAACCACCAACCAAAAAGTACACATGGAAGGTCACATGGCTCCAACCGCATATGTAGCAGAGGATGGCCTTGTCAGGCATCACTGGGAGGAGAGGCCCTTTGTCCTGTGAAGGCTTGATGCCCCGGTGTAGGGGAATGCCAGGACAGGGAAGGGGGAGTAGGTGGAAGGGTGGTTGGGTGGGTAGGTGGGTAGGTGGGTAGGTGGGTAGGTGGGTAGGTGGGTAGGTGGGTAGGTGGGTAGGTGGGTAGGGGAGCTCCCTCATAGAAGCAGGAATTAAATTAGCAGTCTGTGTTCCAGCCACTGGCACCTCAGAAGGGAAGAAATGTAACAAACTTAGCAAATTAACTTTTTGTCCCTTATGGAGACTTACTTGGCATATTACCTTATTTAATATGCTAAATCATACTGTTTCCAGAATTGTGCCCATGGATGTTTCTATTCTGCGAGCCTGACATTCTGGCAACAGGTCCTGGGAAAGCTTGCTTGTTCCCCCATCGCCCTTGGCTAGCCCCCTCCTCTAGTCAGCATTGCCCAGACCCACTAATAAAAACCCTTCCATCGGAAAGCAAAGGTGAACACGTTTCAGGGTCAGCAGAACTGAATGGATGACCTAAAACCCTATATAGACAGAAAAAATTCCAGCTGGACCAGGGGTCAAATTATTCTGCTTAGGAAACATCTGTGCTCATATTGATTGCCTCTCCTCCAGATGATGCAAATGCCTTTATGAAGTGAGGAGTGAACTGACCAAAAAAATAAAAATAAAAAAGCCTTCTGCATCATAGTATAGAGTGCACTGTTCGCTGACAGATTCTCTCCTATATATCCTGACTTTGGGAGGAAGGGACATCTGTATATATCTGGGGCTGGTTTTACGTTCCCTTGATCAGTGCATTTCTATCTGTGTATCACAGTGCAGATGAGTAACTGTTCTCACAGACAGAAGAATAGCGAGATACAAAACAGCACCAGTGTATGGTTCTTGTAGTTGCCAGGGTCTATTTTCAGGCTGGAAAACAGAAGGTTTTATAACAAAAAGGATATCCTATAGTACCATTATTTACATTGAAGGGATCTGGGATATACAAATGAGGCTGAAAGATTGTTTGGGAAAGGCCAAACATTGACTAACTACTTTACCTCTCTTCAATGTCACCAACTCCTTCTGCTACCAAAGTGACAGATATAAAATCAACTTGGGAGGGATTATCTAGATAAAGGTTAGGCTCTGAGAAAGTCTATAAGGGATTGTCTTGCTTACATTTATTGATATGGGAAGACCCATGCTAATTGTGAGCAGGAAGGTCCCTGAGCAGAAGATCGAGAACTAGAGAAAAACAGCTGAGCTCCTGGCACACAGGGACACCCACTCTGTCTCTGCATTATGAATGCTATGGGACCAGTTGTCTCAACCTTTGTTACTTCCTTGCAAGGATGGGCTGTATCCTTGAGCCCGGAGCTGAAGCAACCCCCTTTACCTTCCCTTGACCTTCCCGTGGTATCTGTCCACTGGACATGCAAATGTATCTGCCTGGTAGAAAAACTAACCTCGAGACTGTGACTTCAGGCCAGGCCCTGTAATGCATTCCTATAATCTCAGCAATTCAGGGTGTAGACGTGGAGGACCAGGAGTTCCCAACTAGCCTGAGCTGTGAGTGGAACCAGTTCCTGGGCAGAAGATCCTGAGCTGTCTTTGGTAGGGAATTTAGTACATAGTAAATTCAAGGGCAGTCTGAGCTACATGAGACTTTGTCTTGAACAAACAAAGGAGTTCCAGCTTTGTTGCCTATAGAAACAAACTTTTATGTCTAACAATGGAATTCTTTCTTTTCATGCCTATAAAGTCTCAGTTCCTGGAACTGCACTTTGTTCGACTGTCCTGCTTTTTCTGGATTAATGAAACACGCTCAGGATATATGTATGAAAACCATGCTTACAGCCATTGTAGGTTATAATTCAGGGCCTATGAGATGGTTCAGCCAATAAAATACTCTTTCCACCGAGCCTAAATACCTGAATTTGATCCCAGATCCCTCATGGTAGAAAAGAGAACCAACTCCCATAAATTGTTTTCTGATTTTCACACTGTATTAAGGCACACACATGCACACAGACACACACACACATACACATGGAGGCACACACTCACATGAAAACATGGGAGTACACACACACACACACATGTGCGCAGACACGTGTGTAAGCACCCTTGAGTACATGAGCTCTCATGCATACAGACACACACAAAACCAAGTATGCAAACAGATATACTTAAGTTATCATTCAAATCAACTTGCCTTTCAACACAATAAGATAATTTACTGTAGTAGCCGTCTTAGAAAAAAATATTCTGTTGTCTATGAAACAGAACTGCACAACTGGGGATTAAATAGTATACTGTAAGGATGAATCATGTGATCTTATCCCTTCAACATGGTGTAGTCCAGTGTAAAACTCTCAAGTCCAAAGGCTGACCACCTTGATCATTCAGTTTCTTCTTAGAGAGGTGAATCATTGCCGATGGACTTTTGGTTTTGTTTTTTTTAATTTTTGCACCTGAAGGCCTTTAGGCATAATGTGTTTTCTCCAGTTTTCCAAGGACTCTAAAGCTCCTTATTAATTTATATCTGGCTGTTTCATAGATGTTTTTTACCTACCTGGCCACGGACAGCATTTAAGTCTACAAACCCGATGTACACACTAATGTATTAAATCCACCTTAACCAGAAACGGGAAGTAGTTCCTCTCAACATGATAACACATGCCTTGTAGCCCTTATTGAAAATATTTTTGTGTCTCTGTCACGCACAGACCTGCGACAGCTATGAGGAGTAAGAAAAGAATCTAGCAGCCAAAACTAATGGCCTTATTCATTATCCACCAGAGGGCAAATTATTTACATGTATAACAATGCATTTGAAATGCACTCTCCACACATCATCATCAATTTCATTAGATACAAAAGAGGTTCATTGAAATGGTTCTCAGGGCGTAAAAGCCATTGCCCACAGAGAAGAAGCAGCTGAGATAGCTTCATTCTCGAAACTGAACATTATTAACATGTCAAAATAAATATCAAGCAGAAATATAGCAAAGGAGCGCCGTGTCTACAGGCAACGCAGCCCAAACCCTCTGGAAACCAGAACCAGACATCCAAAAGCAGCCTCAGACAAAACCAAGTTTAGTGGTGCCGATCAGTCTGTGTGGATGTTGTTTTTCTCCTCAGATCTGTTGACAGTGCATTCCAGAAAGTTATTAAGTGTCTCCTTTCATGAGTCATAATTCTTTTTTATATGTACTTAAATTCACTATAAACAAGGAAATGCAGGCACTATATAAACAGAAGCATTAATAATATAAATCTCACCCAGAGTATAAGAATAATACAGCCTGTCTCACCGTCTACATCCATAGCAAGGGATGTGGTTTTCCATCTGTCCTCTGGCTTTTTCTCCTTTGGTGCAACTCATCTCTCATTTCCACCTACTACTTCTTCGGGGGACTTGACGCAAATGAGTCAGAAGAATGGGGAAATGATAGCTTCAGTTCTCATCAGGTATGACCTGCCAGAATTCTCCCCAGCCATTGGACTTCCCTGCCAGTGAGGCTTGAACTAAGCTCTTGGTCTTTACCCATGAGTCACTCAGTCTGCCTTCTACACTCAGTGTGTGGCTTGAAAGCCATTAGCACTCATGGCGTCCAGCAGGCTCTTTATCCAGCCTGAACTTGGAAATGGTCTGGTTGGAACCTGTGTTGTCTTCCAAGACCAGCTTCCGGTACTTTCCCAACTCGCATTGTTTTTAACCGAAAGATGGGCAATGGCTCTCGGATGCCAATGGCAATTGAATTCCCGTCTCACAAAAGTCACCAGCTTTGTCACAGTGAGAGTGTCCTTCTCCACATTCACCCCACCATACAGAAAATTCTTTCTAGATCCTTCTTGGGTTTGCCACGCTTCAAGGTCAACAGCCAATGTATAAAATTGGAAGGAATTGAAAATGCAAGGCCTATAAGAATCCCAAAGTCGGAGGGATTTGGGATGGGAGGTTAAGCAATATCAATAAAAGTGAGTAAACCAAGCAAAATGGAGTCACTACACACACACACACACACACACACACACACACACACACACAGAAAGAGAGAGAGAGACACACACACACACACAGAGAGAGAGAGAGAGACATACACACCACACACACACACACACACACACACACACACAGAGAGAGACACACACACACACACAACACACACACACACACATATGCACACATGCACATGAGTATGTTTTGACTACACTGGCAGAGACTCAAAATGTTTCACATCAAAGTCTTTCAAAGCCTTTCATAAGCTTGTACTCTGCTTTTTATTGGTCAAAACCACTACAGGATTACAGGAAGGCTGCCCTTCTCAGGGGACATTTGGTCTACATCACTTGCCACCAGTTATTTTGTCGTTGAAGAATATATCGAATAAAAAAAGAAAAGAAAAGAAAGGAAAGGAAAGGAAAGGAAAGGAAAGGAAAGGAAAGGAAAGGAAAGGAAAGGAAAGGAAAGGAAAGGAAAGGAAAGGAAAGGAAAGGAAAAGAAAATACTGTCTGTTCTAGATTCTGCCCTCAGAATCCTAGTCTCAAACTCTGTGTTGGTTAGTTTTTTTGTTGAGCTGATAGAAACCACAGTCGTGTGAAAAGAGGGAACCTCGGTGAAGGAACTGCCCGTGACCCTGGCCCTGGGTGTGTTCCTGGGATAGCTTCTTGATGAATGATTGACCTGAGAGGAGGCGTCCCTGGGCAGGCCACCCTGGCTTGTTTAAGCAAACTGAGCGAGCCACGGAAAGCCAGCCAGTAACCCGTGGTTTCCTCCGGTTCCTGCCCTGACTTTAGCAATGGGCGGAGATTAGGAAGTGTGAGCCCCAGAAAGGCTCTCTGCCCCAAGCCGCTTTGGCAACATTTTTATCACAGAAGCGTAGAAGCAACTTAGGCACATTTGCAGGAGAAGGCAACAGAGTTAGAAAAAGAGGGAGAAAAAGACAAAGGAATATGAAAACCAGCCTAACACACTCTAGCAGGTCCAAGTGGTTTCACTTACGGAGCTAAGACTGTGAACGGCCGAGGATATGGGGAGTGTAATAAGATGTTTTCTTATCCCAAAAATCTGTTTGCCCTTGTGAGAAAGGTTTCAAACTAAAAGTAGTATATTTTCCCCGAGAAAATACAAAAATGGAAACAAAGAATAATGCGCCCAAACCTATCCATGCCCGAATCCTCAGAAACTGTGAATATGTTAATCTTTTAGATGTGGAGATACACACAGAGAGAGAGAGAGAAACATGCATATACACAAGGAAATGTATTTCTACTTTTTATTTGTGTGTGTAGTTTGTGGTTTTGCGCTTTTCGATGGGTTGGGTTGGGTTGGATTGGGTTAGCTGGATTTGACCAGAGAGATCCGGTTTCAGAAAAGATGGGAAATACCTGAAGAATGACTCTTAAGTCTGTCTTGTGGATTTCTACTCACACATATAAGCATACATGTGCACGCGCGCACACACACACAGAGAGACAAACATGCATATACACAAGGAAATGTATTTCTACTTTTTATTTGTCAACATATAGTATATGAGTATGTGTGGGTAAGCATACCTGCTTAGAGGTCAGAGGTCAAGATCAGGCATCTTCCTCTCTGGCTCTCTTCCTTATTTTTTTGTGACAGTGTCTCTCCCTGGACCCAGAGCTCGCTGACAGATTAGACTTCCTGTCTAGCAAGATCCAGGGATCCTTCTGTCTCCCACCACCACCATCACCACACTACTGGGATTACAGGCACATGCCACCATACCTAGCTAATAGCTGGGTACTGGGGATTTGAACCCAGGTCCTCATGTTTGCATCCTGAGTACATTGCCCACTGAGCCATCTCCCAGCACTTAATAAAAATAGATTTCTTGTTGGGAGTAAAGAGTGTTGTTTTTGGTATATAACTGGCAAGCATACTTAGTTTAAGACCTCCTTTCTTACCAGGCGGCCATATTTGTTCAAGCTTTCTACCCTGGCAGGTCAGTGAGCTTCTAAACATCTTTCTATTCCTAGGTTCTGACATAAGGAAAAAACAGGTTGAATAAGCTTTCTAGATGTGATTCTTTCACAGCTTAAACACAGTATCCGACCCTGCTTTTCCTCCTACATCACTTCTCTGGGAAAGAACGTTCCTGATATCACAACATCTAGTCCACCTTTTCTTGTTTGTACTTAGAATAACTGTTCCGCTCAGTTCCTCTCACCTGTCTGATGATAACCACATCAGCCTGTCAAACCGCACTAGCTGCAATTCCTACTCTGCTGCCAATGTGCATGCACCTTTTACTATGACAAATGTCTTCACAGGATTCAGTAAACTACAGCCTATAGACCAAATCTAGCCCACCGCTGCTTTTTGAGAATAAAGTTTTATTGGAATATACCCATATACACTCACTTATGTATTATCTGTGGCTGCTTTTGGTCCTATGATAGCTGAGCCAACTAATTTTGACAGATCATACAAGGCTCCCAACCCTACAATACTGACTACCTCTTTACATACATACATACATCCAACTAAACAGGAAGACTAAAAAAACATATTTTGGTAGCTAGTAAGCCTAGCGTTCATTACCTTTTTTTGCAAAATGAGAACAAAGTTAGGGTAAAAGCATGCTCTCCCCAGAGCCGTTAGCCTACAAGTCACGGTCAAAGGCCATGAGCTTTATTTCATCATGCAATTAGGTACTGAACAGTTTTGTAAGTTGAAAATTAACTCACCGTGGCGAGTTTCTGGACGTCTTCGTCTGAGGCTCCCAGAGACGCTAAGCCTATCTCTTGTGAAAACTGAGCGAACTTGGGATCGGCGAGCAGCGGCACGTGTCCCAACAGTTCATGGCACGTATCTCTGTGAGGGGGGAAAAAATCACAAACGCATGTTACACGACCAGCTTCATAACATCACCTATAGGACAAGTCTGAAACCCCTCAGTATAATCTTATCATAGAAGTTATATATAATTTACCATATAATTATATTATATATTTATTACATAATTAACCATTAATCATACCTGAAATGCAGGTGTATCATATGATTAATGACAGGTTAGGCTGGATGATGTGTTATTTACGAGTAGGGTATGAGATTGCATGTGAGAGACAGCCCATGTGTGCCTGTGTATATGAGAGGACATGTGTTCGTGGGCGTATGGAGGCTGGGGACAACCTTGGGCACCATGCACTATTTTTTGTTTCCTGTCTTTGTGTGTGTGTGTGTGTGTGTGTGTGTGTGTGTGTGTGTGTGTGTGGTTTTTCGAGACAGGGTTTCTCTGTGTAGTACTGGCTGTCTTGGAACTCACTCTGTAGACCAGGCTAGCCTCGAACTCAGAAATCCGCCTGCCTCTGCCTCCCAGAGTGCTGGGATTACAGGCGTGCGCCACCACCGTCCGGCTTGTTTCCTGTCTTTTTGAGACAGGGTCTTTCGTTGGCCTGGAACTCACCTCATAGAACAGCCTGCCCAGCCAGTGAGCCCCTGCTGCCCCTGCCTCTTCACCACAGAAACCTGACTTTGTTTGTTTGTTTGTTTGTTTGTTTGTTTGTTTTTAGCATGGGTTCTGGACTCAAATTTAGGTCCTCAAGCACTTTACTAACTGAGACATTTCCTCAGGCTGGGATATAATACTTTCAATAAAGCACAAGGAAAGCCGCTACTTTTTTGGAGACATGGTCCCGCCCACTAACAGCCAGTGGAGGCCTAGAACGTGAAATCTTCCCAGATGTGCTTCCTCGGGGAAGGAAGCTTCCCCAACAGGCATGACCCTTGGGAAGCTGCTTGTTTCCAAGAGTTACTCCGTGCTGACCACATGGCGTTTGCTTCACACATGACGGTCTCCTCCTCCAGACAGTCTTAGGAAACAGAACTTCTTGGTGGGAGATCCTGCAGCTCAGGGTGGACAAGCCACCCAATCACTCGCAGTCTGGCCCCGTTAGAAATGAAGTCTGACTGAAACACAACCATGTCCACTTATATAGACTGTCAGTTTTGTCAACAAGTGCAGAGCAGGATAGCTGTAACTGCGATCACAATGTCTGCAAACTCTAAAATAATTGCTCTCTGGCCCTTTGATGGAGAACACTTGCTGATTTTAGGCTTGGGTAGTAATAAACAATTAAATCTGGGCCGGAGGATGCCTTTGAAATTGAGTCTCTGTGTAACTAACCGCAGCCTAACTTGGTACAGAGTAACAGAAAGCCTAATTTGGGAGTAACATCTTATAAATAGCTAAATCGGAGCCCATTCCCGCAGCTCAACTTCAATCACAGGTAGCTAGCTGATTCAAATAAGACAATCACCCGCTATCATCAATTAAGCTGTCGCTGTGGGTCACTTCCATTTTGTACCCATAATCATTCTATGGCCACCTTACAGCCTTGACTTACTGTGATTTGAAGGTCCAGTTCGGGAATCACAAATAAAAGCCAATTGTGTGTGTGTGTGTGTGTGTGTGTGTGTGTGTGTGTGTGTGTGTTGCTGTCAATTGAACATATTACGGTTTTTAAAACTAAACTTTCTGTCTTTTAATAATGGCAATAAAGCCAAAATTTGGATTCAACTTCTCATGATTTTGAAAGTCTTGTGTCAAGTCTTCATGAGGGACTGAGAAACACCAGAGGATCATCTGTTATCAACAAAGTCTGTTTCCTCGGACAGCTGATTGGCTGGGACACTCGCACTTCCTTTGAGAAATGCCTTCAGAAGATTCCCCCAGTGCGCTGACCTGGACACGCCCCTGGAGATAACAAAAGCCTGCATCCATTCGCATTTGCTTAAGCGTCCATTGGGAGCTGGGTAAGGAGGTAAGGGATGGATATGAGTCACAACTAAATAAAAGTTACCTTCCTAAAGTTACTGTCATGAATAGTAAACTGTTCCTTGATATCAGGTTACACTGAAATTAATTCTCCGATAATTCTCTGAGCATGGATCCAGATGCAGAGAGAGTTATGCTCATGATCAGAAACATTGTTTTAAAATCCTAAAAGGTTACATAGTAACTGAAAGATGTTTCTGAACTCACCTGTACTTCTCTGAAAGTGTATTATGTCATAGATGCTATACACCCCAAGTCCAGTGCTACCGCCATTATTATAACCACATAGTGACTGACAGTATATGTTATGATCTTGATACTCACAGCAAACAGGTAATGAATGTCACTCAACCGAATAACCTTGTTCTGACAATTGAAGCTACGTGAGCAACCTTGACCAAACACTTTAGAGACAGACCAGGTTGAGCGCTTATATGTACGTGATAGCCCCGCCCCTTATATGTACGTGATAGCCCCGCCCCTTATATGTATGTGATAGCCCCACCCCTTATATGTACGTGATAGCCCCGCCCCTTATATGTACGTGATAGCCCCGCCCCTTTGTTCAGCAAGCTGTAATGACTCCACCTCCCTGTCCAGCTGAATATAATACACACACTCAGCTTGGGGGGTACTGCAGCTTCTCTAGCTCTTGTGGGTCTGTTTTCCCTTCATTCCCCCTCTGCCCCAAGCCTTGGAACTGTGCAAGGGTGAGGATGCACAGGAGGCTGAGGCTGCCCATCAGGATTAAGGTGTTGGCATAGGGACCTGAGCTTGGATCCCCGTCACCCAAGTCAAAAAAAAAAAAAAAAAAAACTTGGCATCTATAAGTCTAGAGCTGGGGCATGGAAAAGAGCTTTCTAGAGCAGTGAATTCTGTGTTCAGTGGACAGTGACCAGGACTAGTGAACCTATATCAGCCTCTGGCTGTCACACACACACACACACACACACACACACACACTCTCACATGCACAGATACATGCGTGCACATAGGGCAGTATACTGAAGCTTTATGAACAGGATACAGGGCTTAAGGTTTTGTAACATGTTAGTGATTTAGCCTTCCCTTGCAAAGGAGTTTTATAGCATCCTTTTGATCAATGAGGAAACTAAAATTGAATAAACTCCATCTTCTCTATTGTCATACTTTAAGGGAAAGAAAGACAGGACTTGAAATTCTTCCAACTTAAAGCCGTATCCTCTCTGCTCTCTGCTGTTTGAATTTACAGATACAGCACAAAGTGAGGAGCTTAGCACATAGACAGAGAGCAGAACCCACATACTTAGCATAAGGAAAGTCACAGTTAGTGTGCCCTGAATCTCCTTTTCTGCCACCCCCCTGGCCTCATGCTTCCAAAGCACTTGAGGGACCTTTTAAAAAATACCAAGTGTCCAGGCCCCACTTATGACCGGTTCAATCAGGCTTCCTGGGATTGACCGGAAAATCATTTTTGAAAGTTCCCCAGGCGAAAATGAGAGGACAGACCTATTCTCACAGCTAATGGCACTGGGCTGTCTCCCAGCAGGCTGACAAATAACTCCTGGCTGGGCCGGAGGGTGGCTCAGATGTTAAAAGCTAGGCTCACAAACAGCTAGAGCTTAAAACTACAGTGGAAGGTGCTTGCACAATGTGCGGATGCGAAGTTGATTTCCTCTAAAGTTGCACCGAGACCCTGTAGAAGGATGAAAAGCCAAGACTGAATAACAGGTAACCAACTGTTCCTCCACCAGCACTCAACTGGGACGCATGTCTAACACTTCCATTCTGTGAGTGGAATCTTTGATCTCATTCCAAGAGTCTACATCAATGCTGAAATCAAGTCAAGCGCTCTGCCATGGAAAACTCTGGACACTCCCACATTAGCCCTTCATGTCAATACTAAAGCATCCTTCTGATCCTGGAAGAAATAAAACAACAATAACTCCACAGCAGACCAGATATATAACACTTGGAAAAAGTACTGACTGGTATTGGTCCAGGATCAGTAAACCACGGGTACAAAGAGGCAAGGAAGGATTCCAGGGAATGTTGAAGGGAGGTAGGAATGATCTAGATGCATCCCGTCAAAGTGCGGAATCATGATGTAATCAGCATCACAGAGTCAATCATGGCTACAATAAGGGTTGATCCTTGGGGTGACTTCATATAAACCCCAAAGCTTATTTTATTGTAAATTTATTTAATGTAAACTGAAAAAAAAAAAAAAAGCCTGACATAGAAGGACAATCTCCCATGCACCCGGGTAAGAATAGAGTCCAACTTTTTGCTTTAAAGTAAAGTAAAGTCCGCAGCTACAGAGGAAAAGGAAAGAAAGAAGCACACAAAGGCCGACGAACGACAGGAAGGAATCAATTCCCCTCGCTAAAAAGAGATCTGCGACCCTGATTTTAAATTAAGGTGTCATTATCAGAAGCCAGTAACACACTACCCAACTTCAAAAGCTCTAAGCTCAGCACAATGACAAGGTAAGCAAACTGTATACAGGATGAGAGAAAGGAGGGATTTGAAAGAAGTGAGTTATACAATATAACAGACTGAGTTACATTGTTCCATTAAGGATGAAAGCCCCAAGCAAGATGTCTAAGGGAACCCTTAACAGAGTGTTAGGGGCGCCCTCTGCTCTGTTACGGGGAGAAATGGTTGCGCCTGATTTCACTACTTTCTGCTCTTCACTCAGCAGTGCCTGCAGGCAGGAACCCTGAGAAATATGCCCAATGAAAATATGGACGCAGAAGATTTCATAACCTTACTTCTCATGGGCCAAGGCTAAGGGGTCCAGATTTCCAGATCAAGAACAAGCTTTTTTAGTTTTGGTTTTTTGGTTTTGGTTTTGGTTTTGGTTTTGGTTTTGGTTTTGGTTTTGGTTTTGGTTTTTTGTTTGGTTTGGTTTGGTTTGGTTTGGTTTTTGTTTGGTTTTTGTTTACTTTTTTTGAGATAGGGTTTCTCTGTATAGCCCTGGTTGTCCTGGAACTCACTCTGTAGACCAGGCTGGCCTGGAACTCAGAAATCCTTGCCTGCCTTTTGTAGGATTAAAGGCATGTGCCACCACTGCCAACTAAGAACAAAGTTATTATCCTTTGGGCTGGTGGAACATTGAAATAAACACTGTATGGTTCTGTCTCCCATTGTCTTTGACAAAGAGACTTGGCAACAAAGAAGGAGGCATCCGGAAACACTTTAACCGAGGAGCAAAGAAAGATGTTCACCATTTCCGATAAACAGGTCACTGGATGCTGGCGAGCTGGCTCAGCGGTTAACCGCATTTGTTGTTCTTGCAGAGGATCTGGGTTCAATTCCCAGCACCCCCGTGGTGACTCACGGCCATCTGTAAGTCCAGTTCAAGGGTACCGATACCTCTTCTGACCTCTGTGAGCCCCAGGTCCTCCAACACATGAAATAAACAGACATGAAGCAATTTTTAAAGAACCCACTAACTATGAAAGGTTACGCTTCGTTCAGTTTCTTGCTGAAAGAGGTAGAGCTGAAGATGGTCACCGTTTTAGGGGTCTGAGAGGTTCCAGAGTGTGGAATAAGAGTGAGGGAACCCCAGGCTCCTCTCCAGCATTCCTGCCGATTAAGGTCTGTTGGACTGAAGCAGTGCTGTTTCACCCTGATTTACTGGCGCTGTGTGCCCTGCCTGTAAAGCAAACCAAGGCCCCTCTGGAAGTTGAATCCTCCACAGCTGGACTCTTTGATATCTAATGAACCTGCCCCCATTGGGAGACAACTCTTGCTTTATCTCATCTTATCTCTCTTAAAAGATTCAATTATTTGGTCATAATTGCGCCTGCTAGCCCAGGCTGCTTCCAATCTCTACATCAGCAAACTTTTCTCTCTCTCTCTCTCTCTTTCTCTTTTTTTTCAACTCCTTTTGATACATTTTCTCCTGAATAATGCTTGTCAGAGCCCTTCACACAAAAGCGCTCTGTTGCCGGCAAACGTAGGACCTTTCAAAACTGTTAGCACAGTAAAACATCATGTCTCTTAAAAAAAAAAAAAAAAAGCGAGCCCTGATATCAGACACGAGGCTTTCACTGCTCTAAATTGGAATCTTCTCTGATAAGCCCAGTTAGGAGGGTTCTAAAGCAGCTGAGATGGGCCCACAAAGGGGCCCCCCCTGGGCAAAGAGTCTCTGGGGAATTCTTAAATCATTCTAAGAAAGTCACGATCATTTTGCTGCAGGGAAATAAGGGTCCCGGTTGTTAACGTTCAAATTCAAAATGAGTCTGGCATTTTTTTTTTCTCCTCTTATCAGTTTTCAAAGCTGACTCCTCTTGCTCAGTGCTCAACAACGGTGTTTTTTATTCTTGCCGTAAATTAAAGCCTTTGAGAGGCGGTGAGCGAGCGTGTGATGTGGGCTCCCCAACCCAAAGGGCCGCATCCGTCCTTCTAAGCGCTTCTCCGCGGGCTTTGTTTGTTCTACATGACAGAGGCCAAACACACTCACTAAATCATAAAAAGAAGGGAAAGAAGATAAGAGGGAGACGTGGGGGGTCTGCCTTGGTGAAAATAAGCAGGAGGGTGAACTGGGACCCAGAATAGAGTATTTCTTCAGCCTTTACAGGACGTTCCCGTGGGCAAAGCAAGTGATGTGGGATAAACGTGCGGGGTGCAGATCAGGCAGCCGGCAGGACACTTGCTTTGTTTTTACTGCGCTGGGATGATAACTGGGGAATTAAACTGGTATTAAGGCAACTTGTCCTTGGAGCTTGCTAGGAAGTCAGAGTTTCCTTAGTTCAGATTTAAAATCGCATACTGTAAGCCAGACCTGGTGTTACACACCATAGCCTGGGACTTGGGAAGGAGAAACAGGAAGATCAGACCTGCAAGACTAGCTTCTGCGAGAAAGCAAGTTCAAGACTAGCCTTGGACTACATGTCTCAAGAAACCAATAAATAAGCTTTGCCCAGTGACAGTATCGTAGCCAATGAGGTTTATCCGAGGCGCGATTATTGCTAAAAGAAACCGACAAATAAAATCATCAAGGCCACCTAAGGTTTTTCTGGCGGCTCTTATGATGACTTCTTCTACAACCCATCACAGCATATATGAACACAAACATGGCCCTTGTCTTTGCAGAGTCACACACTCGCATGTTGTCTGGGAGGGAATCTTTACTCCCCTAAGAACCTAAGCATTTCTAACAATCTTGTTCTTTACTATACTTTTTTACTATAGAGAATGTTAGAGATCTCTCTGTGTGTCTCGTTGTCTCTATCTATGTGCGTGCATGTGTGTGTGTGTCTGTTTATGAATCTCTGTATTTGTGTCTCTCTGTGTATGTGTTTTGTGTGTGTGTATGTGTATTTATGCATATGTCTGTGAATACCTGTATGTGGGGGTGTGTGTGTGTGCCTATGTGTATTTATGTATATGTCTGTATGTGCCTGTGTTTCTATGTGTCTAGTTATGTGAGTTATATCTGTGTTATATATGTTATGTGTGTGTGTGTGTGTCTTTGTGCATATGTCTGTGAATACCTGTGTATGGGTGTGTGTGGGTGTGCCTGTATGTATTTATGTGTATGTCTGTATGTGCCTGTTTCTATGTGTCTGGTTACCTGTGTTATGTCTGTGCTATATGTGTATGTTATGTGTGTTGTGTATATGTCAGTATGTGTGTTATGTGTGTATGTGTCTCTGTGTGCATGGGTCTTTACGTGTGTCTCTCTGTCTCTGTCTGTTGTGTGTGTTATGTCTGTGTTGTGTGTATGTGTTTGTTAAATGTGTTGTGTGTGTATGTGTCTCTGTGTGTGTACATGTCTCTCTGTGTGTCTGCCTCTCTGTGCATGGTGTGTGTGTGTTATATGTGTGGAGTACTGCATGTGTCAATGCACGTGTACATAGGCCTGAGAGGACACCCACTGCCCTGCACTCTCTCTCCACCTCCCCTGCACTCTCTCTCCACCTCTTTCCTTAAGGCAGGTCTTTCACAAACCAAGACCATAGTGACCCTCCTCTCTCTGCCCCCCACAGGGCTGGGTGTGGACCCAGCCATGCCCCACTTTTTAATAGGTACTGGAGATTTGAACTCAGGTCCTCATGCATCTGCAAGAACAAGCGCCCTCACCTGCTGAGGCTTCCCCTGGCTCTATCTTTCTTAAAACAATTTGTTATGTACTTCATACACACTAGGCACTACATTGGGAGCCACGAATTAAAGGTAAATAAGGAATAATTTTAATAAAACACCTCGCTAAGATTACCTCATGGGAACTATTCAAAAAGGGCGGTGACCAGAAAGTGCTAACTCTCTTCTCACAAAAGAAATAGCTTCCAGAGCTTACAAAGACTAGTGGGCGCTGCAGTGACACTTCCTCTACGTCACTAATGCCCCGCTATGTCTAGAATGTTTCACGTTCCTCATAAAAGCAAGGGAGATGTGAAATCCCCTCTCACTTCACGAAAATTAAGGCAGTAATAAAATACACTGTGTGAAAGCGTGTACTCTGGGAATTGGGTAGAGCATTGGGCCAGCATGAGTAAGGCCCTGAGGCTGATCTACCACTAAAACAAATGTCATTCATCTTAGTTACTTTTGTATTGCTGTAACAAAGTACCATGACAAAGGCAAGTTATAAAAGCAAGCATGCACGCTTGCGGTTCCAATGGTCACCACGGCAGGGAACATCGCAGCAGGCAGGCAGGCATGGAGCAGGAGCAGGAGCTGAAATCTGACATCTGACCCACAGGCACAGGGCAGAGAGGAGAGAGGGGGGAGGGGAAAGAGAAAGAACTAGGAATTGTATGTGGTTTTGAAACTTCAAAGCCTGCCCCCCAAAGACATACCTCCTTTAATGAGACCATGCCTCCTAATCCTCCCCAAACAGTTCTGTCAACTGGAGACCAAGTATTTAAAGGTGAACCTCTAGGGACATTCTCATTCAAACCGCCACACTACTGGTGGGGGCCATTTAAAAACAAATGAGTTTGAAAAGGATGTTCTCTGGAGTCATCTCCTAGGATGATTTCCCACATCCCCATGAAGGCAAATGGCTTAGACAGCCCTACCCACTAGGACACTCTGCAATGATGTGCCAGGCCCTCTAGCTATGCTGTTCAATGAAATGCCCACTGGCCATGATAGCTACAGAACATTTGAAATGTTGCTAATACAACTGGATATTTGATTTATAGCCTTAATGGATTTCACTTAATAACTGTCAGGAGGCATATTTTATCACATCGGTCAACAGAAACCCACTATTTTTTTTCATCTGGAAAGATGGAGGCGACGAGTCCCTTCCACCATGTATCTTTAAACAATGTAAAAATATAATGTGTCGAAAGCCTAAGTTTCCATCAGTTAAATATTATTGTTCTTATTGCTTTAAATTGAGTTTATGTCTCAGTTTCCATATTTGCATGGGTTTTTGTTCTCTCTGTACTTTATCACTAAGGAGTTGTGAGTGTGCCCAGGATAGAGGCCACACCACATTCCTTTTGAGCAGCAGGTGCTGGGACAAGGCTGGCACACGAGAAACGCCCAACTCAACTGAACGCAGCAGGTGTTGAAGAGACTCCACTCCTCCACACCAGGAAGAATCCAAGTGAAACTCACACCACTCCTAATTTCCAATCACATTAGGGCTCTGGACCAAATCGTGGCTCTGCTCTTTTCTAGTTGTACGACCTTAGGGAAATTACCTGACTCCTGTGAACCTTAGAATTGCCATCTGTAAGATGGTGAAGGTCTCACAGACCTCTCCAAAATGGGCGGACTGACACCAGGCAGATAGAATGAGTGGGGGGATGTCAGCTTCCTCTCCTTCTCTCTAATGGCAGTGTCTGTGACCAGCCTACCCACGGGTGTCATTCTTCACACGACAATGAAGAGGCTTGGATGGCGATTACCTCTTCTTTTTTTTCCCCCCTAGAATTCAATCATTTTGAATTTCTTCTTCTAAACTTTCAATTTAAAAATGCAAATATTTCTGGAAAAAAAAAAAGTCCTCCCTGGTCCTCGCTATCCTGAACACCTGAAGATGCATAATGAATTTCTCCCTGACTCCAGCGGGCTGAGGGAATATGAATTTTCATCCAGGTGTGGTTGCTTCTGAGCGCTCTAATTTTGGATCATGGCCACCACACATAGAAGACCATCCTGGGTGTAGAACAGGGGGATTGCTGCTTAAAATCAGCTTTTAAAAAAAAAGGAGAGAGAGAGAGAGAGAGAGAGAGAGAGACTATTTTATCACAGTCAGTGTAGCTCTTCAGAGCACAAAGCTCAGGTTCCAGTGGGCGTTCAGGCACAAATTCGGTTTGACAGTGCACAGGCTTTAAGTGACGTAGAGGACTTTTTAAGTGAAACTAGTACCGTGAAGGGTACTCAGTGCTCCCGAGACAACAGGCTCTGTAAAAAGTCTCAGGGCTGATGATTTGCTTTTAGGCCCATCACAAAACAAGACATAATGCTGTGATTGGAAACTTGGGACTCGGTGCCTAGGAATATCACCCTGTCACTAAGAACACTCTGGAACTTTAGGAGAGACATCAGTCCCCGCGCGTGTAAGAGGTGCGGGAGATGAGCGGGCCTGCTTGGGATTTATGTCGAGCTCTCTTCTCTCCAGAGATCAAAGCGTTATTTCATCACGGAGCGCACAGGGAGGTTAAATGACTTGCCAGTGTCACACTGAGAGCTGATGTGGGGCTTAGAGGCCAGGGCTTGGATTCCCGTGCGCTTCTGCCTGAGGACGGAGCAGGTGGCAGTCTCCTATGGCGTCAGCTCGCGGTCCTGAGGGGCTGTGTCCTTCTTTTTTCCAAGTGACACGGGAGATTTGCCTCCTCGTGATAAATGGGGTTAGGGGGGTGAGCAGCTTCCACCCCATGAAGATCAAAAGAGAGGGCCGCATTCTAGCAAGCCTGGTAATTGGGCCAAGGACTGGGCCAGAGAGCTCAGAGCGAGTCTTTCCAATAGGCCCAGAGAGTACTCAGAGAACCGCCAAAGGGGAAAAAAAGTTACTTCTGAGTCTTGTGCAAACTTTCTAATTAAAATTTTGAGAAAACTGTTCCATCTCAACACACGTGGAAGTTTTGAGTTTGGGTGTCTATCAAAAGTAGTGGTTAAATCCACAAATTATTATAATTATCGCCCCAGTTCAGATCCAGGCTCCCCTATTTATGAGTTGTGTTACCATTGGCAAATTAACCTGTCTCCGCCCCATCTTCCCACTTTTAGATTCAAAACAACTCAGGTAGTTTTTGAGTTTTCAATGAGTTCTCTCATATTCAATACTTATAGAGCCTGGCACTGTTACTAGACATATAAACTCTACTTGTTTGCTATTACTAGAAAAAGGGTCATTGCTACCATGACATTGATGGTTGTGGTGGCTGTTGAAATCACTAAGATCCAAGGATATTAGGTGTGATGGTTTGTATATGCTTGGCCCAGGGAGTGGCACTATTAGGAGGTGTGGCCTTGTTGGAGTAGGTGTGGCCTTGTTGGAGTAGGTGTGGCCTTGTTGGGGTAGGTGTGGACAGGTTGGAGTGGGTGTGGCCTTGTTGGAGTAGGTATGGACAGGTTGGAGTGGGTGTGGCCTTGATGGAGTAGGTGTGGCCCTGTTAAAGTAGGTGTGTCACTGTGGGTGTGGGCTTTAAGACCTTCATCCTAGCTGCCTAGAAGTTAGTCTTCTGCTAGCAGCCTTCAGATGAAGATGTAGAACTCTCAGCTCTGCCTGCACCATGCCTGCCTGGATGATGCCATGCTCCCACCTTGATAATGGGCTGAACCTGTAAGCCAGCCCCAATTAAATGCTGTCATTAAAAGAGTTGCCTTGGCTTAAGACAGAGAGCACTTGGCAGGCAGGATGGAGCATACCTGTGACCCCAGCACTCACACCGTGAAGGCAAAGGGATCAGGAGTTCAAGGCCAGTCTCAATGATATAGAACAACCAGGCTGGGCTACATGAGATCCTGTGTAAATAATAAATTAATAACCAAGCAAACACACAAACCAAGCATCCATCAGGACAATAGCTGCTAGATATGAAACCAACAGTCTCTGTTGGCTGTAGTATATTATTGAGTGGTTAAAAAAAAATTAAAATGTATTTTAAGAGTTCAATAGTTGATCCAGTTTATGTAAAAGTAGTGACATGTTTACTTGTATAAATTCATAGAAAAATGCCTGAGAGGGTATTCTTCAAAAGTTAGCAACAGTCACAGGTGTTAACACATTTTCAGAAAGCTTTCACATTGTTTGTATTATGCTTAATTCTTTGTGTCTGATTGTAATGGGTTATTTGCTGTTTTTACCTAACAAATAAGAATTTATGTCGGAGCCCCCACGGAAAGGAAGCAGACCACATGTCCTGCCAGCCCTGGGAGGATTCTGTTGTAATACGCAAGGGCTGAGCTTAAACTGCGCTCACTTCCCTTAGACATAATGAAAAACTATGATCTGAGATAATTCACTTTTATTCCTCCCTTGTAAAGTAGAAATGCAGCAGTGATTACCCAAAAAAAAAAAGAGAAAAAAATGCACCTAGCTGCAAAACCCTTTTCAAACTCTAAAACAGTTATATTTAAAACTAGCATTAATTGCTCCTAAACTGTTCAACCGTGAGCGAGAAAGACTGCGCTTGCATTTCATGCACGTGCATCTGGGCGTGTTAGGGCGGTAAGCGCCGCAGGGTTCGTCTGCAGCAGCGAGACTTATTCCTGGTGGTCAAAGGCAGCTTTTGATTTGATGAGGCGTGGCACCAGGGCAGGAGTTACATCCCACGTGTATGTGCTGAAGGAGCTGCCGCCTCAACACAGCACTAAATCTAGCTCCTTGATCTAATGAACATATGCTACGCCATACCGAGCATATCCGCAGAGCAGATATGCTAAACACAGCATCTAAAACATCAGATAAAATTGGTAATGCTTTTAATAAAGTTGCTGATGCTTTCGTGAAGACATTCTTAAAGAAACTTCTGGTTGCAACTGTGTTTTTCTCTCGTACAGTTTGGCAATGGCTCCCCTCCTGATTGTTTGTTTGTTTGTTTGTTTGTTTGTTTTGTCTTCTTGACATGAGCTAGAGTTGTCTAAGAAAAACCTCATCTTGAAAAAAAAAATTCTCTCCATCAGATTTCCTAGAGGCAAGTCTGCAAGGCATTTTCTTGATGAATTGTTGATGTGGAAGGAGCATGCTCACTGAGGGCAGTGCCATCCCTGGGCTGGCATTCCTGGATGGTAGAAGAAATCAAAGCAAACAGGCCATGAGGGATCAAGCCGGCAGCATCCCTCCACAGCCTCTGCCTCAGTTCCTGTCTCCAGGTTCCTGCTCTGAGTTCCTGCCCTGACCACACTTGACCACACGAGCCCTTTCCCTTCCACGTTGTTTAATGGGTATTTTATCACAGCAAACTGAGTTACCTCTTCTGGAAAAGCACATTGCACAGGCTTGAATGAAAGGTGCTGAGATGTTTTATAGTTTAAATTCTGGTTGCCCCTCTCTGAAAAAGGGAGATTGCTTTAGGAAGTCAGGCTATGGGTGCCATTTCCACACTGTTTTTGTTTTGTTTTTTGGGGTTTTTTGTTTGTTTGTTTGTTTGTTTGTTTGTTTTGGGTTTTTTGTTTGTTTGGTTGGTTGATTGGTTGGTTGGTTGGTTTTTGGTTTTTCGAGACAGGGTTTCTCTGTGTAGCTCCCGCTGTCCCGGAACTCACTCTGAGGTCAGTGCTCTTAGCCTCTGAGCCAGCTCTCCAGCCCGACTTTCAGAGTTTAAAGAGACACACTGTTTCCCGCTCACTCTCTGCTTCATGCTATGGTAAAGGCTGTGACCCTTGACATCATTCTTTAGCCGCCACACCTGCTGCTTGCCATCATGACTCCCATAACAGACTGATGCCTTCAGAACCATAAGACAGAAAAAAAACCTTCTTCTATAAGTTGCCACGGGAACAAAAATGTGACTAATACAGTCATAGATTGAGTCGAGGAGATGTTTATTTTGAACTGTATTTCTTATTTTAAAAAAAAACTCTGCATTTCTACAGCATTATTGGCTACAGTGACAACTAATAGAATTACAAATCGTATGCCCATGTCAATGTACACATGCAAATGACATCACCAATATTCAACATCTATTTAGCATAGGATACGTTAAAGAAAAGTGCAGGAACCCCAAAGAATCAAGACCGCAATCTCACCAGAAGGAATTATCCAGGAAAGGAAAGCCAAATGAACTGAAACAGACATGAAGGAGAAGACTCAACAGAGCAACTGAGAAGCCAAGTGTCTCTCTAAGAACCAGAAGCCTGATATCAGAGACCAGACCCAAGTGAGCTACTTGGATGAGGGGTCGGGGTTTTATGGGGGAATATTCCCTCTTGCCAACTTCAAGAATTTCCTCAGCTGAATCAACTCCCAACTCTTCCACCTGCCCCCACAAGCCTTTACGACAAATCCAGAAGCTCCTTAACCTCCTGGTACAGTCTTTTCCCTAGGGAAGAAGCTCCTACCTACTCAGTGTCACACACTGTGGTGCTTTGGATAAGAAGGGTCCCCAGAGATTCATGTGCTTGAATGCTTAGCCCACAGTTAGTGAAACTGCTTGGGAAGGATTAGGAGGTGTGCTTTTTGTTAAGTATAAGTGTGTCACTGAGGATGGGCTTGGAGATATCAAAAGTCCATGCCAAACTCAGCTCTCTCTGTTTCTGTCCTTTCCCTGTCTCTGTCCCTGTCTTTCTGTCTCTCTGTCTCTCTGTCTCTCTGTCTCTCTGTCTCTCTGTGTGTGTATCTCTCTGTGTCTCTCTATATCTCTCTGCCTGTATATCTGACTGTCTATTTGACTGTCTGTCTGACTGTCTGTCTGTCTCCAACTTTTAGATACTATGTAAGTTCTCAGTTACTTCTGCAGCACCATATCTGCCTGCTGCCATGCTCCCCACCATAATGGTTTAGAGCTAAACCTCTGTAACTATAAGAGGGCCCCCAATCAGATGCTCCCTCTTATAAGGTGCCTTAGTCATGGTGTCTCTTCACAGCAATATGGCAGTAACTAGAACACCCACACACATACTGACATACTTAGACACCTGCAACAAAACGCATGGCAGAAATTGCCAGTATCATAGGCTTTATTCTGAACTTCTACCTTAATATTTAATGTTGCTCAGATATAATTTTGAACATAGCATGAGGTGAATTATTTGTAAGGCAGGCAAACCCCTTTTTTACCTTCAAAGTAAAACAACATTTAAAGTTAGTTACAGTACCGGCTGGTTTTGTGTGTCTACGTGACACAAGCTAGAGTCATCAGAGAGGAAGGAGCCTCCATTGAGGAAGCGCCTCCAAGAAATCTAACTGTAAGGAATTTTCTCAAGTGGTGACCAGGGTGGGGAGGGTCCAGACTATTGTTGGTAGTGCCATTCCTGGGCTGGTGGTCCTGAGTTCTATAAGAAAACAGGCTGGAAAAGTCATGGGAAGCAAGCCCGTAAGCAGCATCCCTCCCCTGCTTCTGCATCAGCTCCTGCCTCCAGGATCCCGCCCCCTTTGAGCTCCTGTCCTGACTTTCTTCATTGATGAACAGTGCTGTGGAAGTGTCAGCCACACAAAACCTTCGCTCCCACACTTGCTTTTTTGGCCGTGGTGTTTTGTCACAGTAATAGAAACCCTGACTGAAACAGTTACACAGAGAATAAAACAAGTATATTTTTAACACCCAATAATATACAGTTGGATCTTTCTTTTTTTGTTGTTTTTTGTTTTTAGAAACAGGGTTTCTCTGTGTAGCCCTGGCTGTCCTGGAACTCACTCTGTAGACCAGGCTGGCCTCGAACTCAGAGATCCGCCTTCCTCTGCCTCCCAAGTGCTGGGATTAAAGACGTGTGCCACCACCGCCAGGCCAGTTGGATCTTTCTGCTTACCCTACCTACTTCTCTTTCTCTTTAAGGGGATATAGAGGGAAACTTCACATCTTCTTTACCTCTTTTTCCTCAGCTCCATAGTAGCTACCTTTTCTCCTAACACTATCATCCTAAAAGCAGAGCACATGGCTGTAATGGTTGTCCCCTCGTAGGGATCAAGATGCCCTAGCTGTAGCCTCTATTGGTGTTGAGAACTCTGCCATTAAACTGACATGAATTTGATTCACAAGAGGAAACTGAACATTTGAACATTTTTGATTCATGGGAGTGTGACCAGCATTAGCTCCTGAAGCCAGTAAAGTTTTGAGGACACATAGAGGACATATCAATCTAGGACCACAGCCACTGAGAAAGGGGACTGCTACCACAGAGCATGGCTGAGGTTCACCAAGTACAGGCTTGACTTTTCCACAGAACTCAGACACAGTCTAGGGCTCTGGGTATACCTCAAATCTGACACCTCCTAGAGGCAATGTCTTCGAGACTTAGAGCGCTCTCCACTGGGTTTTCCCTTCCTACGCCAGGTGTAGAGACCCACTCGGCATTAAGTCTGAGTGACTCTTTTCAGCTCTGAATTACCTTTGCCAACTGGCCTTGAGTTCATGACAGTCTTACAGAGCAAAGATGAGGCAAGAACAAATAATTACCAGGCAGTGTTGTAAAGGCTAACACTGGAGTATGGCAGGGTGCTGTAGAGACATCTCACTCTGACTGGAAAAGCTTCAGAGAAGGTTGGAACTGAGCCGAACCCAAGGGATTTCAACAGAGTCCAAATCAACAGAGTCATTCTAGACAGAATGAATCTCCATGCCTGCCTTTCATGGAAGACTGAGACTCTATCTCTCTGTCTCTCTGTCTCTGTCTCTGTCTCTCTGTGTGTATATGTCTCTCATGTCAGTGAATGTCTCTGTCTCTCTGTCTCTCCATCTCTCCCTCTCTCCCTTCCCTTCCCCCTCCCCCTCCCCCAATAAGGAGCATCTCAGAAGGGCTAGTAAATGGTTTGATAAGATCAGACTCTTCTCACATATATAAGAGGAGACTAACAAAAGTTAAATGAAGGAACACTAGTATCCGGTTTTTCTGTTAAGAAGGCAAGCATCTACAGGTGTTATCTGAAGGGAAGAGGCTCACAGTCATTGGCAGAAGTTAGATTTCTTACTCTCTTGCTGTGTTTCTTACCCCAAGTTAATGCTACCCTTCTGGTACATGACTTAGGTTTCTGCAAATGGGATGGGTGTCCAATAAAAATAGTCTTGACGACTAATGGGCGGTGCTTACCAATTCCCCTAAATGTCTTAAAATGCACAGGACATTTCCCTGTACATAACGGGGGCGGCAGCCACAAAGTCCCAAGAAAGTCTGTCCAAAAAAAAGATAGAATGGCCTGAGGTACCACATGGTGAAGCCCACAGATAAAAATCAGACCAGGAAGCCTTAAGAAGGACTTCAAAAATCTCTTGCTGTAGCCGGGCGTGGTGGCGCACACCTGTAATCCCAGCACTTGGGAGGCAGAGGTCTCTAGCTGTGTCAGTACACACACTGGATTATGTTCATATGTCCCTGTGATCTGGCACTCTGATTCCTTCTCTATCATTCCACTGTGTAAGAGGGATAATCTTACTAAAATAATTTTTAATTGACCAATTGATATTTTGAAAAGGAAATCACTTGTTGGTGTTGATACTTTGTTAATCACAGCATTATTTGGGATCATAGCTGATCAAAGCGTGCAACTAGCCTACACTGAGGAACAGAATCGTAGCCTGAGGCGCTGCTCTCGGAATAAAAAGCAAGCCTCCATGCACTCCTGGTATATTAGTGACCTTCATTCAATCCAAGCAAAAATCAAAATAAAAATGGAAAGGCGTCTACCCCAACCAGAAGACCAGGAATCACTGACTCAACACACTTGTCCACAGTGCTAGAGGCTAGAAAGTGTTCTCTCAAGGAAGCTTCGCTTCTTTAATTCAAGTCTTACTGCCTGCCCAAGTTCAAAGAACCCAGGGCCTTTAAAATCAAAATCTGGGACTGAGTATAGAGCTCAGCTGGTTGGCCACTTGACTCGCATACAGAGGGCATTGGGCTTGATCCCTAGCATGGCATAAATTGGGCGCAGTAATGCCCATTTGTGATTCCAGCCTTTGACAGGTGAGGGCAGGCGGGCCAGACGTTCAAGGTCACTCTGAGCTGCATAGTGAGTTTGAGGCCAGTAACCGACATCCACGAAACCCTGTCTCAAATAAATGAATAATAAGTAAGTAAAGAAATAAATTACTCAGCATCTGGGGGCGGGGACAGGAGGATTGGGAGTTCAAGGCCATCTTTGGCTAAATTAGAAGTTCAAAGCAAGACTGGGCTATATGAAAACCAGTCTCAAAAAAAAGGAAGGAAGAAAGGAAGGAAGGAAGGAAGGAAGGAAGGAAGGAAGGAAGGAAGGAAGGAAGGAAGTTAGGGGGTCAATATCTCTGCTACAATCCATATAACCACAGAGATTAGATACCTAGTAAAGGACTGGAAGGAAAGGGAGGTTCTCCCAAGGAAGTGGATCTAGAATATATTGTTATGGTGAGAGTAAAGCAAGAGAATTGAATGAGGAGAGGATAGAAGAGAGAGACAAGCAAGCAAATATGGAAAGAAACAACCAACACTGAGTGCCATTTGAAAGCCCGTTGAAAATCTGTTACTCAAGAAGCTCCCTAAAATATATGAATATATGATAGAAATCTAGAGTCAGCAAATAATAGGGGAGAGAATGCGCCAACAAGACATCCTACACCACCAAGGGAAGCCCGCAGTAGCAGGAGTGGGTTCTATCCAGTTGAGTTGTTGGCCAATGGAAACTCCTAAACATCTCAGACTATTGCCAAAGCTATTGGTTATTCTCTACCAACTGATGTTAAGACCCTATTATTGAAGACAACACAGATATATATCTCCACTCAGACTGTTGACAAGGTTATCGGCCGCTCTTCACACACTGATGTTAAGGCCTTATTACCGAAGGCATCACTTACATATCTCATTGAACATGAAGAAGTCAAGCCAGTTTCTAACTAGAGACTTCACTCTTACTGATCATTAATGATACTGGAATGTACTGTGCATGCTAGCAGAGGAGAAATACAATTTTTAACTCAGCTACAAACTCTATGACCTACATTGGTTACTTTCCTGGGAGATATGTTGGTGCAATTGTCGCACAAATGTTGTAAGAGTAACCAGTCGCTCTGGGGTTAAATTTAAGTCCCACTCTGTAAGATAGAACCATGTCTGACACTGTCAGTATAACCAAGAACCTGAAACTGCATAGGCCATGGGCCTAGGGGAAAATCTGCTATTATTATTCTGCTAAAGAAACTTAGCAATAAAATGACTCATAATGACATTCTGCTATACACATAAATCAGTGCCTTGTTTGACCATCGTCAGAAAGGTATCTTCTTGCAATGGATGGGAAGTAACACAGAGATCCACAACTAAACATTGCAAAATAGTGAGAGATATTGGACTATTCAGTCTTTAATGAGATGTCTTCACCAAACTCTCCCCGCAGGGAGAAGAGGAGTCAGAAAGATGTAAGAGCCAGGAGAGACAGATGACACCAAGAAAACAGTGTTCCCCAGACATAATAGGATTGATCAGCATACAAGTCCCCAGAGTCTGTGACAGCATTCATAAGATCTTCACAAGTTCAAGCCAGACAGGTTCTCAGGGCTGAGAGGGAGAAACTGACATAGCCTGCCCGCTCCCCAACCAAGAAGTTATTTACAACCGGTACCCACTAGCACAGGAAGTTTAGTCTTCTCCAGTGGAGTCTCACTGGCTGTATTAATCACACTTGGGGTAGTGTCCATGCCCAAGAGTCGATGGCCAATGTAAAATAAACTCAATGTTATTTTTGTAAATTTTTGTCTCATATAGCTTTGCATGGACATTTTTTGTCTTATTGGTCCATTGCTTGTATATTTTGGTTTCTAATTCTGTGTGTTTATAAAAGAGTTGTGTGCCTGTTTCATGTGTGTGTGTGTGTGTGTGTGTGTGTGTGTGTGTGTGTTTGCTTGTTTCTTGGGTTTTTGTTTTTTTTTTGTTTTGTTGTTGTTGTTGTTGTTGTTTTGGTTTTTCGAGACAGGGTTTCTCTGTGTAGCCCTGGCTGTCCTGGAACTCGCTCTGTAGACCAGGCTGGCCTCGAACTCAGAAATCCGCCTGCCTCTGCCTCCCAAGAGCTGGGATTACAGGCGTGAGCCACCACGCCCGGCTTCTTGGGTATTTTTAATGCTTAATTGTCATTTATGATTTTTTTTAAGGGAAAAGAAAAAGAAGAACATGGAATTGGATGAGTAGGGAGCTTCTGGGAGTAGCCAAGAGAGAAAAAAACTGTGATCAGAATATATTGCATGAAAACATTCTTTTCAATAAAATAAGATAAAAATAGAAGCTAAGAAAAGAGCCCGGCTCGGCAGTTAAGTGCACTCACTGCTCTTGCAGAGCTCGGCGTTAGGGTCTCTGTACCCACATGGATGCTCATAGCCATAAACTCCAGGGATCTGGTGCCCTCTTCTGGCCTCTGTGGGCACCAGGTACATGAGGGGTAAAAGCAAAACACCCATATCCATGAAATAAAATAATATTTTAAAATTAACAAAGTATATATATGTATATATATATGTATATATATATACACACATATATATGTATATATATTAACATGTTTTTGGCTTGTCTATATGCATATATATATATATATATATATAAATAAAAGCATATAAAACATGTTTTTGGCTTGTATATATATATATTTATTTATTTATTTATTTATTTATTTATTTATATTTATATATAAGCATATAGACAAGCCAAAAACATGTTTTATATGTGTGTGGTGTATTTGTTTGTATGTGTTTGTGTGTGTGTTGAAAGTTGTGATACAAAATGTACTTTACCTAGACTGCAAGAGAAAATAGTCCTTTTTTTTTTTCAGATAATATCTTTCTGTTGCTTTTATCCCATTTCCACCTAGGTCTTCATAGCTCACCTTTGTCTCATTAATGTGGCCTCCAGCACCACAGTTCAACAACCAGGGCTGTAATTTAGAGGCAGAGAACAGGCCCCAAACGCAGCGACTGAGTTGAACCTCACCGATTGGAGAATCTGCCCTCCTGATGGTTTTCAATTGAGAAAATGGGATTTCATTACAAAGACAATGCCTGCGAAAGTGGCTGGGCAGGAAAGGGCACTTCCAGCACAGTGTTTGATGGGTTCCAACCATGTGGCTAAGAAGAGACTGGATTTTGTGACCTGCAAGGATTAAGAGAAGCTCTAACGAAAAATTATTCTGCCTAGCATATTAGTGGAAGCATATAATAGAAACCAGTATCGGGAGCGGCCTCTGGAGAGGAGTGAATGAAACTCAAGACAGGGAAAAGGAATTCCCTGATGGAGCACACCGTTCAAATTCCAAGCCCTATATGTATATCAGTTTTTTTAGGAAATAGTAAATTTTAAACAAATAAATATAATTAAATTAAGGTTGAGGAGCTAGTGTAATCCCTAAAGTCTTGCCACACAAGCATTAGGACCCTGAGATAGAGGACACCTGAGGTATAATAACACTCAAGGCCACCCTTTGCACATATACACCTACACATACTCACAAACATGCATATGTACATAGACTACACAATCAAAAAACGAGCTGATAAAAACCACACCAGATTGGTGAATCTCCAATTTCTATACTGTGTTTCCTCCTGTGTGTCCACAGGAGTTGTGTGGTACTCCTGAAATGTAAAAGGAAAGTTCTCCAAAAGTCAGGGAAGATAGAAGTGAAACAGTATCTTCTGGGCGTGGCAGAAGAGCTGCACACATGAGCTCACAGCAACTGTGGTTATGTGCACAAAGTCAAGCCAGTCGGCACCCTCACATGGAGGAAGAAGTTCATGAATCATCTTCAGTTATGGGTCGGGGGAGACTCTGTTGTCTTTAAGGGTGTGGCCTCTGGTTTATCAATCATGCTCTGGTGGATAGCCACCAGACCTAGGAATATCTGGGCAGCACCAATCAGACTTAATAGGTTATAAAGACAGAGAAGAAACAAAGGGAGGTAGAGGGGTGGGGAAGGATTTGGGGGGAAATATGGGGATGAGTGGGGCAGATATGATCAAAATACATGGAATGAAATCCTCAAATCATAAAATACTCAGGTTCTCAATTCTTTATAATACAATCTTCAAGTTCACTCCTGAACTCCAGAACTAAGGTCTTCTTCATCAGGAAATACCAGCACTGAGCACTTCAAAGATAGCATATTCCAACCTAAATCCTCCTCGTAATTTTCTCTTTCCCCAAAAAATTGTTCTTCTTTTGATATTCTTAATAATTACTAGAAACAACAGATCATTTACTTTCTCAATAAAGACTTTACCATTACCTTGGCGGGTGTGGGAGGGAAGGTCTTTCCTCTCCCTAGCTTTAACTCCAGTCACAAAATACTGTTAAACCGTTTCCTAAGTGGCTAAGAGAACACAAATAGACATTCTCTTGTATTATTGCCAGGACTTTTTTCTATCTCCACACATAATATGGAGCATATGAGCAGCCTAGCTAACTTTTCTTCTTTATTAGTCTCCACACTTCTGCTGCACCTGGTCATCCTTCTCAAACACAAATACCCGAGCATGCTTCAGGACCCTGGATAGTTCCCCAGTGCCTCCCGAAAAACCAAAGCCTGTTTGTCCTACATGGACAAATGACCACAGTGTGTTCTGACGATTTCACCTCTGCATAAGCTGTGCCCTCACCACTCTTGTCGGTGAAACCAGCCTCCTGATACCTTCTGTGTGCTCTACGACTTTGGGTTTGCTGTTCCCTTGGAAAGTCATCATTTCTCTTTTCACGAGACCTTGTCCAAAAGAGAAAGGGAGAGAGAGAGAGAGAGAGAGAGAGAGAGAGAGAGAGAGAGAGTTCTCTACTCACCATTCCTGACTTCTATTCTGGTTCTATCCTCTTTGAATGATTTTGTCCTCTGGGATCCTCTAATGTTTTGCACATACCCAAGCAATAAACCTAGACAAATTCTTTTCTGACTATTTGTGCCAAAATGTCAACTACATTTAAGAAAAAAAAACTATTATATTCTATTCATCTTTAAATCGGCTGTACCTCCCTGCTAATACTGCACATAAATATTGCTGAATGAATTGGCTGAAAGTACCTTGGTAAAAATGTAACACATTATCCCTACATTTTATAGACTTCTGTGGCTAAAATCTCATTTCTTGGCCCTCTTTCGTGCATACCTATTGGCACGCTATCACCAGTCTCAGGAGGGCCAGTTATTCAAAGAGGGCTAACAAAGTGCCTGCTATTTGTAAACAGGGCCATTTGTAAACCCTCTGGGCTAGATTTAGAGATTGCCTTTCTAACTCTGACAATGCTCCTTTGAGCACTCCACTATAAGAAGCATTTCTTTTCCAAATGTCTAGAGTCCTATAAGTAACCTTTGTTTATCCTGAAACGCTTTCAGAGAAGCTGAACAGAGCTTTAAAAAAAAATGTAGTGACCCTACAGGGACTCACCTGGCCAGCGGATCGTGCCAGCCTAGGAGGGGGATGGGGGCTCCGGGAGCTTAGCTCTAATCCCTGCCCACCTTCGAGGCCATCAGCCACTTAACTGCTTGGACCTCGAGGGCTCTCTGCTCCCCAGCAAAGACCTCGGCGGCCCATTAATCATGTGCTTATTCAAGTAAAACAGCATCATAAGCAAAGTGATAACCCGAGGAGAGCCTTGAAGAACAGTGGGCAAGAAATTAGCCTAAGACTGGGGCGGGGGGCGGGGGCGGGGCGCTCATCTGAACGGGGCCCAGGGCCCAAACAACCATGGCAGCTCCCACCCGCAGGATCTTTCCTTCTCTGGCTTGGAACTCTCTCCCCTGAAATGTTTACATTCTGATCTCTGCTCTAACGGCATCTTCCAATGGGGCATCCTGGGAACCGACAGCAAAAAGTACAGCAACTCATTCTCCATATCACCCTCCAGCCCCATCCGCCTTCGCATCTCCTTCACAGTACCTACCAGCACTCACTGGGGCTACTGACACCACCTAGCTATCTGTTTACACACTAACCATTGTTTCCCATCTGGCCAGCCAGGGGCAGTAGGGTTTTGTCTCATTCCAAAACTACCCAGCACATGGGTGTTTCCCAATAATTATTACACTTTTAAGAACAGCAAGCAGGATACAGGGCATCTGGCACTTGTAGTCTGTAGGATCCCATATGTGGTAGAGCTGCTTAACATACAGGGATTCCGAGTCTCCACCCCCACCCCCAATGCCCACCCATGATGTCATTATAGGAGACAACCTCATTGCTTCTCCTAGTTCTCTTAGCTCTCCCGTTAGTGAGGAGGTATATTGGGCCACAAGAGGGATCTTGAGGAAAGCTGACAGGTGAAAAAGAATCAGACGCATCATCGCTATCTGGACGTTATGAATGACAGGAGCACATTCAAGGAGCTAAGGCTGCAGACGGTGCATAATAGAATTCTGAGTTCAAGAATAAAGAGGGAGAGAGAGAGGAAAGAGGAGCTTATACTGTGATGTCTGCATGTGAACGTCCACCTCCTGACCACAAGGGGAGCCTCCCATTGAGAGGCACACGTGTCCCGACTGTGTGGTGATGTTTCCTTTCCTTTTCTTATCATCGGTGGAGACAGGCTTAAGCAGCAGAACGGTTAGTGTTGCGGTGAAGTGAGAGAGACGGCCCAAGCATCCCAGCTGAAGATGTTGACCCACCCAGCCTGCTCGCCCTCCTCCACACCAGCGCTGTGGTTCTCGCGGCTAAAATGATGACATCAAGTCACGTACGCCTTACCCATCTTACAGCGCAGGGACCTTCCCGAAGCTGAGCTCTCACCGCGGTACTCACGGTTCTGGGGTGTAGAGTGGGTCGGAGCCATGCCGCACATACTGGGTGCAGTGGAAAACCCTATAGGCCAGGCCAGCCAGGAAGTCTCTTGGGCTCAGGTAGCCAGCCACTGGTCTCACCGTGAAGCCGGATCGCTCTAAAGAGACCAGAGCAAGAACCAACAAGTTCAAACCTCAGAACCTGAGGGCCCACACACGGGTTGTTAGCATAAGGATTTTCTTTTTTCTTTTTTTTTTTCTTAATAACCTTTTAAGGGCTAGAGGCTCGTTTACCGTTTCTGACACTCTGCTGAGCATGCTTTTGCCCTTTGGGGAGAAGTCTTTGGCGATGACAGTTATTAAATAATACATTCACACATGATGGATTTCTAGGGTCTCAATTATTTGTGAGGATGTTCCAGAAACAGAGTCATCCAGGTTCCAAAACGCCTGACAAATGAATGGCATCTGTTAACAGACATCACGTTTCTGAACTCTGGTTACTAAAATATGCTCACGAAAGACGGTTTCCAGGGGAACGCGATGTTCATTAAAAAGGAAGGGTAAAAATATTTTTAGGCACTTAAACTCAGGAGCCAAGTTAGAATAAGAAATCTCAAATACGTAGGAGAAGATTATAACCTAGAGTGAAGGTTACTACGTGCTCCCAATCTCTTCTCCTGAGGATCCACGCTGCTTGGCAGTGTTGAGGAGTGTACAATTTAGGCATTCCTCCCCCAGGGTCTTAGAATCCTTTCCTTTGTGATGTACGTGTGTGTGTGTGTGTGTGTGTGTGTGTGTGTGTGTGTGTAAGTCCCTCCTAACATCACTCAGTATCAGAATCTCTGGGCTATTGCGTGGCTCACCATGTTGTAAAGACAGACTAAAAGCACCGCATATGAGATCGCTTTATGCTAGAAAGAAAGTAAGAATAATACAATAAAATCAAAAGTTACCATCAGCTAAATGAATCTACAGCGAAAGCCTCAATTTTATAAAAGTAAGGTGTCTTGTTGAAATATTGTATTTTAAAATGGTTATTTTATATTGACTGTCCTGAGCTTGGGAGTATGGTTGTTTTTAAGTAAAAAATGTATGTGTTTAAATATAAAACATGCTTTTTCTTTTTTTTTCTTTTTTTATTTATGCTTCTCTCATATCTCACACCCTGACTGCAGTTTCCTCTTCCTCCTCTTCTTCCTGCCCCTCCTTTCCCCACGCCTCCATTTCCCTTCAGAAAAGGGCAGGCCTCCCAGGGATATCAACCAGACATGGCACATCCAGTTACAATAAGACCAGGCACCGCGCCTCGTCTCAAGGCTGGACAAGACAACCCAGTAAGAGGACAAGGTTCCCAAACACAGGCAAGAGAATCAGAGACCTCCCCCACTCACACTGTTAGGAGTCCCACAAGAACACCAACCTATGCAACTATAACATATATGCAGAGGACCTAATGCAGATCCATACAGGCTCTCTGACTGTCAGGTCAGTCCCTGGTTAGTTGTTCTGTAGCCTGCTTTCTTGACCCCTCTGGCCCCTACAATCCATCCTCTCCCTCTCCTGAAGGATTCCCTGAGCTCCACCTAGTGGTAAAACATAGACATAACACATAATGAAACAATGGCTGAAGTTAACCTAGTGTATCCTTCTCTGCATAGACCCACCCATGTGTGTGGTAAGAACACCATAAAAAGCCACTCGTAGCAAATTAACGTTATACAGCACAGCGTGCCCAGCCACCGTCACCCGGCTGTAAACTAGATGTCATTGTGCATAACTGCATCTTTGTACCGTTTGACAAATGTCTGCCACACCCTCCACTCTCCCACCACTGATCCATTGTCTGGTTCTGTATAATTCACGGTCTTGGGTTCCATGCACAGCGGGGTCATAGGTTCTTAGTCTTTCTGGCTTTGGCTGATCTCTCTCCGCACAGTGTCTGGGGCAGGGCTTACCCCTGATGCGAGCATTGAGCAGGCCCCCTGTTCTGAAATGTTCAGTTTATTAGGAGAGTACCTCAAGATGGTTAGAAACAGCCACTAAGTTTACAGAAGAAATCCATCCCGGATCTCTGGTACCGACATGGAGATCACACTGCTCTCGGCCTTTCTGCAGCCGTAAATCTAGCAGCATTATGTTTATGCCAAGAATTTCCACCTTAGATTGTTCCCCTGCATATTAAAAACATAAGCGTATTTTTTCTTTTCTCCTATTATGTCAATTGCAGCAGTATATCCTATATGGGGCCATGAGTTGGCATACTGAGGAAGATTTTTTATTTTAATAGTGTTATGCTTTACTTCATGTAAATAGAAAGATATAAAATTTCAACATTGAGAACTTTAACTTTGTATCTATTATTGGCTTAGAAGTTTCTGTGTTATATAAATGAGGTGGGATTTAAAAAAAACAAAAAACAAAAAAACGAGTCAATTAAAAGAAACCAAACCCCACGCACTTGAACTTGCCCTGTTTCTGCTGTGTACCAGTGAGTGATTCAAACTGAATTCTACACTGACTCACATGAAAATAGCAACCTGGGAGACAGATATGGCAAGAAGAAAGGGGAAAACGGTGAGATAATATACTTATGACTAAGGCTGAGAAACAAGAGAGCAAAACGTGAATCCTGGGTGTGAGGAACGGATCCCGTTATAAACATCCAGATTTGTGCATCTCTGCTGGAAGCAGACGTGAGAGCAGCGGGGAATCTGGGGGAACAGAGTCTAGCTAGACCACAGCAGAGCACACTATGGAACTAGGGGCCAAGGAGGAGATGCTGATCGGGGCTCTCTGTCCTCCTCCGTAACAAATGCAGGGTAGTGGACAATTCACACTCAAGCTCTCCTCCACGTTAGGTCAGGGCTAGCCGTGGCTCTCGGTGGCCCAGCCGTCAGGCTGTCCTACATCCTGATCCACGTGTGAAACAGAACGAAAGCAGAGGGCGGAGTCCCGATACCGTCATAACCAGGCATCACAGGCTGAGCAGTTCACACTTGTCCAAATTCAGCTCCTGGCCTCGGTTTGTGTGTCCTAGCATTTAGTAGGCAGGGAGATATTAGTAAGCTTGGGAGACCTGAAGGTCAGATACCTCCCTCTCAGTCAGCAGCCTGTAAACCAAGAGCTGGAGCAACGGGGAATCTAACTTCTTATCAAAAGAATGGGATTCGAATCCTCTCTCTGATCCTGGGAAGAGATATCCGATCCCAAACACACCAGAAGGTCATTAATAATTGTCTAACCTGGCTCCAGGAGGCCTCAACCTTGTCACACCTCTGTCTAGTAGGAGGCATTCTGATAAAGACCAGTGACACGCACCATTGTCCCCTCCTGTGCGAGTCTATCCAAACAGGCCTGTCAATCACGTGACAGGACAAAGTCCCACAGGAAAAACTGTTTGTTCTAAAGAACTTGGAAATAATATAAAACCTGCTTAAAACATAGATCGAAACGCTGGTCCCTTTGGTCCTTATCCATTCTCGCCCCTTGAGGGTATGCGTCTTTGCTTTACTGTGTAATAAATTCTGTTTGCTACACTAGTCTCTATGTGTCTCGTTATATGAGTTCCTTTGGTGGTTAACACATTCACCAGAGCAAAGAGGGAAGTCTACACCGAGATCTTGTTACTAGCAGGAGAATAGTTTTTGTACTCTTCCATGTACACAATAAAATGACTATGTAAATGCCCATGTGATTCCTTTAAAAAATCTTAGACCACAAAACTCAAAATATTTACTAGCCCAGCCCTACCCTTAACAGCCACGGAGAGTTTCTAAACCAACCTGGGAGAGGAAAGGTAACATTTTAGGTAATGTTTCACAAAGAGATGCTTGTGGGGAGGGGCGTAAAAGGAAAAAGCTTAGGAATCGAGGTGGCAAAATCTTAGTGCAGGGAGAAGACGTAGAATAAAAGGGGGGCTGGGCGGGTAGGGTGTCACAACGCTCAACGCGGCAGCCCGGGAGAGTCCAGGCAGAAGCGAAGTCGGCAAGCCACACCCATATGGCAGCCCTCTGAAGATGGCCACAGCCTAACCACCCTGAGTCTGCAAATGTGGTCTAGCTTGTGCAAAGCTTAGAGATGTGATCCGACAATGGCCCCTGAGATGAGGGTGCTATCCTGGAT
This sequence comes from Apodemus agrarius, assembly GCA_964023405.1. NCBI lineage: Eukaryota > Metazoa > Chordata > Mammalia > Rodentia > Muridae > Apodemus > Apodemus agrarius. The sequence continues at coordinate 16,439,812 of OZ030026.1, read as the reverse complement.
CGTCCCACTGGGGGGTTAAGACCATAAAGGCCTTTATAAGAAGGAAGCAGGAAAGAGAGCTAGACAAGGTGTGGTGGTGATAGAAATTAAGAGGCTGGCATGGGAAAGATGAAGCCATGGGCCAAGCAGTGCCCGTGAACGGCAACAGCTGAAAGGTGCAAAGGAGCTGAAGCTCCCACCCCCAAAAGGGATACGGCCCCCTCCACACCTTGATCATAGACATCTGATCTCCATGGTTTGTGTTGAGAAGATGCTCCCGGCCGATATTCTTCGCAGGTGTCCTTTGGGGCTTGCTCTATAACAGCAAGCCCCAAAGAAAGGTCTCAGCAGGCCCATAATATAACCAAATCCATTTCTCCAGCCAAGTACCCATTCTGATGCTGCCTGGGACTTCAGGTTAATCGTTGGGTCGGTGCTCCTTGTCTTAAGTCAATACTTTTCCCTCTCGAAGGGAGGCTGTTGGATGGGGGGTGGGGAGCACGGAAAGTTGGATGGGGATGGGGAGCACGGAGAGGCAGCCTGCCTGGCCTCACCTTTCAGAAACATGGAGACATCTTCCAGTTGCGGCACGTTGTCCTCCCTATAGCCGCAGTGCTTGGTCAGCAGGGGGAAGTTTTTCAGGTACTCTCGGCAAGCATGAGTCGGGTAGAGTCTGGAGAGCTCCCGGAAGACAACACCCCAAGTTTTAGTTTCTTCTTCCGTGTACTCCACCCTGGGGATGGGCTGGCCACTAGGCAGGCAGGAAGAGAAAACAGTGAATCTGGGCCACTAGGTTAAACAGTTTGACATTAATGAAAGAGGAGTTTTACACACACACACACACACACACACACACAGAAGAACAAGTAAAGGTCCGAAATGGATTCCATTAAGTACTGAAGTAAGTGCCACTCTGCAATGGCATACGTATATTTGCATCCTTGTACGAGTTTTTAATGAAGTGATGTCTTCATATACCCTCTTAGAAACATGGCAAGACATGTGTGGTCTTTGTGTATGTGTGTCTGTTTTGGGGAGGGGGTTATGTGGATGTGTATACGTGTATGAAGTGGTGTCTCCACATACATGCAGAGTCTGGAAGAGGACCGTCAGTATCCAAGTCTATCATGTTCCACTTATTCCCCTGAGACAGGATCTCCCACTGCATCTGGAGCCCCGTTTTCAGCTAGGCTGGCAGATTGCCACCAATCCAATCAGCCCAATCCTCTCTCCCCCAACACCCCAACAGCTGAAGTGACAAGCATGTTGTCACATCCGGCTCTCACAGAGGTGCTAGAGATCCCACCCAGGTCCTCGTGTTTGCCCGGCGAGTGTGCTTACCCGCTGAGCCATCTCCCTGCTTCTGAGATTTATGTTCTTAAGCTGAGGTGGGTGACAGTAAGGGTGCTCTGTTGGAATGGGGTGCTTAGGAGAGACTTCTCTGCGCTTGCAAGGCAGCACCAATAAGTGAACGTCCTCTGTCAAAAATAAAACTGCTCCCTGAGTTTTCTTTGTTCCTTGCCCAGTCTCACCCCAATTTCCAAGTGTAATTTTGTGATTATTTGTTCAGTGCCCAAAATGTCTGGCAAATACTAAACAGTCTGTGCTGAATGTAAAAGAGTTTTCGCAAAACTACAGAAATCAGAAACACTTATCGCGGGTCACACTGAGAGGCAGACGTGTGACACCCTCTTACTTGGAGATGAGTATTAACAAAGTCTGCCTGAAAAGACCAGATAGTAAGTATCACACGCTCCCGGGTCATGGGATCGCTGTCACAATCCTGCTACGGTAGCTCAAGCGCAGCCATAGACTCTATGGATAAAGTGTGTCTGGGAGCTCCTCTTTATGAACCTGGAAGTGGCTATGTACTGGCAACACTGTTTGATTATTGACATCTTGGATCAGAGCAGTCATGGAACACTTCCTGGAAGAGGCACATCCTGGGCTGACACAGGACCTGGAGTTCCCTAATAGTAACAAGAGGTTCCAATTTAACGGTAGACAGCAGCCAAGTGCAAAGAACATGGCTCCAATGTCACCTGGGCCTGCAAGAGAAGGGAGTCACTGTTGTGTGCTTCTGCAAACGAGTAAGGGGCTCGGATCTGAACTTAGCATCTCTATAATCTCGGTGCGTGGAAAGCTGAAGAGGAAGAAGAAGGAAGAGGAGGAGGAGGAAAAGGAGGACGAGGAGGAGGAGCTAGAGGAGGAGAAGAAAGAAAGAGAGAAAGAAAGAAGGAAGGAAGGAAGGAAGGAAGGAAGGAAGGAAGGAAAGAAGGAAGGAAAGAGAGAGAGAAGGAAGGAAGGAAAGAGAGAGAGAAGGAAGGAAGGAAAGAGAGAGAGAAGGAAAGAAGGAAGGAAGGAAGGAAGGAAGGAAGGAGAGAGAGAGAGAGAAAGAAAGAAAGGGAAAGAAAGAAAGAAGAGGAGGAAGAGGAAGAAGTCAAGGATGTTCTGGGTACATAGGAACTTTCAGAATTGTGTGAGTTAAATAAGACCCTGTCAAAACAAACAACATCCGTATTCTGAGTTAGGTTTAAGAAATCCTTTTGTGACATACTTAACAGCTAGCCCAGCATGCCCACAAAGCCTGTCCTGACCTCTAAACAGAAATTCTGTTCCTTTTGTTGATAAGCAAAGAGAGAGAGAGAGAGAGAGAGAGAGAGAGAGAGAGAGAGAGAGAGAGACTAGCAGTTCCAATGCAATCTACTACTGTGGGTGTTTATCACAGGCTCCCACCCTCAGACAAGATAGCTTCTGCCACTCAGGTCACTGCCACATCAGGACACCACCAAGGAGCTGAGATCATTCTGGAAAATCCCTGAGATCATAACGAAGGCTAAGAACAGGCTCCCAAACAGATTGCCCCACGGCCTCCCAAGCCCAGCCCTCTACATATGTGCAGGTTCCTGTCAAAATACATCGTTTAACATTCACATCCACATGTAGTTCCTACCGCCCCCAAATTATTTATTTTTTTAATCAAAATATACGTGGAATGGGGGAATAACATATACTAAACAAAGAACTAGAAATTAACATTTGCTTTCTTTACCGAGAGTAGGACTTCTACAGACCAAATTAGAAGAAGATTGGCCTTGTTTAAATTTGGCTGTTGACAATGAATGAAAATTTACAGCCTGGCAAATATTTGCTGGGGCGCTCAAGACTGCTAAGTCCTCAATACCCATGGTGAATGTAGAACAAAAAAGCCTGACATGCAAAAATAAAAATAGAAAAGATGCAAGAAAGAAATGTCTAAGTGGGCTGCCCCTGGATCCAGAAATCCAGCTAAATCGATGAGTTCAGGCAGGCCAATAAACCTAATAAGATCTGTGCATGATCAGAAGGCGGAAAGGCATCGAGGCCGAAACAATAAATGAAATATTGAAAAGCCATTTGAAAAGAATCGTTAGGCCAAACTTTTCCCGTCGGTATCAATCTGCAGACGCGAAGCACTTCACAGGCAGCGGAATGTAGCCAACGGGGTACAAAAGAAGAAAAAAAGTACGAATTAGGCCGGGAAGAGAGAATGGCGCGGGGCTGTTACTTGATGAATTTCCCGCAGCGCAATCTTAGGAATATGGACGGCTGCGGATATTCTCATGCGTTTCTGCATGCCTGCCCCGCTGGGGGGCTCATTCACTCGCTCTCCGAAATGATGACAACTTGAAGTACTGCTGGTACCCTGAGCCCAGGTGAGGCACCCCTAGTCTTAAGGAGTGATTTCTCGCACCACCTGGACCTCTACTCTGGATAATTCTTTAAACAGTCTAAAATTTCATCCAAAAGAAAAGGCTAGTTTAATCCATTTCATATCTATTGGGAAATATTCAAAGTACAGCAAACATAAGAAGCTTCCATTTTCTGTCTAATCCCAAGAAGTACTTACTATATACTTCAGACTGCACGCCAGACACTCTTTCAAGCTTGAGCACTTGTTTATGAATAAACCCATTCGATTCTCACAACTCCATAAATAGATATTGTCCTTGTCCATGCATTTCATATACAAGGAAAGGGGGATGCCAAGAGATGGTCTAAAAGCTTGGACCAAGGCTCATTGTCTGGCATAAAATGGCAGTCTTCTTCCTCCATTTGCTTATACCCATAAAAGTAAAGACACACTCCGGACACATTAACTCATGCCATATACCAAACTAAAGTAAGGTGTTCAGGTAAATATATACAAATGTATGTAAAAATATGATCTATATTTATGTCTGCAAGATTGGAATGTGTGTCCTTGTGGATCAGAAAAGGCATTTTCGCAGAGGCCAGAGGTAGGACAGGGCTCCCCAGCAGAGTAAAGATGCAGTTGGGGCACCAGGAATATAAAGCCATCAATGACTTTTAATTATATCATTATTTAATAGCATATGTGTGTTTTGTGTGAATGTATACCCACGCTCCTCATGCACCAAGGAGGCCAGAAGAGGGCGTCAGATCCCCCGGAGCTGAATTTACGATATTTATGAACTAGCATGTGGGTCCTGAAAGTCAAGCCTTGTGTCCTCCAGAATAGCAGTCAGTGTTCTGAGCCCTTTCTCCAGCCCTGCATTTCTTTTAACCCCTTGAAACGTGACATTTGGAAAAATAAAAATAGCCATGGGAGAAATCCAAGCATGTTGTGTTTCTTCGCATTTGCTGTGGGTTAGCAGACAGTTGTGGGTTTGGGTTTGCTTTGTTGAATAATTCCACTAGAGAAGCATGCTGGAGGGGTGTCCTTTTGGATGTGTGGGATTATATATATATATATATATTATCTCCACATATTCATATACATGTATCACTGGGTCCATGTTTATTCATGTATTTAATGTAAATGAGTACACTGTCTTGCACACCAGAAGGGGGCATCAGATCTTGATATAGACGTTGGTCTCAGCATCCTAAAACTGTGCCTTGGACTGGGAAAGAAGTGACTTAAACAGCCTACATTCTAGGGAGAACACCAGCATTTGGAGTCAGGTATGCCTTCCAGGTCCTCACCACCAACCAACTCCCCCACACCACGCTGTCCACCAGACCACAGAGCTCACCTGCTGGCTTTATGTGTAATCAGAGATGCTTACGACTGTGAGGGATCAAAGCTTACCAGAAAGAGCAGGGTTTGTTTGTTTGTTTGTTTGTTTTTCTCTTCCTTCTGTCAGGAGGTTAGGTCACTGCCTATAACTCTTTCTAAGGACTATAAACTTCTGTCGACTTTTACTAACTTTCCCAGGTGAAGTTTGCCTGAGCAGTCATCTCAGGACCCCGTGGCACTGCCACCAGAGGAGAACTGTCCCCAGGTCATCATTTGGAAACCTGGGAATGTGATACAGTGTGCTAGAAAGGGAGAACACACTCTCTTGATACATGTCCTCTGGAATGTAAGGTTGGCGTGAATGTATAGCCTAGTGTCCAGCAAAATGTAGAAGTTTCCAGTCTGTTGTTCATGGAAGTTAAGAAAGCCTGCCCTGTTCTCTTCAGTTATCTGCAGACAGAAGACTCTGCTGGGTGCCGTCACCTTTTGTTGAAGAAGCATCACAGAGTCCCAAGCAATGGTGTGTCTGATTCAGAGGAAAGATCAGGAGTATAAATTAAGACAACACTAAGGGGGCAGAGCCTGGTTCTGCATGGAAAGTGAGGGAAAGAGAGACATCGCCCTCAGAAAACAACTTGGAGCATGGTACAGATGCCAGCACTCCAACAGAAAGCACTTTATCAGAGAGAAGCTGTCTGAACCAAAGTATGGTCTAAGGCTCACCCTGGTCCTTCTATGACATAAAAAACAAAACAAAAATGTGTTAGCTTCCTCCAAACTCCCACCTGACAGATGCTCTCACCAGAGGAACTTGAATCAAAAGGAAAAGAGCCAGGACCCTGGCTCAGAGATACCTCCAAACCAATAAAATCAGACACATATTTAATCCAAATAACTGTAGGGGAGAGAGAATGCTCTTTGAATCAAGTTTGAGATTAATCTTTTTTAAATGAACAGGACCAAGTCTTAAATACCCAAGTGAGACTTTCCTAATAATTGAAAATGACAGGATATTAGATGTTGCTAAGGAACTTGCTTCCCTGCAGGAAAGTGGGACTCAACACGATACAGTTGAAAGCAATGCATAGGAAAATAAAAGCATTTTGTGTTGCTATAAATCCCAACAATGCAATACTCCTCAGCAAGCTAATTATACCTAAATATTTAATTGGATATCTAGGGAGTCTCCTCCATTTTTACAGAATTAGCTATGACTGTGGAATTCTCGGCAACTACCAAATTATTATTCACAGCCTCCTAGTTCTCTGCAGAAAAGCAGACATGACTTTTGATAGCACTTAGTGTGGAAATATACACTCTTTCCCCAGAATGACAAGCTATGGCTTCTTAAAAGGGGGACAAGACAAGAAAGGAGCTGGTGGCCAGCATGGAGATGTAGGTTTGACAGTAGGAAAAAGATTCAAAACTCTAACAGATTGCTCATATGACAAACTTTCTTTGAAAATACTGAAATCTGTAAGAGGGCTCTTTCTTGTTGTGTGTTTAATCCGGCAGGTGGGCTGAGGAGATGGGGCAGTCAGAGAAGTGTCTGTCATACAAGCACAAGGACTTGAGTCTAAAGCTCTAGCACCCAGGTAAAAACCAGGCACAGTGGAGAGTAAAACCCCAGTACTGAGGGAAGGGAAGAGAGAGGCAGACCTGTCCCTGAGGCTCGTTGGCCTAGAAAATGAGTCTAGAAAATGAGACGTGCAGAGGGAGAAAATGTCTCAAAAGCTAAAGCAGAAAGTAATGAAGATATCTGACACCAACCTCTGCTCTCCACATGTATTCATGCATATGTGCACACACCCACACAGGAAAACACCCACCCACCACACACACACACACACACACACACACACACACACACACACAAGCACACACACAAATCATACCCACACAAGCACAGGCATTCACACATGCACACAAAAACACACACATTCCTATCCACACATGCACACACTCACACAAGCACACATATGTGCACACACAAACCACTCACACACACAACACAGAGATGCATATATTCACACAGGCACACACCCACCCAAACACACACAAAACACACCCACAGAAGCACACAGGCACACACACACAAAACACACAGACACACACACACACACATACACACACACACACACACACACACACACGTGTTCACACATACACACACTCATGTATACACACAGAAAAAATGGGGCAAGCGCTTGCCCAGCATGCACAAAGCCTCCAGATTCTTCAGTCTTTATCATAAAAAAGATGAAGGATGGGGTGAAGGGAAGATAGAAAACAAGAAAGAAATCTCACTCTTTCTGGAAACTAGGGAATATTTCTGGAAGTCCTACCTGTTTACACACACACACACACACACACACACACACACACACAAAGGCTGAGACACACAGACAAACCAGGTACAAGGAGGTACAGACCAAGCACTCTGTACAAGTTCTGAGCTTGTTAGAGCAAAGTTGATTACCAAATACATTTTGACACAGACATCTAGGGACTTAGACCCCACTGAGACTTGAACTGTGTGGGACCTTTTTTACAGCCAGATCAATAAGTAACAAGGTCTTCATTTCCCTTGACTGTTTGTCTGATCTTCTCCAGCATTATGAAAAGCAACGTATTCTTCTTACACTTTTTCTTTACATTGTAGAACTGCAATTTGATATTAAATTAATATTAAAACAATTTAATCTGTTTGTAGGCCGTAGTACTTCCAGGGCACCCCTAGAGTCCTTGCTGCTAGAATTGCCAGTACAAGATGTCATTTCTCTGCCTGTGTTATCTTATAGGCGCTCCAGTGTGGGGAACCGATTCAGTTATTCAATGGTGGGAGACAAGGTGGGCCCCAATCAATGGTATTAACATGGAGAAGGCAAGACTGGATGGAACACAGCACAAATCGCCTTCTATGTAAACAGGTGAGTTTTCTCAGAAGCAAGGACCAGACAGAGGAGAAGGGAAATGGAGGACTGGTTCAGATGGGTGAGAACAAGCAAACAGAAAAGAAGCTACCTATGTCACTCCATTACACAACCCTGGGGGCACAAGGTGCCTCACTTATTCAAGAGCCGCTCATCTACCTGGGATGGTCTCTTTTCTCTTCCTCATCTTTTCTCTCTTGCTGAATCGGAGCATGTCTCTCTTGATTGGCACTCCTACCCAGGGTTACATAAGGGAAATGGGAAGAGATGAAATGGGAAATACAGCTCGTTAGCAATTAGTGGGCCTCTAAGGGATCAGAGGGGCCTTTGGAGAAAGTTTCCAGGAACTTCAAGGCTAGTGGTCTCCGTCTGTGTTCTCCTTGGCGCTTGAGAGGCTTTTGCTAGACTTGTCTGTAAACACAGCCTGATCGCAGCATAGTCTTTCGGGAGCCATCTCTAACGTAGCCCTCTCCTCCCTATCCAAGAAAGCACATGGCGACATACAACCATAAGACTACCTCACTGTAAGAGCTTGCATTTAATGAAGCATGATTTTTAGCTTGCCATTCATTAACATTCACTTTTATTTGTTAGTAAGTGTTTATTCCACTTCTGGAATCAAGGTGATGCCAGTAATCAGAAATTTCAGTACACCCCCCACCCCATGCTTCCTGCTAGACAGAGATCAATCCTTACAGTCCATGAAATCGAATCGCCTGCAGGTGACTTGGGGAAGGATGAATATTCAATAGTAAAATAGTGTATACGCATGAAACCAAGAAAAAAAATGATGGCAGAAGAAACACCCTGTGTAGATTGGATGATATCCATTAAGGTTTAACCAAATCACAGATATTATTTCTCATACTGATTTTTTAAAGATACAAGAAAGGCCTGGGGTTCTTTTATTTGGTAAAATTATACTTCGAGAATTCATGAGGCTGGAGAGATGGCTCAGCAGTTAAGAGCACTGAATGTTCTTGCATAGGACCCAGGTTTGATTCATAGCGCCTGTCTTAGTCAGGGTTTCTATTCCTACACAAGCATCATGATCAAGAAGCAAGTCGGGGAAGAAAGGGTTTATTCTGCTTACACTTCCACACAGTTGTTCATCACCAAAAAGTCAGGACTAGAACTCTAGCAGGTTAGGAAGCAGGAGCTGATGCAGAGGCCATGGAGGGATGTTTCTTACTAACTTGCTTCCCCTGGCTTACTCAGCCTGCTCTCTTATAGAACTCAAGACTACTAGCACAGAGATGGTACCACCCACAAGGGGCCCTCCCCTCTTGATCACTAATTGAGAAAATGCCCCACAGTCTATGGACACTGCATACATATAAATACATGCAACCAAGGTATTTAAACACATAAAATAAAGTAAATAAATGTAATAGAAAACCGGAGAAGAGAATAAATGAAATAAGCCAATAAAGTAAATAGATGTAATAGAAAACCGGAGAAGAGAATAAATGAAATAAGCCAAACACATAGAAATAAGAGCCCCATATTCCCTGACATCCAGAAAGTAGAGAGCCCTGGATAATGGGATAATGGACTTTGTCAGTACACATGGTGTACGTATTTGGAAAAATCACACGGACCCCAACTAATGTGCACAATTAGTACATCATCAATAATTTTAAAATAATCACAATATATATACATACATATGTATATATATTCTAATCCATCTATCATGAAGATATATGCTACTTTGATGTAAAAATTGTTATTTTACTTGTTCATTTTTAATTTAATTTTTAGGGTTTTTTTATAATTTTATACCTGAATACTGTAGTTACATTATTTCCACCCCTTTCTCTCCCCCCAACTCCAACAATATGTTTATAAACATAAACACAACATGATGATTCCATGGAGTGTATCTCATACATACAAGTATGTGCATGTGTGTGTGCACACGCACGTGTGTGCACAAAGGAGTTCGAGATTGTACACATTGTGTGCACATGTGTACATGTGTGCATGCATGTGTGTGCATGTGTTTAAGGTTGTCCCAGTAGGATTGGTGGTCCGCCCATTTTGTATTTCTGACACCTGGAGTAGACTCTGCCATAGGATGCTGTTCAATAAACAATATTTGCTGGATGAGTAAATACAGCCATCAGCTTAAAAGCAAGCTGCAAGTGTTGAAAAAAATTACAGTTGTGCTTCAGGAAGTCGGGCAGATATGTGTCTGTCTTACGTCGTTCTTGCCTTGTGTGTTTTAAGCTATGGAAACTGCAACTGAGGGTCTTGGGATCCTCGTAAGCTCTCTGGTCACTTCCCGTCACCCGTTTGTATCTTCCCTTTTCATGCAACTGTTTCTTTCTCCTGGTTTCCTCCATACAGCGCCCCAGCCCCTGTCTAGACATTGTCACCCAGACATCTGGAGGCATAATTTTTACCAGGAAAGAAATCAACATATGGAAACCCCAAAAGTCATTAAAGTCTCAACATGACTAAATGCAGAGATACTTGGCCAGGTAACCTGGTGAATGAACATGCCAAAATATTCTCAGGAGCATGGGCACAACGATCTGAGGACTCTCCCACTGAAGGAAACAGGTAAATGCTTGCAGCAACTTCCTCTCCAGATGAGTTATGCGAGGATTCTGACAGGTTCAAGTGGTCTGGCATAAACAGGGGTGAGGGTAAGGGGGGCGTAACTGCTAAGCCACACCAGAGAATACACATAAAGGCACAGACGTTTTCCAACTGCCCCCTTAGGCCAGTCAGGTAAGGAGCATTTGTGATCACGTATTTTATTTGCTTTTGCAAATGGGTTTCGCGCACATGAATTTTCGTAAATGAGTCTATGGGCCCTAAGGAACTTTTATATGGGAGCAAAAAAAAAAATTGTTGGTTTTGTTCTGTTCACGTTGTTAATATTGGTGCTTCCATTTACAAGAGACATAATGAAAATAAACCACTTCACTTGAGGGGCCTGAGGAGAAGGAAGATTTAACTCCTGGAAATTGTGTGGTTCATTCGTCCTGTGCCCCATAGGACAGGGCTTCCTGACATTTTCTAACCTTGTAGAAGGCTCTCTTCACATTACAGAGGGGAGATTTTCATCTGCACACGCTAGCACAGCGCTATGGGCTTGGCACCCGTTGATACGCCCGTGCACAGCCCGTATCCGGAAGTTATGCTCAAAGATCCCAACGCAGAAATATCTAAATTCCCAAGTCACCAACAGCAGGCAACCACCTTGGGCCACTCTAATAAAGATGCCCAGAGCTAGACATCCTCAGAGCTCTAAATTCAATCTGGTTCGACTCGTCATAACCAGACTAACAAAAAAATTAATGCTGCTGGCTTGTGGTCATGTCCCTTTTGGTAGCAGATGAGGGAGAAGGGTTAATTTGACCTTTCAAAGCCTTACCCAAGTTTGTAACAGCAATTGCCCATCATTTGACTGAAACAGTAACAATAAATATGGCAGCTCATTATGTAGAACTATGCTCATTTTACAGAAAACTATTAATATCCCCATTATATGGTTGAGAAAACTGAGGCCAATCAGTTCAAATGTGTCAAAGCCAACTCTATAATCTCATCCTCTGTCTCCCCTTCCCCCTCCCCCATTCCCCCTCCCCCTCCCCTCCCTCTCCCAGGGTCTCATGTAGTCCAGGCCAGTGGACTTCTCTAGCTAAGGATGAATTGAAACTTCTGACCCTTCTCCTTCTTTTTAGGACATGCAGTTTTATGGTGCTGGAGCTCTGTAAAATAGCGAGTCAGCACCAACTGAGCTGCATCACCAGCCCCAAGACTCACGCCTTCCTCAGATTTATTATTTCATGCATGTGCGTGTTCCTGAGTATATGTATATGTATATATATGTATACACATACATATATATATACACACATACATATATATATGTGTGTGTATATATATACACACACACACACACACACACACATATATATATATATATATACACACACACACACACACACACACACACACACAGGTGTGTGCACGGACAGAAGAGGGAATCAACTCCCCTGGGACTGGAGTTGCAGACAGTTGTCAGCTGCCCGGTGTTGGTGCCACGCCCAAGCTGAAGACCTCTATTAATCAACAAACCTCAGTGCAAGGCGAATATCCAATATGTTCCTAGAATCGAGGGTTGGCTTTCTGTTTCCACAATTGCAAAACTGAAGACTGGACATGAAACAGTTTGAAAGCACAGGAACCATTGCCTAGTACCTAACAGATACTCAGGGTAGCTGACTCTCCTCCCTCTCCCTCTCCCTCTCCCTCTCCCTCCAGGTATATAAAGTGAATGAAATTTCATCACTTCCCTGCAGGGTTGGCAATAGGTCTGGAGATAACAAAACAGCCCCATCCCATATAAATCCTTTCAACTCTCGGACACGACTGCTGGAAGTAATTTGAATCCTCCGTGTTCACAGAAATCATTTTAAAGTAAAAATATCCCTGCCTCTTTCTCTGCGAAACACATTAGAATCTGGTGCAGCCTCTGTCCCTGCCGGCAAGCGATACAGGGCCACACTGGGTTAATGTTTTCCACAGCTGGGAGAGCCATGCTATAATCAGACAACAACCCACTGAGGCATTCGCACACACCTAGCACCCCACCAAGCCCTCTCCCCCACCCCACCCCCAGAAAAAAATGGAAAAGCAAAACCTTTCTCCAAATCCATCTCCTCTTTTGTCTTTCCTTGCAATTCTCAGGCCCCCTTCCTTTTTAGTCTTTTAGCTAAACGTCAGGTAGTGGGAAGTGTTTGGCATGAAAGTGATTCTCCCGTGAGGCCTAGCGTGAGGCCTAGCGTCATTTAAATACTTGCAGGAGCTGTGCGTCTGAAATAGGCTGAGCCGGCTGTAAAGGACAGACCTTTCACACCCAGTGCCCTGGAGAGCTTAAAAGTCGAGGTCACTCTCAGGCCGAGCAAGGTGCCACTTATGTCAAACGGAAGTCACAATGCAGTTTTAAAAGGAGAAAAAAAAACCAGAGAGGAGTGGCCTGGTGGGCTGAGACATTTAGACTCTCTGAAGGAAGCGTTCCTGAGCCTCTAATGTGACCCTCCCTCCAGAATGAGCCTTGTCATCAGGGAAATGACCCCAGAACTACAAATATTTGGGTTGGTTCCACTTTTCAATTTACCGCTCCATTTCAGAGAAATTAAAGCATCAACAACTGGTGTTTAGGCAGGAGGCAAAAGGACCCAAGCAGACACATTTATCTCAGTTTCATTCAAAACCTGGGAAAGCAAATCAATGAAGGATAATGGGAAAAGATAAAATTAGCCCAGGCAGGGAAGGAACAACACATATTTGCTCCTAAGGTGACTCGTCTCAAGAAAAAAAAAAAAAAAGGTAAAAATTTCTCATATCGAAGGAGAGCCCCACTGTTCATCAAGGTGGCCATCTGCGAGTAGAACTTACAGAGAACACCATTGCTTAAATATTAAAACTTTCGACCCCCAAATCAAGACAGTCTGTGCGGAGAAAGCTTAGCCCTCCCCTTCCTTTCTTCCCATCTCCTACTCCTTGTTTCCAATTAAGATTCGCCCATCTAAAAGTAAGCACGGTGGTACCCGTGACTCCGGTGGTAATGTATTCCTTTAAGCTATGGTCTGAAACCGAGCAGGGTCCATTAATCAAGCCCCTTCTTGACTGAAATGAAGAATGCTAAGGGTCAACTGAAGTCTCTGGAAAGGGTGGAGAGGTAGAGCCACCCCACTTATTTTGCTCCCACGAGTTGTGATAATTTCAGACGCCTCGTAGGAAGAGACCCGGCTTCAGTGATTCTCCAGTTCAAACACAAAGTTGAACTGTCGGGGCTACCTGGAAGGGGAAACCCCAGTATGCACGCCGTCCCAAGGTAACTCTGCTCCAGGCCTAAAGACTAACCTTCCTTTGCCTTCAGTTCAGCTTTCCTTTAGAAACTATTGACTGCCCCCTGCTGAATTGTTTAGCGAATGAGAAGATTCCAAAGGCCTGAGACAGGAAAGGGGCTTGGAAGTCCCAGGCTGTGGGTCCTAGAAAACATCCCTCTGTGTTTGCAAATCCGTTCAAACGCTCACACCTGCCTGCGTTTACCATCTTGGCATCTGTTAGTATTTGGTGGTACAGGTAAGGAGGAGGGAGTAGTGGAAGTTCCCCTCACCTCTGCTCTGGATAGGAGGTTAGACAAAACAGACACAGCTAGAAACTTCCCCCTCCTCTCCCTAGAGCTGCTGCGTGCCCTCTGCCGAGGCTCACCCAAATTCAATGGGCCTGCCGGGCTAGTGACTGCAGTTTTCTCCACTGCATTCGGTGTTGGCTTAAGGTCTCCATTTTACAGAGTGCTTAGAGAGCAACTCACAAAGGGTCCCACTTGATAAATCAAGAAAAATCATGAAGCCGGCAGTGGTGGCGCACGCCTGTAATCCCAGCACTCTGGGAGGCAGAGGCAGGCGGATTTCTGAGTTCGAGGCCAGCCTGGTCTACAGAGTGAGTTCCAGGACAGCCAGGGCTACACAGAGAAACCCTGTCTGGAAAAACCAAACAAACAAACAAACAAACAAACAAAGAAAATCATGAAATAAATAGAACAACTAGCACAGGAAAAGAAGTGACAAGCCCTGGCGGTCTGGGCTCAGCTGGGCTTATTCTATCCAGTCCCTATTGGGTGGGACATTGCCTCACAGTGTAAGGAACATGAGGAAAATCACTTCACAGGGTTGACTCATGGACTAGACCAGATAGACGTCCCCCAACGGCCTAAGACAGACCATGGGGCCTTGAAGTCACCCAGGGTTGATTGGAATCCTGACTGCATAAAACTTCAAGTGAATTAAATTCTGACAAGAGCCACGTGTTTCGCCTACGCTGAGACTTCCCGTAAAGAGGGGAATTGCTTTTTTAAATGCCAGGTCACTCGTTTCTTCTGTTGATGCTATTTTTCAGCACCGTACCTAGGTCAAGTGGAAGTTGCCACAGACACTTCAAAACAAAATGAGAGGGAGGGAGGGTAGGTGTGACCTACTGGGCAAAGATAGACCATTTAAATTCTACAAAACACTCCCCAAGAAGACTGACCTGTAGCAGCTGCTGTTCTCTTGCTAATTGTGTTACACACACACACACACACACACACACACACACACACACACAAACTGCAATGTCCGGCACATAGGCTAAAGGAAGCCTGCCCCCATCTGGCTCTGGTTAGTAATGAAGATTTACCAATCAGCCAATGGCTGGGCAGAGGGAGGCGGGGCGGGGCCTTTAGATTTGCGCAGGCTAGGAACGGAAAAAGGAGGTGGAGAACCGGGATGATTCAGAGAGACGGAAGATCATGCGAAATGTAGGTGAGAAGGAATGAGGCCCCCAAAGGGCTGCCCAGAAGCATCTTGGGTACTAAAGACTAGAGAGCTGCCCAGAAGGAGCCAGAGCAACAAAGATAAAATGTAGAATTAGGGGCGTTAAGCCAGGATTACAGGAGGGAAATGTGAGCTAGCCACGGGGAGAATTAGAACTGCCCAGACTTTGAGATAGCCAAGGCATTTTAAGATTAACTGGTGTGTGTGTGTGTGTGTGTGTGTGTGTGTGTGTGTGTGTGTGTGTCTTCCATTCACGAGTCCAGATAGTTCCTGGGCAGGTAGGTGTTCAGGTGCAAACCACAGGGAGCCAAGGCGGAATCGCCCATTACCGCTACACTGACCCTTCAAAGAAGCCATTCCAGACAGCCAGTGTTGCAAACACGGTCAGTTCTACTATTCGATTTAGCGCTCTGTTCTGAAGAATTAAAACATCCGTGACTGGCACTTGATAGGGTGAGATGATCTCCCCCTTAGTAAGCTGCTTGATGTCTCTGAACCTGAGTCCCCTCATCTTCATGAGAATGTAATAATGACATGCACCTCACTCAGACGCTACTTACAGGTTACAGGACGGACTGTAAGTGGACCGGCCTGACACAAGGCCCAGCACTTGCTGCAAACTGAACAAGAGGAAGCTGAGGATTCCTGAGCGTGTAGCCAAGAAACCAACTATAAAGACCATCTTCCCGTCATTACCCAGACAGTAAGGAGCACCGTGCTGCCAGTCCCAGCCACGCCCTCCAACCTTAGCCTAGCTTTCATTGACAGCCCTGGAGTTACAAGGCCCAGTACTTCATACTGAAGAAGCAAATTATATGTACACAAGAAACTACAAACTGTTTCCACATACAAATGGGGTTTTGTTTGTTTGTTTGTTTGTTTGTTTAAAAAAAAAGCAAGCTCCAACCATCTAGGGAAGAAGCTAGAGACTGAAAGTCCTTGATTCAAACGCTTCAAAAAGGTCATTTACTCATTTCAGATGAGCCTTACACTTGATGACAGGGAAGCAAGAGACTATTACTAATTTAACACATGACAACAGTATGAATAATACATAGTGATATTATTTATCACGAATCCACTATCCCTTGAACCCTGTTTACAATTGGTATTTCCCTCAAATATACAAGATAGAGACTGCACCCAGTTTTTTTTTTAAAGATTTATTTATTGTATGCATATAAGTGCTCTATCTGCATATACCCCTAAATGCCAGAAGAGGGCATCAGACCCCATTACAGATGGTTGCTGGAAATTCAGGACCTCTGGAAGAACAGCCAGGGGGCCTCTTAACCACTAAGCCATCTCTCTAGCCCCTCAGCACCCAATTTTTAAAATAATCCCTGCTCATGGCCACAGTACTTGTAAGGGTTGGGTGGGAATTCAAACGGGGTTCCAAAGTCTACATGAACTCCAAAGTCTACATGTTCTAACACACTCACTCACAGTGTCATTGTGCTACCTCTGATGACTCTGGGGTTCTTTCTGCCCACAGAGCCCTCTAATCACACATTAACACTCACCATGGTAGAGCCACTTCGGAGCGTCCTGAAGAAATAGATGGTAAGATCAGTGTATTTGATACTAACCCCCAAAATGGTCCCCCAAAGGACCTGACCCTTACCCCTTCTATTTCAAGATTAATCTGTGAATCCAAAAGAATCTTGCCAGAAAGATATTTCTCTCCCAAGACTAGATTATAAAAGGCATCGTGGAACTGGGGTATAGTTCAGCTGGTGCAGGCTCATCCAGTAACCCACACTCCTAACTTCTGTCCCCAGAAAGCATGTCGATATGTGCCCACAATCCCCGAGAGGTGGCAGCTGGAGGTTCAGAATCTCAAGGCCAGAATAGGACACTCGTTATCAAGCCAGACAAGCTGACCTTGGTCCCTGAGATGGACGTAGTAGAAGGAGAGAACCGATTCCTATGAGTTAACCTCTGACCTCTGTACATATACCGTAGCACATCTACACCATGCATAATAATCACGTACGTAGAACACCGGTACACACAAAATAAATATAGTTTACATTTTTCTAATTAAAGAAAAAAGTCACCCTTAGCTACATAGTGAGTTCAAGGCTAACCTGGCCTTCATAAGACCCTGCCAGTATAATAATAATAATAATAATAATAATAATAATAATAATAATTTTAAGACATTGCACACTCTGACATTTTTTCCTCACTTGGAGCACTTGATCTGAGGGCTGTCCCCTGTAATATCATGAAGAGGTTCAGACAGCCCATTGGACAGGTTACATTGCAAGAAAACTGAGACCTCCAGCCAACTGCCCTACAGTAACCATGCTGGAAGCAGAGCCTCCTGCCCCGCCAGCCTTCAGATGACTGCGGCTCTGCCTTAACTGTTAGAACTCCTGAGCTAGAACCACCCTGCCAAGCTACTCCCTGTTTCTTAATACTAACACATTGTGTGCGACAACAAATGTCTGTGGTTTTGAACTGCTTAACTTAGGGGGGGAAACTGGCATGCAGAATTTTTTTAAAAGTAATAATACAGATTTGGGCTGGAGAGATGGCTCAGTGGTTAAGAGCACTGACTGCTCTTCCGAAGGTCCTGAGTTCAAATCCCAGCAACCACATGGTGGCTCACAACCATCCGTAATGAGATCTGAGTCCCTCTTCTGGAGTGACTGAACACAGCTACAGTGTAGTCATATAAATATAACAAATAAATCATAAAAAAAATACAGATTCAAAATCCAACAGAAGTCAAGGTAGAGGAAACCTTAGTCAACGGTAATATAGAAAGCTAGCGAGCAACAGGGAATACGAGTTTGGAACACTGAGGCCGATGAAAGGCAGATGGGCGTGAGAAACTAGTGCCCGCACGTCCTTGTGTGGATTTCCTAAGTACTATTTTGCAGAAAGGAAATTGAGAAAGATCCTAACCAGTGTGTCCTGACCAGTCAAGGGGTAAACAGTAAAGCCGGGATCCCCTCTCAGATCGGAAAAGAAGAGGCGCGACAGCCAGCGCCTACACCGGACCTTGGTTGGACTCAGACTATTCCAACTACGGGGTACAGTGTACAGCAATGCCCCACCCCCACCCCGATTGTCTTATTTACACACCAAAGCACTCCAAGAAGAGAAGCATAGGGTGTTTTCTTTACCTAGGCAGTGGGGGTGCACACCTTTAGTCCCGGACTCTCAGAAGGCAGAGGCAGATAGAGTTCTGTGAGTTGGAGGCCAGCCTGGTTTACAGAGAGAGTTCCAGGACAGCCAGGGCCACACAGAGAGACCCTGACCCAGAAGAAGAAAGAAGGAAGAGAGGGAGGGAGGGAGGGAGGGAAAGAGGGAGGGAGGGAATGAAGACGGGAAAGGAAAAAGGAGGGAGGGAAAGAAAGGGAAAGGAAAGGAAAAAGGAGAAGAGAAGAGAAGAGAAAAGAAAAGAAGAAATCAGCCAGGCAGTGGTGGCGCATGCCTTTAATCCCGGCACTTGGGAGGCAGAGACAGGCAGATTTCTGAGTTCGAGGCCAGCCTGGTCTACAGAGTGAGTTCCAGGACAGCCAGGGCTACACAGAGAAACCCTGTCTTGGAAAGGAAAGGAAAGGAAAGGAAAGGAAAGGAAAGGAAAGGAAAGGAAAGGAAAGGAAAGGAAAGGAAAGGAAAGGAAAGGAAAGGAAAGGAAAGGAAAGGAAAGAAGAAAAGGAAAGAAGAAATCAGGTGGGTCCCTGAATTTGCTACTAAGAATCTTACTGGGAAGTAGGGCAGGGGTTCCAACCCTGAATGAGGCCTGGAATTGTGACTTGCCGAGCCCCTCCTTCTAACCTTACCTGGGGACATCAGCTGTCCACCAATTTACTCCTCAGATTCCTGGAGTGTGCCTGGGGTGGGTGTGGGGGGTGCTAAAAAAAAACAGAACAGCCTGAGCCTCTGAGGCTCCTTAATTTCAACCAGGAGAAATCACATTTACACCAAGGCAGCACTCGACTTACTGTTGGAGATGAAGTTAAACAAACAACGGTGGTATAATTAAAACCAGAGCTTGAGGCCTTCTTCCAAGAGAATAAAATTGAAATAACTACCACCACCCCACCAGAAATATGATTTAATTAAATATGCATGCACGTTGTTGAAGGGTAGTCATTAAAGCACCCTGGCGGGGAGGGGTGGGGGTGTGTTTGCTGGTTGATTTAAATAAAAAAACTGTATTCCTGGTTTCTCCCCCAATCTCACTCCCCAACAATTCAGTGTAGAAATGTAGCTAAGGCTAAAACATGAAGGTGCTCGGGACAGAAAACCTGGAGCTTCAGACTCCCTGGAAGTTGCACCAACAAAGCCACCACTTCTTTTTCACACACACACACACACACACACACACACACACACACCTCCATTTCCCTGGAAGTACAAGTCTATGTGCCTCGTCTCTGAGGGACGCCCCTCCCTCATTACCACGAGATTTCTTTCATTCGAGTTGTTGCGATGCTATCTGCATGTCAGGGGTTACTTAGGAGTGCGGTGTCCTCCCGGGCTGGTGGGTGTTCATTCTCAGGTCTGCCGCGAGGAAGAACACTTGCACTAAGGACCGATGCCTATGCTATTATTGGGAAGGCAATTAAGCCTTGCAGACCCCTGAGCTGAGGGGCCTGTCTGCAGGCGGCCGAGAGCCTCTGGGTAAATCAATCGAGTTTCTCATCTGCACTGTCAATCAGAACCATGCCTGAGTGGCATCTATCGGCGGGTCTCAGCATGCGGGCGCTCGGCCGCAGCCTCACCTCTTCGGAGTTCGCAGCAATATGGACTTTGAGCCTGCTGTTTTTCATCACAGAGTGGAATTTTTTCATTTGTCTCTGCCTGCGTTGATTCTCTCTCCCCTGTTTTATCCTTTCAAGACTACCATTAAAAAAAAATAATAATACAGTATTCAACACAAATCCCCTAGAGGGCTTCTCGGCTGTGGTTTCAATACATATTATTCTTTATCTCATTTCTCTCTCTCTATCTTACCTTGAGACCCATCAAATCGGCTACAACTTGCGATTCCTTCAACAACCTTAATACACCTATACTCCATCTCTTTTGATGTCTCTGACCATGTGCCTAGCGGTGCTCTCCAGGGACCAGGAAGCCCTCTACCTAATCACCAACAGCAAATTGTCCTCTCGGTGTGAGGCAGCCCCTATTTATACTTTTTATTGAATACTGATAAGTTATAATCGCGCACGCGTGTGTGTGTGTGTGTGTGTGTGTGTGTGTGTGTGTTTCATGAACTACAAGGCAATGCTCTGAACCATGCTCATCTCCTTTCCCTTTCTGCCTTCAGTCAGCTTGGAACAACCCCTCCTCCCCGCCCCCACAGCCTGCAGTATTTCCTCACCTCCACCCACCCCCGATGGTCCTAACTGTGGCATCAAACCCTTGGCAGGTGCCTCGTATGCTGACCGGTCGAGACTACCCTAATCTCCAATCGTCTGACCTTCAGACCGGCACTCCCAGTTTGGGCTTGCCAAATCCAGCAGAAGGACCCTGAACTGAGCTCGGTTTGGGTAAGCTAAGCATTAGCACATTTCCACACCGTTCACACACAGTCACCAACACCCAAAACCACCTAGCTCAACGAGGAACTGCATCTTCATTTTCTGTAAACCAAAAAGAGGAACCTCACTTGCTGCACAGCAAACAGAAGAAAAGAGTCAAGGCCCATTTGAATTTTGTTGGTATGTGTGCCTCTCCTCCACCCGGCTGTAGCAGCTGTGGGAGCCCAAGAGCGTGAGCTTGTAAGCGCGCACGCACACGCACACGCACACGCACATGCACATACATGTACACACACATGCACACATATACATATGCACAAATATATACACATAACACATATGCACATACATACACACATGCACACACATACATATGCACACACACATACACATGCACACATGCACACACATACATATGCACACATGCACACACATATATGCACACATATGCACACATACATATATATGTACACACATGCACACACATGCCCACACACATACATATGCGCACACACACATACACACATGAGTGGGCTGTCCTTTATCCGTCCTCAAGCTCAGGCAAGCCTTGGCTCGCACTAGCAGGAGGAATTGCAGTAGTAAAGTGACCTCTGTGGCTCTCTACTTGGCACGAGTCCTGGGGTCACGTTCTCCTGGCTCGACAACCCATGAGTGACTCCTTCATGCTCTCCACTCACAAGAAGCACCCAAGACAACTGCCAATTTGTTATCAGTATCTTGACAGCTTCTCTCACACATAAAAAGCAAAGGGGGGGAGAGGATAATCCCTTTTTATGAAATCTCTCCACAAAAAAAGAACGGTTGTCAGCACAAAAATAATCAGTTTACCCAACAGCCTCTTAATGAGCAAACAAAAAGCAGGAAGACGGTAATAACAACTGACACACTGAGCCCTGATCAGGATCCAGGCACAGCGCCAAGCACAGCGCATACATCCTCTTTTTACATCCCTGCTACGCCCTGTCAGATGGGGCCCGCCGATAGCAACACACTCTGCAGACGGAGGGGCTTGTGCATCTAACAGCGCCAGCTCTCCAACCCACACCGTCTGATCCCAGTTTCAAAGTACTTTGTTACTCTGCCTGCATAGCCTGGCCTCTGCTCACTGTCCTAGGAGCAGGTTGCCATGTTTCTGGATTACAACATCTCTGGGGTAGGCACTCTTTGATTGGCTCTGTGCCTCGCCAACCAGTGCCCAGATATAATGTGACCTCCCCCCACCCCACCCCCGCTATAGGAGACGAGAGAGTCCCTCAGAGAGCAGAGGGTCTGGCAAGAGTTGTCTCTATAACGTGGTGAGTTCACACCTTCCTGCCAAGTCCTGTGTCTTGAACCCGTGGGCCTGAACTCAGCACACCAGCCTCAAACGACAACGTCCTGAGATACCCCGGCTTTAGCCAGTCCTTCTCCATTCACAGGAAACCTTCACCGGCTCCAGACTCTAAGTCCCACTTCACACACAGCCCAACGTTGATGCTTAGAGCACCTCAGCCCCCCCCCACCCTTGCGCTCTCTTGTCCATACAAACAGACATACTTCCTTCAAGCCAACGCTTCTGTTCCCAGCGCTCCTCGGGACATATCACCACCACACTGTCTTTGCCCAGTGTCTGGGCTCTTCCAAGAAGAGAGAAGTCACATTTTAAGCTACTCCTCTGGTCGCTTTGCCCACAAAACGCTGTGTTGAAATCATATATAGTTATATGTATAATATATTACACATAGCATCTATTAGGAAATATATCTTATTTTTGTTTTAGATTTATTTATTTGGTTTTTCTCTATGTGCACGGTTGGTTCTTTTGCATGCATGTAAGTGTATGCACCATGTGCATGCAGTGCCTATGGAAGCCAGATGGTTTTTAAGCCATCTATTTTCTCCAAGAGAAAAGCCAGCTTGGCATTGAACTTTTATCATATCCTGGGCAAAGCGTGGCCCGAAGGACATCCCCTCAAAGAATCTGTGATCCTGTTCCATAAAGATAGTCCGTAAGTCAGAGAGAGTCTATCTAGAGCCCATATCCATTCGTGCCCGCTACAGTATGCCCTCTGTGAAGAGTGAATTTAGTCCGCCTGGATCCCCTGTTTCCTATCTGACTGGGATACTCCGGGACCTAGGATTAGAAAGTGATGTCAGGGCACGAACCTGGGCTTGAGCCATGGCCAGTCATGTGTTGATGTCAAAAGTCACAGCATGGGGGAAGACACTGCTTGGAACAGAGTTGACTCTGTGGACAAGCACGTGCCAGGTAGTTCTTGTCTTGTTTTGGTAATTACAGTTTTTATAGCGATGATGGAAACGGAGGAAGGTTGCCTTGGCCTTGTGAATAGGGAGGGACATGATTCAGAGTATGAATGGAAGCTAAAGTGAACCAAGTATTCGCCCAAAGAGAGAAAGGAGAGGGAAAAGAGAAGGTAGAGAGCAGAAGGAAAGAAGCAGAAAGAGAGAGAAGAGGAGAAAGCAGGCAGCACAAACGCCCTCTGCAGTACGCGTGTATTCTACGTCCTCATCCGTGATGATTTTGCCTCAGAACTCAGTTACACTTCTTAACTAGTCTCAACTAGAGTAAAAGGAAAGTCTTTCCCCTACCAGGCGTGAGTTTACATTTCCTTCCAATGGCACACTTCATATTGCTGACCATGTACCAATGAGAACAGACAGAACAGGGCCTAATGCTTGCTCCATTTTTTTTCCAAACGAAGCATCTAGTAAATATTACATCACCAGCCAGTCAGTCACACACTCACCCTGTCACCACCACTGATCGCCGTTCACAATGCACAGCCCTCACGCCATCTCCCTCCGAACCCCACTATGTGATGATTAAACTCCCCCACACTCCAGACCGGAAGTTGACCGCCATTTTCCTTTCCGTGTAAAGCAAACACATTTCACTTCTACACTGGCTGCTTGCACGATTCCTTTGCCCGTCCTTGCCTAATTCTCTCCTTGTCTGGGGGGGGAAGAAGTGGAGACTGAAAATGGGTTATTGAAAAGTCCAAGTCAAACCAGAGCACGGTTCTTCAAGCCTTGCAGAGTAAACAGAAATGGCTCCTCGCCTTAATAGAGCTGCAAACACAATGGTGTCAATGAAACACTTGGGATGGCGCCTGCAGAGCTCATTACTTCACAGCTATACCCAGATGTCAAGCATCAGTGCTGGCATTGAAAGCCTGGGATGTTGGGGGGTATTTAAGATGCCTCGTGTCTGTCTTCTGCAAGAGTTAAAGAGAAGGCAGCTCCGTTTAACACAGCATGTGTTTTTCCTAACTAGCCATTGACAAGAAAGACTTACGCAGGTACTTACTATTTATAACCCATGGCCACATCCACAAAATACTTCCTCCTCTGTCGATAGACATTGTCCTTAAATCCCTTAAACAGAAAAGAGATTAAGACATTTACCAAAGTGAAAAAAAAAAAAAATTGAGCTGCAGAAGGCCTAAAAGAAAATCACCGCGATGTCTATTGAGTGCTCAATTCAAATGTAAATCTTATCCTCAGACGCCCCGACTTGACTGACACAGGCAAAATCGGAATTGGGCTTACAGTAAAACCTCTTTCAACTTGGATCTACTGATTTGGGATGGGTGGGAACTCGGGCCAGTGTTTACCTTGTCACTAGGCAAGCAGCACAGCTTAGTAGAGCAAATGAAAGTTTGGCACAGTATCTTTCTGTTGTCAAGGATCATTTACAAGTAATTGATCTTAGTAACCAGTTAATCTTAGCCTGTTCATTCAAGACAGGTCAGCTGAGCATGTCCAACCGCATTTTAATTGCTGTGTGTAAATAACTAATAAATGTAACATTTATTAAAGTCTCAGTCACTCTGAGTAATTATCAGATCTCCAAATTAGCAGGGACTAAAGAGGTTTTGCTGTGCTGTATGATCACGTGGTGCAGCCCTAAGATGAACCCTGTGCTCATTCATTCCACTGAGGGGCTCTCGGTCTCATATGTCTCAGCCAACTGCAAGATTTTTATCTGAAATATGAAATAATCATTTAGGAAATATTTTTAATCTAACCTCATTCACTTGGGAAATTAAACACCGAGCCTGCCACTTAAATCGGTCACGTGGACTTTTGAGAGGACTTCCTGGTCTACTAAACCATCTCTCCTCTTGGCAATAGGCTTCTTGCCTTTTCTTTTCATGCAAACATAACCAATTCTTGCTGGACCTGTTTCTTCAGGTTGTCAAAAGTCTAGAGGGAACTGTGTCTACTTCTTACGTGTGTACCAAGAACGAACATGAAGTCGAGGCTACAAACCACGGAAGGCAAGCGATCGTGTGGGGCTCGAGGACCATAAAAATCAATGGTAATTGAGAGGGGCCCACAGGGGCCTAGGCTACCCAAGTAGCAATTTAAACATTTCTGCAAGGTGGGGTGTTCAAAAGGAACTCAAACTCAGTAGCAAGCAGTCCAGTTCTCTTGTCGAGCTGAAAGAGAAAGAGGTTCAAGGCCAGGAAATCTTCCTTCTTAAGGCTGTGTGCTGGACATAACAAAGTAACTAAGAAAGACTTACCTTTCTTCTTGGAATAACAAAAGAGTTAGTAATGGAGTGGGGAGAGGAAAATCTCAGATCACTCTTAAGCCTGTACCGGGGAGGTATCCCCCACCCAGTAACTGCCATTCTTCTCCCCCTTGAACTTACAATTCAGATTGTTTAAACTAAGGCTCTTAGGCAGGCTCCTCAAACCTAAAATGTCTAAAGACAAAGCTTGGGACCATAGTTACCACATTTACAAAGGGGTCTTTAGCCTAAAGAAAAAGGTCTCCTGCTGCAGGGGGTAGCAGGCTCCGGCTGGAAAGGGGGTTCTTCACTCACGGGTAGAACAGGCTGCCTGGGCTGGGAAAGCTGGAGGATTCCAAGCACGTTTATGACTCAAAAGGAAAGCAGGCTGTGAATAACAGGGAAAGAGCCCCCGTGAAAAGCCCAGCACCTGCTCCCTGTTTCCTGCCAGGCCGGACACCATGGTAACTTGCATCCTAATCTGCTGGACTTCCAGAAGGACCTCGAGGACCTCCTCAGCAAACACCTGCACCTTTCCCAGGGACGCAAGAGAGAGATTTGCTCATCACACCTCATTAGCCGAGAGTGGCAGTGATTACACAAATGTTTGAGTGCGGGGTGGGGGCTGGGGGGGGCAGATCCAGAGCTTCCTGGACTCATCCATGGCCTGGCAAAGCTGCCCCAGTCGTTCCAGACACCGAGCGATGTTGGCAATCCGTTCTGAACTGGAGCCAGGGACAGGACACCAGATAAAATACAAGATGCCCACTCAAATTTCAATTTCAGATAAATGACAAATTTTTCCACTTTTACGAGGCAACCTTATATATTTATTTGTAAAAAAAAAAAAAAAAAAAAAAAAAAAAAAATCTGGCATCCCTAGCACCCGGAGAGATCCTCCCGTCTGACTCTACCCCTGAATTAAATCAAAACGAGCTGAAAAGCCAGCCTGAACCTAATGCGCCCAATTTAATGTATGCTGCCACTCAAAGAAGCCGCTCCCAACCGCTCAAACCCGGTGTGCTATTAGAACCCACTCAGGGAGTTTTAATAATACTTCAAACGTGGCCACTTCCCCAGAGGTTCTGATTTAAGCTCCAAAGAGTTAGAACAGAATTCGCACACTTGAAGCTCATCAGAATCTTCTAAAAATCCTTTTCTAAACAGATGCCTCCACCCCCACCCCCACCCCCACCCCCACCCCACCCCACCCTCACCCCCCTACCCTCAGCCCCCCACCCCACCCCCCGTCTGTTGGTGGAAACTCTCCTTCCCTCAGCTCTTGGGGAGTGTCTTAGTGTTTCATTTTTTAAAGTCTCTGAACAGTGGGCCTTGAACCTCATCTTGGAAAAGTCCAAGTCTCCCAGTCTTGTGGCTCCAGCAAGTCAAAAACATGGTCCCTTATCCCCTCAGCGTGCATGTCAACTGGGAGCTCTCAAGAAACACCAGACTCTTGCACCCTAGGGAGTCTCTGTCTGTGTTTCCCAGGCAATTTCCTTGTCTATTAAACTTGAAAGCCACAGGCCCATACAGTTATTACTTTCTCAAAGCAGCATGATTTAGATCCCAAGCCCTTCCCGCACCGTCCCAGTCCAAGATCCCCACCCCCACCCCACCCCCCACCCCCGTGTCTGCCTTAGAACGACTGTAGTCATTCTCAGACATAAAAAGTACTTAGACAACTCCTCCCATCCACACCAAATCAAAACTTAGAAAAGCACCCAACTTGCAAGTATCAAATTTTGCATAATGAATATTTGGTGTGTGCTTCCAAAGCGAATGTATGTGGTTTAAAAAAAAAAAAAAATGACAAGAGACGTAGGAGATTGCTAAGTACTTGCAATTATTTCAAGTGGCTGCACAGAAAATAAGTGAAGGTATCATAAAGCAGGTGCAATTAGGGGTAATGGAATAAAATTAAGCGCAGAAAAATTTACTCTTGATGTTGGAATGTGTTTTGTTCACAGCAAGGTCAGTGGCCCCTGCAGTGGTTCCATTCAAACGGCTGAAACCCTTCCTCCGGGTTAAGTAATTTTCAAACCTCACTAAGGGAGCTTTTAGACATGAGAGGTTCTCAAAAACTCCTTTACTGTCTAAGTAGTGATCTGGCTGGCTTAATGCGGCATTTCCTTACTGAATTTCAACATTTCCTGCTGCCAGACGCCTATTTTTGCTTTATTAACTCAGCTCCTCAAACGCCCCTTTGAGGTCAGTAAGAATTTTTATTTCTACTTTTTACATTGAAGCACCCTAGGGTACAGAGGTAGATGGACCTCACCAAGGTCCTTCTGCAAGTTAGCGGCGGGCGCCCGTGTAAGCTTGATCCTCCTAATCATTTAAATCGGCTTGCACGGATCGGCAGTTCTTCTGAAATTGGGAGAGGGAAGATAACACACGGACGACGGTTAAATCCACTGTTTAACAAGCGTTCTGTTGCTGTTGTAGGAATTACTGTGAATTTTTACGCTATGCTGCAGATAGAACACATCGTGTCTATATCGTTTCAGCGTTTAGCGAATGATGCCATAATATTAGGTGTGTTGAACCATTTATTTTATTTGGACCCTGCCAGTATATTTGCATTAGGTTAAATTGGTATTTTATGCCAAATGCCTACTTCAAATGAAATCTCGTTTGTTTTGAACTTGCCGTGGATCTCAAAATAAAGAAGTAAGGGTCGGTTAAGGCAAGGTCCCAGATGCTATTGATGCTGCCAATCCTATGCTCAGACTTGGGTACCACTATTCAGAATACAGTGATACAATCGTATTCTCCAATTTTCTCCATTTAAATAGCTTTTCTGTAAACCATTACCCTCAGAACATGCAGGCTTCCACTAAGCATGACCCATCTGTTTAGATCTCAGGGTTGGACCCACCCACTGCGATCCACCCACATCCGTGGGGAGGGGAGACTGCTCGTAATGAATGTGTATATTGCTTACGTCACCGTCCTTCATTCTGGCCGTAAAGAAGTTCCAGGTCTCTTGTGTTAAATAAAAACCGATATAATGCAGGGAGGGGGTGAAAATGGGAAATGTTCACCCAAGTGTCATACATCTCTAAAGATGGTCACTTTTATTGGAGCAGAGGAGGGGGGGACGGTGGTAGATAGATTCAGCGTAGATGTGGGAAGGGATGCCTCTTCCATCACGGCCTGATTTTAAAGCTCTTCAGCCTTTCCATTGAGACTGAAGTCAAGACATAACTCTGCTCTTAACTACCTCCAGTCAGGGGAAACGGCAAGAGTTTTATTCTCTCACGCAGCTGCATCACATCTAGTCCTCCCTGGTTTCCCAGAGGTGTGATCAATTTCAGTTCACCGTTCTCACAAGGGTCACCATCCACAAGTATATTTTAGGCTGTCTAATTCCGCAGAAATATCCTCCAAGGTGTACAGTCTCCTCCTCTGCCCAACCATTTTATAAATAAACTCTATGCGAGAACACCATCTTTCTAACCTACTTCGTGCCAACACATGTACAGGGAAACTTAATCACCTGAAAGCCTGCTCTCGGTCACGAGGGGTAAACACGAAATTGCTGGACAATAACGCGTTACCCACTTGGTCCCGAAAGCAGCAGAGCGGGGAGAGGGCGGGCGCAACGGGCACTTACGGGGTGGTCAGCATCCAGCTCGGTGCCGTACATGAGGACTCTGTGAGAGCATCTGTCTAACTCAGAGATCTTCCTCGGGAACCACGGGACGTCCTCTAGTTCTGCTGAAAACAGTGCAGGTTTGATCATATTAATTTACCTTTGGAACATTCCTCACATTCTAAATCACCCAATAAAGAGAGAGAGAGAGAAAAATTCACTCGTGCCTTCTTCCTCGGTCCAAATGCTCTCGGGCGGGTTCAGAGTCACAATGGTGGTCTGAGATTTCAGCAACTGAATGAGCTCGTTGAATTCCGTTTTGCCACATTCGCAGTCCACAAAGATTTCAACTTCAGAACTTCTCCGCCGGGACCTCCTGGATTCGATATGAAGCATGTTGACATGTTTTTCCTGTGGAGACAGGAGGAATGTCTGTCTCTACATCACACTCAGGTCCCAACAAATGGAATGCTTGTCTTGTGTCGCTGTCAAAGAGTAAAGTGTCAAGTACTTTGGAAGAGCATTGGCTATGCTTTGGTTGATTAATAGATGTGAACTTTTCCGTCTACTTTTTTTTTTTTTTTTTTGTCAATAAGAAAAGCAAGTTGTGAGCCGGGTGTGGTGGCGCACGCCTTTAATCCCAGCACCTGGGAGGAGAGGCAGGCGGATTTCTGAGTTCGAGGCCAGCCTGGTCTAGCCAGTGAGTTCCAGGACAGCCAGGACTACACAGAGAAACCCTGTCTCGGAAAACCAAAAAAAAAAAAAAAAAAAAAAAAAAAAAAAAGGCAAGCTGTCTTGCCTCTGAATAGGTTGTCCTGTCTCATAGCAAAAACAAAAGGGCATTGAAGGCATATAAAAGACACTATAAAATATATCCTGGTTGTAAACATCACATCTCAAAGAGGCCCACATCCCATGGCTAACCACGTGATTATTGACGAAGAGATTAGATTGTCCATTACATTACCATAAAGTAATATCCTAAAATTCGTATTTCCATACTCTTGAGAAACACAAAATGCAAACTTATAGCAATAAAAGTCTTACTTTAAAAATAAAGTTTAAGAATAAAGCAATCATTTAGAGTCAGACACAATGACTCGTAAAATCCCAGCACTTGGAGAACGAAGACAGGAGGATTGCAAATTCTTCTAGGCCACATAGCATACTTGCTGTATATAATAATACTTTAAAAATATAAAGATTAAAAAAAACTTTTTTAAAAATGTGAAACTTTGAAATGACAGGCAGCAAAAGGGGGTATGCAAAATGTCTAAGATTAGGAAAATATTCATCAAGGCATAGCCCGAGCTTTAGGGGAGAAAATGGAAACAGGAATAGAATCCAAGGGAGAATCTCTCAGGCAAAGGGGGAAACAACTCGGGAGGAAAGAAAAGGCAAGACACAGAAATAATAACCCTAAATAGGACCACATCACGGCTGCCTTGGCATCCTCCAGGCCAGCTGCCCTGGAAGACATATTCTGCCGCTGTCGTTGTGCGAGAATCTCTTTGTAATAAACTGTTTCGGGAAGAACAATGACTCTAATGCTTAAAAAATCGGCTTTAAGTCTCCCATTGATACACCTTTCTCCTTTGATAACTGTAACCCAAGGTCCCCTCTCCACTCTCGGCTCTGTACGCACACACCGGCCCATTACTTCCGGCGACTGCACTCTGACTCCCGCACCGTTTCCGATACAATCCTGGATGTTCTATTTCTGTTTTTATTAAGCTTTGAGATCGTGCTATATTTTATACGTTGCCTAATGATGAAATTGGGATCGATGTTTAAGTTCAAGACCCGAGAGACTCCACATTCATTGCGCCATTTTGGGCTTTTACGTTTTGGTTCAATCTGAGTAGGTATTTTTAGACAGGGCACTGAGGTCCCCATGGGTTAAGTGGTTCAGCTAAGACCCAGTGAATAGCGGGTGGCAGAGTGCAAATTCAAAGTGCGAACACCTTCTCCAGGGATGCTTTGCACTGCACCCAGCTGTCAAATTGAATTGGCTTGCCTTCAGGCACCGCATGGACACAGCCCTACGCGGCATAATTATGTGTAAAATACCACGCTAGATTTCCATTAACACTGTTTATGGTACCTGATCCTTTCTTCAAGGCCAAAAGGGAACAAGCAAACATTTTCCGAGTCAGGTTAATTCCCAATCTATGGTCATCTCGAGGCATCACAAATAACACCTCCTGTCTGCATTTTACAAAATTACTTCATCCCAACCAGCCAGTTAGGTAGGAATTATTATCATTGCCTCTTTACAAATGAGGAAGTCAAACTGAGGAGCACAAAGCGGTTAGCCAGCCCGCAGAAGACAGGTCCAAATCCCCTAACTATGTGTCGACTACTCGGCAGCCCAAGGAACCACAAAGAACCAAACTGTTTATCTTACACTCTGGTGACCAGCCATCGCGCCCAACAAAATGCAGTTTGCAAGGGCTTTTGCTTCGGGAGGAGAAGACATCGGGTGTACAAGGTGTACTTCCTCTTGCTCAAGCTCTTTTTTTTTTTTCTTAAAGATTTATTTATTATTATATGTAATTACACTGTAGCTGTCTTCAAATACAGCAGAAGAGGGCATCAGATCTCATTACGGATGGCTGTGAGCCACCATGTGGTTGCTGGGATTTGAACTCAGGACCTTCGGAAGAGCAGTCAGTGCTCTTAACCGCTGAGTCATCTCTCCAGCCCTCAAGCTCTTAATTTAGGATGCAAAACAAGGATTCGTGCCAGGGACTATGCCATACCTTTCTATAAGACACTCCTTCAATTACATTCATGAAGTGAGGCTGATGAGAATAAGTGCCCGTGTTTATATATCTCATTTTATGCAACAACTATGCTCTTATTACAAGAGTACAGCTCAAATTTATTAAATCAGAGTAAAGACTTGATATTTTGAAGCACTGTGTGTATGTGTGTGTTATTTGTGTTGTGTGTGTTGTATATGTATGTGTGTGTAAGTATGTTGTGTGTGTTGTGTGTATATGTAGATGTATGTGTATGTATATGTGTGTTGTGAGTGTGTTATGTGTATATGCATGTATGTATGTCTATGTATATGTGTGTTGTGAGTGTGTTGTGCATGTATATGTGTATGTATGTGTATGTATATGTGTGTTGTGTATGTATGTGTGTGTAGGTATATGCAGTTTGTGTGTGTGTTGTGTATGTAAATGTGTGCTGTGTATGTGTGTTTTGTCTGTGTGTATGTGTGTGGTGTGTGCATGTGTGTGTTGTATATATGTAAATATGTATGTATGTGTATGTATATGTGTGTTGTGAGTGTGTTGTGTGTGTATATGTGTATGTATGTGTATGTATATGTGTGTTGTGTATGTATGTGTGTGTAGGTATATGCAATTTGGGTGTGCGTTGTGTATGTAAATATGTGCTGTGTATGTGTGTTTTGTCTATGTGTATGTGTGTGTTGTGTGTATGTGTGTGTTGTATATATGTAAATGTGTGTGAATGTATGTATGTATGTGTGTGTTGTGCATGTGTGCATTCTATGTATGTGTGTTTTGTCTGTGTGTATGTGTATATTGTGTGTGTGTTTTGCATTTTCCACTTTAAAGCTTGCATTTTTGAATTACAGGCTTTTTACCTGGCAACAAGTTAACAGAGTTGCTACTGGCTGAGTCTGAATTAATAAATCACAGCTCAGGTAAACCTGCTTATTTCACTGTTGGGCAGAGCGGACGAGGGAAAGAGAACCGGCTAGCTAACCATTGAAACTTCCCTTTTAAAGCTTCGTGATATTTGGTTCCTTTGCCTGTTTCACCATGTTATCCAGAAATGGATCCAGAACCTCCTCAATAACAGGTGACAGGCCTGTCGCCAGGACACACCCACAGAAGGATGCAGAGGGACCTGTGCTCTGCGTACCTGGAAGAGCCGCAGTGCTCGCACCAGCCCGCCAACCTCATTCTTCAAGGAGAACACAACCGCGGTCTTGCTGCTCTCTGTGGCGTCGCCTTTGCCGGGCTCTTTGCCGCTTTTCTTGTCCTCGCTTTTGATAGCCTTAGTTTGCTTCAAGAAAGTAGAAGCACAAGAGTCAGTTATATCCCAGAGGTTTCCATGGTTTAATTTATCCAGAGAATCCTCTTAAATGCTGCAAGCCCCACCCATCATAAAATTCAAAGTGGAGTTGCCACAGCGCCCAAGTCTGAATCCACCTGCTCACTGAGGAAGTCCGTGACTGAACAGCCTGCCCAAACGATCCCTCCATGGACAATTGAGTGTGGAAAGCGACTACTACATTTCAGCCACATATAGGACAGGCAGTCAGAAAGGCAGAAGGGAGAGCGAGAACAGGCTAGCTAACCATTAGGAGGAGTGCACACGACAATTTGAGCAATAACTAAGATCTTGTGGCTAAAGACAGAAATAACAGAGTCTAGCAAATCAGAGCACATTGCAGAATTTGAAAAACAAAGCTGCGAATGCTCCATTTGACAGACAATGTAAAATTATGATGGTCTGTTTTGTACTCGTTACATACGATGCAAAGTTGGGCAAACAGAGACCTGTCTTCCTGGCTAATGGCGGGGTACCGTAATCACACCAGTCTACGACATCCTCGCGGAACCAAGAGCTGCCGATTTACACGGAACCCACTGATAAGCAATTTGCCATCATCTTCCTTCTATTTCTCTACTGGCTTTATTTTCATGCATGAAGATAACCTCACTCCCTGAGTTTATATAATAGGAATGGATATTTTATTATTTATGACTTGAGGGAGAGAAGAAGCTTATGCTGGCACTGGCATTTGACAGTATGTTTAGTCATTAGAAGCTCAAATGTCTTCATATTCTCAACATCTGCTCCCTCCTCCCCACGTAACACCCAGGTCTCATATGTCTAAGGAGCAATTTTATGGGAAAGTGTCACACATTAACCATAACTTAGGGGCTTTGTGTTTTTCTTCTTGCAGTTTATTACGACCTCAGAATTCCTCAATGTAACACCTCATCCAAATATTCATGATAGTTGAGTGTTAGAAAACCTATTTTACATTTTGGACTCATTTTCGCAAATTGACTTTAAAAGTGCTAAGAAGGTCGCTGTGGTTGCGTTCCAGCATTTGTAGGGCAGTAAATAGAATGGACACAGTTGGCGCTATGGCATTAGCCAGATTTTTCTCTGACAAGCTGAATTTGCAATTGGTTGATAAACAGGAAGGACAACGGTGAAGCAGCCCTTAAATTTTTAATGGCAGAACTCTGGATATGTGTTTTATTGCATGTTAGCAAGTCAAAAGTACTGTGTTTATTAAAGCTCATAACTGTTGCTCAAATTAAGATCTAAGCCTTTGCAAGAACTGTAACTTTTCAAATACCATTCTTTAATATTAGTATTTTAAACACACACACACACACACACACACACACACAAATCTTGTAAACATTGAAACAAGCAGAATGTTTCTTTAACTATTTCATCAACTAAGCTTTAAAGGGGGAGTGACATGGCATACAGGAAAACCTTTGAAGGTCCCTGGTTCCTCTTTTATTCCAAATCCTGCACCTAATCTCAAGAATACACATATTCGTTCTGTAGGGCATAGGAGACAATATCACCTTGTAGAAACCAGAGAGATGTATTTAATTCTTTCCCCCCAAATCTTCCTTATCGGCCTTTCAAGTTCTATACTTTGAAGGAGGGGTGACTGTAACACATTGGTTGGCATAATCTTTCATTCTTCACGATAGGAAACTTTTCTATTTGAGGGAAGTTTATCTCCCAGCAACCGGCCCATCTGCTTTTACCTCGTGGAGGGCTAAGGCAGACAGAAGGAGGTAAGACAAGACTACTGAGGAGGCAGGAGTTGAACTGCATGCTTCCTCTACAGCAGGTGTCCATATGGTGAGGTTAAGACAGTGGCTGCCCTAGAGAACACCGGAGACTTGCCAGACACTCGATACTCACTGTTAAGCCGCCAAGTAGCTCTTCTGGCACCGCTGAATCCAAGGACAACCCTCTCCTGGCCCAGTATTTACTGGAAAACATCATCATTGCGGGCTGCATGACTCCCGAAGTAATGTTCTTTCTCAGCAGCAGGGGGGACCAGAGGGGCCGCCTTGGCAGAGATGGAGGAGGAAGAGCTGTGGTAGCTGACTGCTCGGGGCGCTGTCCAGAGCCCTGGTGCTGGAGAGCAATGAGCTTCCTCCCCGCCCTGAGCTCCTTTATACGAGTGACTTCGGACTGATGGAACGCTGATTAGAAAAAACTCATTTCTGGTTGCTGATGGCCACAGTCAGATTAGACGCCTGAAGCCTGGGGTTATCTGGGCTCGTGATGAGATTTGTTTGTTTCGTAGGTCGAGTAGCTCTTTGGGACGAGATGGTGGGGAACAAAGCATCAGGGTTGTTATTATTATTTTTTTCTTGCGACAAAACAGCCGTCGTCTAATTTTAACTCTCAAGCCTGCTATTGGAAGGCGGCCCTCAGTCTTTAAGTAACTATGAATTTAAGTGCTTTGTGCTTTCTAAAAGTAAGAAAATAACTTAAGAAAGGCTTTTCTGCAGCATGACATGACGTTATGATGTGCAAATTTTACGTGTGTGTATGTGAAATGGCTTTCATAAGAGATCTGTTTCCAAAACCTGTGGCGTCTCCATGTAGAGGGATACTCAGGCTATTGAAATTCGAGGCTTGAACTTAGCTCAGATACTAACCTTCTAGAATGTTCTTCATTAAGTAAGAAATATATGGAAACGAAATGCCCCATAGGTCCATCATTCCTTTGACACTTTTCTGATACAATTCTGTTGCTCTCCATCTATGACCTCGTCAGACCCAGCAACTTGACAGGCATAGACAAAACTATATTTGTACTTCTCCAACTTTAGAAAGCCACGGGGAAAGCTTGGCAAGCCTTTGCAGGATGGAAAATTTTTAACATGTTTGCAGAACTAAACAAAACCTGGGACTTGTACAGTTTGATCATATAGAAAACAAAATGAGGATTCCTCCAAACAAGACTGTATATGTTAACATTGATTGGATTTTAATTGTTTCTGGAGACGTGAGGGTTTAGGATTATTATACGGTCCAACTCTGGAAATAATCATTCAGTTTGTATTTCCACTGAAGGCCAGTACCGAACAGCTAGTAGGAAGAGTAAGTATTAGTAAATTGACTGAAGTAATGCTAAAAATAATAGTTGGCAATTCTAAGTGCCTATATGCTGGACACTTTCCATACACGTTTATAGGTTAGAACATGATTAGTTATCATAACAACACTCACAGAGAGTTACTGAATGTGTGTGTGTGTGTGTGTGTGTGTGTGTGTGTGTGTAGTAAGGCACAAAAGCTGTAGGTAAGTTGACAAAGATTCACATGTTCACACAAATAAAGAATATCCGAGGTAGGATCTTAAATCAGGCAGTTTGGCTGTTTTGCTTCAGGACCATGTTCTCTACCATTACACTGCACAGTCTCCTCAAGTTCTCCAAATAAGGAGAAGGATGTGGAAAAAAAGTGGACTCAAGAGACCACAGACTATAGAGTCATACATAAGAACAGAAGTATAACTCAACAAAATTTTGTTGAGCACTGAGTTTATATTAAGCATTGGAAACTGAATCCTGAAGACACAAAGAGGTGTCCAACACAGCACCGACCCACAGAGATCACCAGCGGAGAGAACTAAGTGGTGCACTAACAAAGTAGAGCAAAGGGTGCCGGCCTCTCTGCAGAAGACACAAACAGCACAAGGCACGGCTGAGAAGTACTCCTGCTATGGAGTCCTGAGACCTCTGGAACTCACTCTGTAGACCAGGCTGGCCTCGAACTCAGAAATCCGCCTGCCTCTGCCTCCCAAGTGCTGGGATTAAAGGCGTGCGCCACCACAGCCTGGCGAGTCCTGAGATTCTTAAGGGAGTTGTTTGAACTGAGTTTTTGAAAGTGACCTTATCAGCGTCATAGGCAATGGAAATGGAAAACAGCAAGGAGATGGCTTGAAATATAGGGAACAACATAATAAAATGTGTAGGGAAACATTATTGTTCAAAAATGGTGTAATCTAGATGTAGGGAAAGGATGCGCCCATGAGACAAATTAAAAAGGAAAGCCAGACCTAGAGTATGGCAAGATTTCCATGACACTGTTTAGCTTGGCACTTTATCACCTTTTCCTGTAACTGAAAGGCGATTGGAAAGGCTTTCTACAGTGCAGTCATGTAAATATTGTGGCATTTTAGAACAGTAATACCTTGGGAGAGGACTTCAAGACGGAAGATAGAAAGTTAAACTTAAAATATCCTGCCCAAGCCGGGCGGTGGTGGCGCACGCCTTTAATCCCAGCACTTGGGAGGCAGAGGCAGGCGGATTTCTGAGTTCGAGGCCAGCCTGGTCTACAGAGTGAGTTCCAGGACAGCCAGGGCTATACAGAGAAACCCTATCTCGAAAAACCAAAAAAAAAAAAAAAAAAAAAAAAAAAAAAAAAAAAATCCTGCCCAGAATACAACAGCCTGGTTTAAGATGGCAGATAAATGTGGCAATGAACGGAACCAGAAACGTAAAGTCCAGAGGCCACTGGCCCTGCTGAAGCATGGAAACTGGTGAAAGGCTGTAAATGACCAGTGGACCATTCAACCCTCTCCAGGGAAGCCTCTTCTTGGAGTAGATGCTAATTAAGACAGAGACCGGCAATGGACGATGAGCAGAAAATGAGGGGCCTTGAAGCAGTCATCACTAAATGAAATGTCTTTTTTTAAAGATGGATTTATTGTTATATATAAGTACACTGTAGCTGTCTTCAGATACACCAGAAGAAGGCATCAGATCTCATTATGGACAGTTGTGAGCCACCATGTAGTTGATGGGACTTGAACTCAGGACCTTCGGAAGAGCAGCCAGTGCTCTTAACCACTGAGCCATCTCTCCAGCCCCATGAAATGTCTTTATCAAACACTTTCCTTCAAGATATCAATGCTGAGAAATCAGGAAGAGTGTATGACAAGAGTGCCTCCAATGAGGCATTGTCATCCAAACACTGCAAGTCCATTGCACATGTAAGCTCACAGAGGCTTCGAAAGCATGCACAAATCCAAGCCAGACAAACATTTCAGACCAATGAGAGGAAATGACACAAAGTCCTATCCCTAGCCAAGAAGCTATTTGCAAGTGATACTTGCTAAGAAAGGAAAAATCTGTTTACTCTAATGGAGCATCATTGGGTACATCAATCAGGCTCTAGGACAGGCTCAATGCCCAGAAGCAGTTGGCCAACATAAAATGAACTCTGTGTGTGTGTGTGTGTGTGTGTGTGTGTGTGTGTCTGTGTCTGTGTGTGTGTTTTATTTTGTTTTGGCATTTTTTGTCCTATTGTTTTTATATCATTTATTTTGATTTTTGTTTTTTAGTTTTAATCTCTTGTTTTCAGTTTGGTATATGTTTCTGAGGAAGAGAGGGAGGGAGAGAACATAAAGTAGATGAGGAAGTGGTAAGGATATGCGAGGAGTGGGAAGGGAGAAAAATATGAACAAAATAATTTATATAAAAATACTATATAAAATGTTTTAAATAATATTAAAGTTCATGTAAGGTATTTATTGAGTGTATTAAACACGGAACCACGTTTGTTCGCTTAAAAATATATGGAAGCAGCTACATATGTAGCAGAGGATGGCCTTTTCAGACATCAGTGAGAGGGGAGGCCATTGGTCCTGTGAATGCTTGATGCCCCAGTGTAGGGGAATGCTAGGTCAGCAAAGTGGGAATGGGGGTAAGCAGGGGGAGTGGGGATGGGATAGGGAGGTTTTCAGAAGGGTAAGGAGGAAAGGGGATAACATTTGAAACGTAAAACAAAGCAAATATCTAATAAATTTAAATGTATATATATGGAAGCAACAATAAAAGGCTCCTTTTCTTTTTGGTTTTTTTTTTTTGGTTTGTTTGTTTGTTTGTTTGTTTGTTTGTTTTTTCGAGACAGGGTTTCTCTGTATAGCCCTGGCTGTCCTGGAACTCACTCTGTAGACCAGGCTGGCCTTGAACTCAGAAATCCGCCTGCCTCTGCCTCCCAAGTGCTGGGATTACAGGCGTGCGCCAACACGCCCAGCTTCCTTTTCTTTTTAAGGCATGAGAAATAATGTAAGCTCATAAGCATCAACAACAAAAACTCCGAAGCTTAACAGGATATAAAGAGTGATCACAGGCTGCAGACCCAAGAAAGCTGAGTTATCAATAAAGTTGCTGAGAAGCAACTTGGTTTACACTCGAGAATCCCCTACATGTTTTATATCCCCTATATGCTCCATGTCTCTAGCATTATGAGTAAACAGAGCATCCAGAGTCCAAGAAGTAGCAAGACAATTCCGAAATCCACAACAATTTTAGTCATCAATACAGTGTGGTACTTCATATGGACAAATTGACTAGATCTGATAGCCTGTAAATAATCCACTGTATTTACGGTCAATAATTTTCTGAGAGAGACTCCAAGATAATACCATGGGAAAATATTAATCTGAGCTAATCATATGATGCCTTGTCCCCGTTGATACATCTATAATCCTTAAATCTGCATCTCAGGGAAAATCCTAGGAGAACAGAAAGTTTGTTAAAGCCAGAGGACTCAGACACCTGCTGCTAAACAGAACATTCTAGACTCGACAGAGAAGCTGCACCCATGAAACTTCAGCTGCACGGTCACCTACACAAATCTGCATAATGACACATGCCAATGGGAATGGGGGAAATTTCATAAGCTCCCCTCCCCAGTTCAAAAACTACGTGCAGCCAATGGCTGCTGGAATGAGCCCTCTGCTATTAGATTGGATAGGTTATCCAATCCCAGTGGATCAGACCTGCTCATGTGTCAAGGACCAGCCCTGGCTAGGAGAGGTGCTCCTGAGGAAGGGGTGTTGGGGAAAGGCGAAAGAACGACTTGGAGACAGTCATGGGTCCAAGCTGACTGCTCTGTGTTCGGCGGGAGCTGGCTCTCCAGGCAGCTGTGTGGATAGCTCAGCTCCTGCAGACCAAAGCCCAGTCTTATTTACATACCAATTCCTTTGTTTCCCCAGGTTCCCTTTTGATTATCCCATGAATCAGTAGTTTATGACTTTAGCCCTTTGATTCTTTTGTTTGTTTGTTTGTTTGTTTGTTTTTGAGGGTTTTACTTACATTTTTTTTATTTTATTGGATATATTCTATATTTACATTTCATTTCCCTTTTTCTGGTTCCCCACCCCCAAAGGTCCCACGTGCCCTTTTCCCTCCCCCTGCTCCCTCATCCACCCCTTCCCACTTCCCTGTTCTGGTATTCCCCTACACTGATGCTTTGATCCTTTCCAGCACCAGTGTCCACTCCTTTCTTCTTGTCAGACATCATTTGGTATGTGAATTGTGTCTTTGGTGAACCAAGATTGGTTCTAGGCTAATATCCACTTATCAGTGACTGCATACCATGGGTATTCTTTTGAGACTGGGTTACCTCACTTAGTATGATGTTCTCCAGCTCCATCCATTTCTCTAAGAATGTCATGAATTCACTGTTTCTAATGGCTGAATAGTATTCCATTGTGTATATATACCACATTTTTTTTTTATCCATTCCTCCGTTGAGGGACATCTGGGTTCTTTCCAGCTTCTGGCTGTTATATATAAGGCTGCTATGAACATAGTGGAGCATGTATCCTTATTGCCTGCTGTGGAATCTTCTGGGTATATTCCCAGGAGTGGTATGGCTGGGTCCTCCGGAAGTATCATGTCCAGTTTTCTGAGGAACCACTAGCCCTTTGATTCTTAGAGATAGCAAGTACATTGTTTTTAGCATAGCAAATAAACTCAGAGATCTACCTGCCTTTGTAAGCACAATAAGTTTAGCTGTGTGAGATCCCATCCTGAGACTGCCGTTTCCACCATGCCAGGATCTAGACTCTCTCTGTCCCAGGCTAACTTTGAACTCGGGAGTCTGCTGCCTTTGTGTCTTTCTGCTGGTCGTGCAGCTGCCTTTGTTCTTTCAGGTCTGTGAAGCCCCTCATGTGACTCACACTGCATCCTTGTATTGTACAGAGCTGAGAATTTATACATTCTTGAACTCATGTTTTCAAAGTTCTTTCCCACAGCCTTAACGGCTGTGGCTGTCTTGAAGGTCGCAGCGTTTGCCATTTTGCTGAGGACATTAGTCACACCCTCACCTCCCAGACTCATGCTGTTTCTAATTATCATGGAGTCATTAACCTTGGAAGGAGGACCATGAAGCAAAAAATATATATATACATTATTATACAAAAAAAGCCTTGCACCTAGTAACCATCTCTGAAAGAGTTGTCCAGAGTCTGTAAGCAGTAGTCAGACAATGCCAAAATCCACAAAAATTTAGCCATTAATACAGTGTAGTATTTCATATGGACAGAGAGATGGTTAACTTGCTGGCTCTGCACCAGAGGTGAGAACTGTATCACATTGTCCCTTCCTCAGAAGCCATGCAGGACTCGGCACACGCATGCAGACAAGCAACAATAAACGGACTCCGTAGGTTTTGTGTGCATGTGTGTGTAAAACAGTAATAATTAAAGAAGCAGAAGCCATGAATTTGACAGAGACATGAGAGGAGGTAAAGGGGGAAATGATATAAATGTAGTAAAGTATGAAATTATCAAAAAATCTAAACTAAAAAGACAATCTATACTATAGAAGAAAATATCAATCGTACCTCATTGAGAATAAAGAACTCTTATAATTTAGCAACATTAAAAGAGTTAGGATGGGGGCTGAAGAGATGGCTCAGTGGTTAACAAAACTGGCTGCTCTTCCAGAGGACCAGGGTTCAATTCCTAGCACTCACATGGCAGCTCACAACTGTCTGTAACTGCAGCTCCAAGGG
This sequence comes from Apodemus agrarius, assembly GCA_964023405.1. Taxonomy (NCBI): domain Eukaryota; kingdom Metazoa; phylum Chordata; class Mammalia; order Rodentia; family Muridae; genus Apodemus; species Apodemus agrarius. The sequence goes on along the minus strand of OZ030026.1, from coordinate 16,398,044 downwards.
ATCTGACACACAGAAATGCACGCAGGCAAAACACCAACACACATAAAAAAAGTTAGGACTGAATGGACACATCCCCAAAGATGTGGTTAATAAGCACACTAAAAATAGTATACATCATTAATAATTGGAGAAATGCAAATCAAATAAAAAATGATATGCTACTTCAGACACAGTAGGATTGTTAGAACCAAAATAACAGATGATTTTTTAACCCTGCAGAAGGGTCAGGAAACATGGGCTTTTCTTACATTGCCAGTGGCTCTGTAAAGTGATGTGGTCATTCCAAGTAATAGTTTGATGGTCCCTCAATTTATGCTTCATTGAGTTATCACATGACCTTGAAGTTTTCTCCTCAGGTATGTGGGAAATAATATAATTGTTTGAAAATAATATCTGACAGCTTCTCAAGACTAAGATTAACTAGAAATCAACACCAGAACTCTTTGGGGTATACATCCCCCAAAAGTAAAAACATAACCACAAAAAGACTGCACACAATTGTTCACAGCAACAGTATTCATAAAAGAGAAAGTAATCCAAATATCATCAACTGATGAGAATACAAGCAAAATAGTATATGTGGTAAGTTGAGTAACACCAGGTGGTCCAAAGGAATACATCATCCCCTAAACTGATGCAAGACCATGCCATGGGTGAACCTTGAAAACACTGTGCTAAGCAAAAAGAAAAAAAAAAGACACAAGGGATCATGAGTTCACATGATTTTTCCTTACATGGAATGCCTAGATGTGCAAAGAAGCTATAAAAAAGAACAACAGGGTAGATTCACGATTGCCAGGGGATACAGGGTGGAGGTGGAGAACTGTCACGGGGTTTCTTTAGGGAGTGAAAACAATCTAGAAATCGGTGATAGTTGCTGTCTTATGTGTTTCGTCTGTTGATAAAATACTCTGAACAAAGCAACTTAGGAGTAAAAGCGTTTATTCTAACTGGCTCTTCAGGGGTGTGGTCTATGACGGCAGGGCCACCAAGGCAGCCAGAGCTCCTCTGTCACGCTTCATTCAGATCAGAAAACAGACAGCGGGAAATGCGGGTCTGCTTGCGCTCCGCTCGTTTCCCATTAAAGCTCAGGATCCCCACGCCACCACGCCAGGGAATGGTTTCATTCACAACAATGATGCATTTTCCCACACAAATTAATGTAACCAAGGTAATCCCCCTCAGGCATGCCCAGAGACCCATCTGCCAGGTAATTCTAGATCCGGCCAAATTGACGGCACCAGCCATCCCAGTTGCATAACTCTGTGGACATACTAAAAGCCAATAAACTGAATTCCTTAAAAGTAGTTCTTATAAATGTTGACTTTTGTAATGAAACAGTGGGAAATTTTTTAAAACGATTATATGTTACAGAAATTATATCTCAACACAACTTTTATATTAAAAAAGAATTAATTTAGAATCATATTTTTTTAATCCTCTTAGACAGCCAAGGGTAGGGTGAATAGCCAAGCAGATTTTCTCATCCTCTTTGTAGACAGAGGCTTATACTGGGTTTTTGAGGCTCCTGGACTGAGAAGGTGGAAAGGCAGACATTTAAACACAGTGATGCAGCCACCCAGTGACATCCGCTGCCACGAAGCCCCTCTGAATACTTGGTAGTGTGTGAGGCTGGATTCGTGATAATACAGAAAACTGACAAATGAAAAAAAAAACTTGATGAGAAAAAGTCAATGAGTTGAAAACTGCATTTACACAGTCGCAATGACACACACAACAAGCCAACGTAACCAATGATATCTCAACCTTATGGTAACATCGCAAGGCAAGAAGAGCGCATGCGTGTGGGGGTGGGGTGGGGAGTAGTGACGAGTGAGTAATGAGCGCAAGCTCATCCTTTAAGATGAAGACATCAACAGCTAATGAAGAAATCCGAAAATCAAAGTCGCGAAGCTCACGGGGGGTTGTGGGCGTGACCGCTAAATCGTCAGCAGGCAGTTGGACAGTTGGAAATTTGCATTTGGGGGAGGGGCTAGAGGATAGGTCGTGGAAGATATAATTTCTCATGGAAGCCAAATGTATGTGTGGCCTTGATGACACTATAGATGCCTAACTGTATTGCATAAACAACAGGTTGGCTTTTTAAAAAACCTGAATTCAAACTTTAGCTCTGATACTTGCCTTAGCTCTACTTTTTATCAGACCTTTGTGGAACTGCTATTCTGATTAAAATGAATGTGTATGAACTGTTTAACATGGTGGATACAGGATGCTCAAAATGCTAGTCAAATCCCCGTGTATATCTTGTTGAATCAGAAGCCAGAGTTACACAAAACCAGGCACTGGCTGGGAATGTTTGTCAGAATTTAAGGAAATGTAGATACTGGGTTTCATTGTGATTGTCTCCCTAGTCAATGAGCAGGAAGACTTTAGTAATGAGGAAAGATATTGGGAAGAGTTTTACCTTAAGGAGGCCAGGAAGTAAAAAAAAAGGGGGGGGTGTGGAAAACATAAATTAAAATATTTTAAGATCTCCAATATAATATATATATCCTTTTCAACATAAGTATCTTTTGTCATTGAGGATAATAATAACCACTATTAATCAGCCCTTAAGTCATTATCTTAGCAGCCTCAGACTATAGAAACAAAGACATGGAAAAAGTATTTATAAATACTCGAGGTCACCTGTGTAAACAGAGAATCAAGGAGATGCAGACGTGTCCACGGTCCTCGCACCAGGAAGTTTCCCAGCCTATCAACTTCCGTCTTGTAAGTACAATGAAAACTGAGATCTTCGTGTTCTTCCTTTGTGTGACACACACCTTCACTGTCCTGGCTAAAGGCGAAACCAAGTGAAAACACAGAGTCACCAAGAGAAAGTCAGGCCTCCAGAAGAGGACTCCCCTAGCACGTGTAAGGCCCTGAGTTTGACCGCTAGGATAATAATGGCTTAAATAGAAATTTGCCTTGTGCCTTCCCAATAAGAGCGGACAAGGCAGGCCATAAAGTTACTTAAGGGCAGATGTGTGAGGGGGATGGATTGTGAGTACGGATTTATCTGGGGGAAAAAAAAAGGGAGCAGTGATTGTTTGGAGACTGGGATTCCACAAAAATCTGATTGTTTTGCCTTGAATAACTTGTCTTCTTGATTTCAAAACACCAATCCAGTACTTCACATCTGTGTCTCTTAAACTCTGAACAAGGCAATAGAAAGAGTTGAATTTTCTAATATACACCACCTCGATAACCGGTGTGTGTGGATGTTTTCCGTTGACATATGATTCTGTGGGGTATGTACTTCAGATTCTTCTGCGGGAACAGCTAAATGTTGACGCTACCCACTACTAATTTCTCTAACCATTTAAATTATGTGAAAGTAACTCTGGAGCCTACTTCACGTGATTTAGTAGGTCCTGTTAAGAGCTCAGCAACAATAGGAAATAAAATGAACCTGAAATGATTTCCTTTTAAAAATGCGCACAAGCACCATTTCCTTTTCCATCCAGACATTCACAACTAACACATGTCTAGCTAATGAAGTATATAGCTCTCTGACAATTTAAATGTGCACAGATGAACATAAAGAATAAGGCAGAAGCATTGGAGCTAGAAGTCAGTGGTTTTTTTTTTTTGGTGGTGGTGGTGGTGTTTTTTTGTTTTGTTTTGTTGTTTTGTTTTGTTTTGTTTGAACATGGGAAAACCCCACTGCTCTGATATTCAGTAACCTGTCTCCTTAACATTCTTAGCCATTATGGTCAGTGTCACTCATTGTGTTCATAGGAGAAGGTCTGCGTTATATTACAATCAAGTGACTCCTGCCACTTCATTCACATTACAAGTGAGGCTTGGCACGCTTTTTCCTGTCAATCACCGTTACACACTACACAGACTATCATTTTGAAGGAAAGCCTAAACGAAAGGTACTTCTTAAGCTTTGAGGTTGCATTAACCATTCAGAGTTACAGAAACAGCACAATCTAAAACTAAGTCAAGGCAGTCAGTCTGGCACCAATTCCAACCAAACTGGTCTGATTTTGAAGCACAACTCTGTGGGTCTCTGTGATGACCAAGGGCAGGTAAGAAGGCAGTCTGGTTCAACATGACTCAGTAGCCGGTGTTGGTTCAGACTTTGTGACACTGGGTAGTTTATTCTGGGTCTATTTAAGCACAGTACAACTTACTGGGAAAAAAATCTTGGTGATAATTACCTCAATACTATGTGCACAATGAAGTTTAAGATGTGACAACATCGAAACTGTAAAGTACATGTGACAGCTTCCATAAAGACGGGCTATATAGATGACAGCAACAGGTAAGGGTCTGAGGTGAGGCTCTAGTGTGACCTCAGTCAGACAGAGGTCACTAGGCTATTAAGTCACCTCTGATCCCAGACTTCTGGGCAGACACCAAGTTGTACATCTCTCCCTTTGAGAAGACAGCCTTTCGTGTTGTGTTCAGCATCCATCCCTGGTTGCTCTGGTGCTTATGTGTGAGCACAGGAACCTCTCTGCCTCCTACGTGCAACCCAGACCCAGCTGCCTACAGCCGTAAGCATCAATTTGTTCTCCAGTAAAACTCTTAAATAGGCACTATCATTTCCCACATTACTAAAACTGTTTACTGCTGCAGTGCCTAGGGACCGCGGGACAGAGCTTCCTTTTTTGCAAGTACTTGCGGAAATTTGTCGTTTGTTGACCTAGAAAGGGGGGCTTGGGAATCATCCTGCATGGTAGGCTAAAGAGGAAGTAGACACGGTGTTCCCATAGCCACCTTCACAAAGAGAATTCATAAACGGTGAGCACATTTAGGCCTGTTTGAAGATGAAATCCAAGTGCAGAGACAGTGACAGTGACATTGGGACCTCGAGAAAGTAGCTCCATGAAGCCCAAACACAAGTTGAATTCGAAATCAAAATGACCTCAGTAGGAAACAAACTGAAGGGTGCCTCAACACTATACTGGCAGCATGGTATGTCTAGGAAGAAAGAAATAACAAAAAATGCCCAAAGATGGTGGCAATATCCCTTTGGCATCTCACATGAGAACATGTTACAGCTCTGTCATGCGGGGCACCACGTTAGACATTTTCATGTGCACTTACTCTTCACAAATGAAACGGGCCTTTATTCCCACTTGCAGATGAGGAAGTGGGGCCTTAGAGTCACATGTCTTAGTGGTTGCACTTGGTCTCAAACCCATGAGAGACCCTCAAAAATATCTTTTATCTGCTGCTCCACGTTGTAAGTGCAGTCCCATAAACTCCACAGCAGTTCTACAGATTCCATAGTAGCTCCCCAGGCATGTCACAGAACAGGGGACACACACACACACACAGAGCAATTAAAAACCTGCATTCTTGCAGATAAGCAGTTGAGGACAGTTTGTACATGTATAGCTGAAATAGCTATCTACCTATCCAACATGGAAATGCTCAAGATGCAACGGCTGCAGCCAATCCTCATGACAGCTGCATTCCCAGTCTTGATTCCCCCCCCCCTTCCTTCTACTTCGTTAAAGCTCTCCTTTAACAAAACTCCCTTACTGACCCTAGTAAGAACTGGGCTTTGGAAAATGATCCCCCATCTTTCCCATCCACTCTTTTCAGGTAGTCACTGTCCTCCCTCCCTCTGCATAGCAAAGGCTGTCGTGTGGCACCCAGATGAACCGAGGCTTGGGCACTTTAGTGGATGTGATGGTTGCTCTTGTCAACTTGACCATTCGGAAATTAACTAAAAACCCAAGTTTCTGGGTATACTTCTGAGAGCGTTCTCTGGATAGATCACTTAAGCTTTGAAAACCCACCCTAAATCTAGGCCAGACCCTCAGGGCACGGAAGCAGCACATTCTTGCCAAGTTCATATATCCTGCTGCGGAGACATTTCTTCACTGGAATTCGAGCCTATCTCTCCAGGATTCCAACAAGGAAGATAAGCAGCAAAGGCATCTGGCTTCATGGATTGAACCACTATTGGGTCCTTGGACTTTTCACCAGGCGACAGCCATTGCTGGACGAGCCGGACCACAGCAATCTTTCTACAATTGTGTTCTGCATCATGTATGAGTTGTCACTGATTACCAGGGGAGTATAATTCTACCATCTTGGAACTGAAACAGTAAATCCAGCATGTCACCACTGGACTCTCTAACCTGAAATGGGAGGAACTATTGACTTTGAATAGAAAGTGAAAATACCTGGCGTAAAGTTCATCTCTGTGATGGTCTGGAAAACCCAATCACCACAGGGCAGGAATGCTCATATTCACTAAGATGGAGGCTATTTATACCACAAGAGCTATCATGTAGATGGGATCAGTAACCTACTCTAGACTTCGTGTGTAGTCGGCTTCAGCAAACGCAGAGGCCAGCAATCATCACTTCCTAGACCAGCCGGAGTACCAGGTATTTCTCAGATCAGGCAGAACTCTAAGAGAGGCAGGTCAAACCAAGAGGAGAACACTTTGACCTGCAACGGAAGTGGAAACCAACTCACTGGACTTTATTCACACGCATTTTATTTCATGATAAATGGAGACACATCCCCAACGGTAAAGTCTCAAGTATACATGCTGTTGTTGGCTTTCAAACAGTTTTTATGTGATTGGAGAAAAACACCTATATCCTCCCTATCCAAGAGGAGGGAATGAAAACCCAGGCAGGGCAAGGACTTGTCATGGGGCTGTTCAGAAGAAACCACCCGAACTGGTTAGTGGTCACCGAAGGAAGGAGGAGAGCGAGCTGCCGAAGGGCTGGCGGGAGACATACAAGGGAAAACAGCTGCAAAAGCAGAGCCAGGAAGGGCCAGGATGGCTTCTGTGTGGATTAAGGAATGATCAGGTCAAAGCAGGCTCTGGGCAGGCTCTCTATATCCAATATAGGTATGAACTCCATATTCATGGGGATGAAAAAAAAAACAGGCTGTGGTCCAGCAGCAGCTGACATCCTGCTGTAGAACATTCACAACAAAAGCCACACCGTCTTGTCAAGATCCCAGAGATCCAGGCCAGGAGAGCTAACCAGAGAAATCAAGAGATTGGAGACATGTCAGGACATGTTTGAAAGCATGGATGATCAGAAGAAATGGGAGCAGCAACAAAACTGGAAATTGACAGAGTTGTTTGACATCACAACAGGGCCTCAGGACAAGACATGCAGTAAAATGGGTACCTCCTGAACTTTAACCTCCGAGAGCGAGAGCTGTGAGAGGGAGGGCTCAGGGAGCCGGGCAGTCTCCACGGACAGGGCCGATCAGGTGCCCTCGGGCTCTTCTGTAGTCCTGCTAGGTGTAGGAGTCCCTTCACGGTTCCCTTGCATTCCACCTCTGGCGAGAGGCAGTACACTATGTTAGCATGTCTTCAGTCTTGCAGAGATTTGGAAACCACGAAGGGATTGTTCTTATCAAGGTGGAGTAACTAAGCATATCTTCATTTTCTCATGAAGAAATTCTTAGAATAGTTGACTGAAGGTTGAGGTTCTGAATATAAGGTACTATGTAAGTATAATTTAGTAAACCTACTTTAAAAAAATTCAAGGGGATAGCCTACATAAAACAGGCTGTCGCTTCCGCTAAAACCAGCAAGAGTAACTAGAGCAAATTTACATTAGAATTTCAATAAACTTTTTTAAAACATAAGAATCAACCAAAATATTTTGTAAAGATTTATTATATATAAGTACACTGTCAGTGTCTTCAGACACACCAAAAGAGGGCATCAGATCTCATTAAAGGTGGCTGTGAGCCACCATGTTATTGCTAGGATTTGAACACATGACTTATGGAAGGGCAGTTAGTGTTCTTAACTGCTGAGCCATCTCTCCAGCCCACCAAAGTATTTTTTTAAGATTTATTTATTTTATGTATATGAGTACACTGTAGCTGTCTTCAAATACACAAGAGGGCATCGGATCCCATTACAGATGGTTGTGAGCCACCATGTAGGTGCTGGGAATTGGACTCAGGACCTCTAGAAGAGCGATAGGTGCTTTTAACCAGACTGTGCCATCTCTCCAGCCCCCTCAAAATACTATTAAAAAATTCAACATAGGCCGGACGGTGGTGGCGCACACCTTTAATCCCAGCACTTGGGAGGCAGAGGCAGGCAGATTTCTGAGTTCGAGGCCAGCCTGGTCTACAGAGTGAGTTCCAGGACAGCCAGGGCTACACACAGAAACCCTGTCTCAAAAAAGCCAAATCCAAAAAACAAAACAAAAAACAACAAAAAAAATCAACATAATGATAATCCTTTGACTTTGAAGGAACTCAGGAAATTGCCTGGATTCTCACTTTTGAACAAGACTCTAAGTCTGAAGAAACTGAACATGTATTTTGATAATGTGGACCAAGGAGGTACAGATAGCTGAATGCTCATTATTTTAATGGAGGTTTGGCACATAAAATGAACATGAATCATAAGTTAAAGTATTGTGTTAAGTAGTTTACAAAACTTCATGACCTTAGAGAAAATCTTCTCAAAGTCCTTTTGTGAAATCATGATTTCTGTATAAAAACGCACACTTGTGCACACAAAGTTGTGTATATTCTAAGACGTTTGAGCGCCTCTGAAACCCCATGGTGCAAACGCCCACACTGGGTGCCTGGCACACATATGCGCAGACACCAGGCGGGAGAGGCCGTACATGCCTATGCTGGGATGGGCAGACAGGACTGCCCTGTCAGAGCCGGTGCCCATCTACACACTGGGCACTGGCAAGGGTCCATAACCACTCTCCCTCTGCTGGGAAAGGTTCGAGCTCTATTAACCAAGACTAAAGTTTCCTATGTAATGAGATGAAAAGTCTAGAAACAGGAGGAAAACAGATCCTTATATAGGTCTTGTTTCTCATACACTCAATATAAAAATTGAAAATATACAAAAGGAGGTAAAATTAGAAAATCTAAATTTTAACATCCTTATTTATAACGACATATTCTACATGCTGATATATATTATATACATACTAAAACCCTATTGTATGTCAACACCAAAATAATCTTTTCAAAGGTTATGCCAAGAAATTTATCTGAATTATATATTCTAGCCATCCCCATAGCTCGTTTCTAGCTGAATTCTGTAGGCTGATTAAGACTTTATCAACTCTAATGTTAATACTTCACTTCCATATAAAAAAAAGAGCTCGACAAAAATACTTATTTTTAGTAAAAATATCTTAACAAGCAGTTTCATAACAAAACTTGACAAAAGTTCAACTTATGAAACATATTAAATTTTCTTTAATCTGAAGTAGATATTGTATTACGTAAAAAGACGTCTGAACACCCACTGTCCAGGAAGAACAAGGAGGACATCAAGATGTTCTGAGCAATTTCCTGAATGGCAGGAAATGAAAGGCTGGAGATGTTGAGCTTCTGAGCAGTTTACTCTTCTGAATGGGCTTAGCCATTATTAACTGATAAGAGATAGCACACAATATTAAAATCCTACATCTAACGGTTCTAGGGCCATGACTGTCCTGTCCATTAATACTCAGCTAGGGGAAAAGTTCCTTTGGTACCTTTACTTTCTGGGGAAGAAACAAAAAAAAAAACAAAACCAATCTACACAACCCCTACAGGCCAGCTGCTTCAGGGGCACACCACGCGCGTGCGCACTGACGAACAGCGTGCCGAGAGATAAAGCAGAGGTCATGTTATCCCCTCCACAGCTCACTGACGACGGCTTCATGACAGGAGACGCTGATGCTGAGGTCCACTCTTTCTGATCAAGAACCAGCCGTTTCTAAGTGTAATGTAACTGAAAACACTAATTTAGCTTTGATTTTATTTTAATGATATGTACAAGAGTTTAACAAATTACAATTAAAACGGAATTTGTTATGGTAATTCCACAGAACTTAAAAACATGCAGTACTGCATGGTAAAAACAGCTTCATTCATATACAAAAAAAATATTCCTTTGAGACTCTGGACAGTGCCTGCAAATTTCTGACATAAGCTTTTTGCAAAGAATATTTTAAAAAATGTATAGATCTGATTAACCAACTAGTGCAGTATTAGGAAATATAATAAACATTATTAAAGCGGTTACAGTGATTTATACCAGGTTTAGACAGGGCTCAATGTAGTCTCATTAAATAAATGTTCAGTTAAGAAAATAGTTTTGAAAAAGATCTTATATTGAAGCCATGTATTAATTTTGTTCAATCCGCTTATATGAATCAATAGTCAAGTTTATTCAGTTAAAGAAAATAGGACTGTGCTTTCTTATACTCATAAATAGTACATATTTATAGCCTATATACAAGTGAAGAAAAGTTTTTTGTAAAAAAAACATACTGCCAATCCAGTTGCCAAGGTTGAAATGGTTCTTTATCCACATTCTAGCTACGTTGGAAAGAACGTCTTCTATAAATCACAGTCAACCAGCATAAACAGTTACGCTTAATATTGTTGTAAACAATGGAAAAACCAAATCTGTTTGTATTTTAAATTTTATCACTGAGTAACAATCTACTTCTCAGCTTAGAATGCTTTATAAAGGCTCAACATTTAATTTAATCAAGTCCAAAGCCCTCTCAAGAGTAAGCACAGTGAATGCTCTTCAAAGTGCCTAATTTCCAAAGCTTCCACTTGCACTATTATCCAAGACCGGTTCTTCAGCAACAAAAGAAAATGTGCTTCGCTATAAAAATACTAAGGAATGTTATTGAAAAGGAAAGGCTATTTGGTAGAAGTAACTACAAAAATAATTAGTTTAAAACTTTGTAAAGCTTTAATGCAAGAACATAAGTACAGTGTCTTTCCATAAAAGTTAAAGCATGATCAATACCAAGACTGTAAATGTCTATCTTTCATGTACTTAAAAAGGAATTGCAACAAAGTTATCTCTTAAAAACTGTAGGACAACGATCATGCAGGTGTCAGTCTGCAGGCGTGTGGGGGTGCCGATGTCTGCGCCAGACTGTCGTCTCTGGCGTCACTGGCAGCAAGGACGGGCAAGGTGCCCCTTGGAAATGCAGACGTGGGACAAGGGGTGCCAACGTTTTCATCCGTGTCGGAATCCGGCGTTGTGACTTCACTGTCCTGAAGGCCCAGGATCTCACACACTGCTTGTGGCAACTCCTGAGTATGAAAAATCAAATATAAAATCGCAACTGAGGAAAAATATCACAAAATAACCTTTTAACAGTAGCTTCATTTCTGAGTCTGAGCATTCATTTTAACTGGGTAAGTGCTGGTTGTTGTGTAATGTGGCCGGTGGCTGAGGTAGCGCCTTAGCAGATCCACACAGCGATGGAAGGAGAGCCAAACCAAAGCAGCTTCCGGACTCTAAGTGAGATCACTCTCTGCAGGAGATCTCCAGGACCTGCTTAGTGCTGTTTGCTTGCTTTAGCCTTACCTGATATTAAACTATGTGCGGGCTTCATGCACTCCAGGCTAGACTGAAACTCATCCCACAGCTGAGGCTGGCCTTAAACTCATGATCCTCTGGTGAGACTGCAAGGATGCGCCACCACACCCCATTGAGTTTTCTAACAACTTATCTTCTCTCCTCATAGTTATAATCTCCTCAGGAAAGATTCAAAGTGATCTCACTGGGCACAGCTGTCCAACCAACATCCCTAGACTCACTATATGGCCCCAGGAGAGATGGAGACACAAAGCTGAAACAAACGTCGTTTTAAAATGAAAAGCCTGTTCAGGCCCCATCACAGGTCTGCCTAGGTTTCTGAAGCTTAGGACAAAGGGGCAACTCTCCTCCCTGTCTCCCTCAGAGGATGGGCAGGGCAGGAAACCAAAAAGGTGTAAGCTCAAGCTCTGCAAGGACCAGCATCTCTGACCTTCAGTGTTTGTCACAGCGATGGAAGGAGAGCCAAACCAAAGCAGGAAACCCTGTCTCAAAAAAAACAAAACAAACAAACAAACAAAAAAGACTGCTTGAGCTTAAAATAAAACTTATAAAAAATAGAGGAAAAAAGAGGCCAACTATAATGACTTGGTTTAAATTCAGATTAGGACAAAGGGGCAACTCTCCTCCCTGTCTCCCTCAGAGGATGGGCAGGGCAGGAAACCAAAAAGGTGTAAGCTTCCTTTCCTGCCCCTCACCCTCACCCTCCTCTCATGCCAGTACCTAAGTTTGCTTCTGTGACCATCAGGATTCCTTCTCCAGAAGCCCCTCCCCTCTACGTAGCTGGGAACAGCCCAGACTTTTTTCCTTTGTCCCTCCACCGCCACCTCTGAGCAGTTACTATTCAACACTTGCCTGCCCTTGAGTTTTTCTTTTTAACTTTAATATAATTTTTAAAAGACTGCTTAAGCCGGGCGTGGTGGCGCACGCCTGTGATCCCAGCACTTGGGAGGCAGAGGCAGGCGGATTTCTGAGTTCAAGGCCAGCCTGGTCTACAGAGTGAGTTCCAGGACAGCCAGGGCTATACAGAGAAACCCTGTCTCAAAAAAACAAAAAAAAAAACAAACAAAAAAAGACTGCTTGAGCTTAAAATAAAACTTATAAAAAATAGAGGAAAAAAGAGGCCAACTATAATGACTTGGTTTAAATTCAGATTAAAAAAAAATAATCAAATCTGTCTTGTTTTTTAGAAACAAACCCCAAATGGATAAGATGCAGTAAGACAAACTGCCGTCGTCTGTGTCTGACCAGTGCCTATTTCTGGTGGTGGAGGCTGCATGTTTAGTAAGAGATCTTGTTGCATTACGCTGGATAATGTATTACCACTTAAAATCTACAGCCTCCAGTTGTAGAAATATTTTCATTACTTTTGCCATTTTTTCAATTAAATGTTTCCAATCTGGTATAATTAGTCAGCTGTTTTCAATTATGTGAGGTAAACTTACAAAAGTAATAGCTAAAAGCTTTGTTTCTGCCCTCAATTTGCTGACTGCCATTTGTTTTCCTTATAAAGAAATCTTTCTTAGCTGATTAAAAGGAGGGAGAAAAATATTGCAATTATTTGCAACACCGTGTACCTTGCACTGTGCCATCTGCAGGGAAATTGCTTCTGCTTTACACAGTATATCTTCCACATCAATTTTCATGGACAATTCATTGATGTGCTAAAAAAAAATCAACAAAAGAGAATGATAATCAAAACAGAAAGCTCTATTATACTCTACAACATAAACAATTTATTGCCAATTACACTGCACTGCAGATATTACATATAATATAAAAATATCCACATATTACAAATTCACAAAAAATCCAATATATCTTTCATTACACTCAGTTTTGAAGACAAAGAATAGCTAATAAGCTCACAAAATATTAAACCTAGCAGCCATCTAGTCTTCTAACTCAAAGTTATAAGCAAAAGACAATTGGTTTGTTCTTTAAAAACAATACTATATAAAAGAGCACTTGTTGAACTTCCTTTCCTAAACAGCCACTTGATACTAACTGACCAATGTGTATTTACCAAACCATCATTCTCTTGGACTAAGCAGTGCAGACCTGGAGTTAGGGACTCAAGGAGAATTTCTTATGAGATTCAACAACACTCCAGAGAAATGTCTGATACATGAGGACTACCAGAGAGAGAACACTGCAGCCTACACTGAGAGAAGACCCACCTTAAGGATTTCATTGAAGCCATAATGCTTTTCCATTATCTGTTGCTTTTCTGATTCCAGGATAGCACAACACAGAAGAAGATGAAAATTCTTACAGGGCAGTTCAGTCCACATTACCTACAAAAAAAATGTTGTTACTCAGTAAACAAAATCAATTCTAAATGATTTCTTCAAAGACACATGCTAATTCTACAGCAGTCTATATGCACGCCTGTTGGGATATGTCCAGTTCTCTACAGATGAAGAGTGAAGGAGTCTTACCATTAGCTATGTAGGAAGCAAAATGAAATGTAATGTTTGGTAGACATGGCCATGCCAAGTACCTACTGAGGGCAGAGGATGCACCGCATTGCTGACGGCCAGAGTCTCAAGGCCAACCATAAAATGTAAAGGTTAGAGCCATTTCCAATATTTTTTCAGAACTTTCTGACCTTTCTTACAAATATTCAGTCCTTAAAAATTTTAAAAGGGAACTAAATCCTACAAACTAAATTAGCACTAGGTATAGTATGTAGGAGCAAACACAGCCATTGATATTTCTCCACTGTAGATAGTAAAAACCTCGTGTCACTTTGTAACAAGATGAATACCGGATTTCAACAAAACCCAGAGCAACTACCCATAATGAACACCCAACTACACAGGCATTTGAGCAATTGCTACATTTTATCCTAAATATGGGCTGATGCCCACAAATTCAAGACCTCTATTCCCCCTACTAATGTACTTAATGACATCTTTTCTTGGAAGAAACAAAAAAGAACCATACAAATAGTACTCAGAAGGATAGAGCTGAAATGCTTTTACGTTTATACGGGATAAATCAAGTTAACCCAATTTGAGAAATTTAATTACAAGGCAGTTACCCTCCAAGTTTCAGGCTATTTGGTAAAGAAAGATTACCAAAAGTTAGTCCAGCTAAGTGGTCACTGTATTTCTGATTCATCTTAAAGAGTTCAGATTCACATTCCAGGACAGCCCACGACCAGAAGGACCTGCCACAAACAACTCTAGGTCTGTGTTTGTGTATTTTAAGAGAGAGTGTGTGGATGGGGAGGAGAGTAGGAAGGAATTATGAGAGGGAAAACACCGAGGAAAGTATATCAGGTTCTAAGAGCACACTTATACAGAACACAAGCAGCTCAAAGCAACAGCCTTCAACCAGCTCACAGCTCTAACACGAGCTCAGGAAACAACTCCCAGCAGTAAAAGGAGCTCTGCTGCAAGTTGTTCTTAACGTATGTGGTAGAAGCCAGTGGTGGTGCACACCTGTAATCCCAGCATTCAGGAAGCAGAGGCAGGCAGATTTCTGAGTTCGAGGCCAGCCTGGTCTACAGAGTGAGTTCCAGGACAGCCAGGGCTACACAGAGAAACCCTGTCTTGGAAAAAAAACAAAAAACAACACAACACAAAACAAAAAAATAAAATAAAATAAAACAACACAAACATGTGGTAGAAATTCTATCATTTCTTAGCTTGTATAAAGCTATAACAATAGTAATTGTTATACTTTAAATGTAAAAATACAATTATACTAATGTATTTTTGTAAAAAAAAAAAAAGCATGCTAGATCTGTTATTAACATATACTCAGTGATTAAAAATTGCAATTTTCTATTTTCCCTTGAAAGTTATCCCAAGTACAAAATGAACCCTAACCCTAACCCTAACCCAACCCTAACCCTTCTGCTTTCTGCTTGCTTGCTCTCACTCTCACAGACGAATTCATCTAGTCTACCGCTAAAGCAGATCATATCAGAACATATTTCTTAAGGATTCCAACATAGAACAACTGCGACAGCCAACCTTATGAACTGAATGAATAACTACTGGATTTTTGGCCTTTCCGTCAGGAGTTAGCCTTTGTGGGACTGATTGAACTACTGTAAGCCTGCAAACCACTCTAAGAAATTGCCTTTTTATATATACAGAAGCCCCCTCCCTCCCCCACATGCATCACCATTTTCATTCCATCAGTTCTATTCCTATACAGAATCCTGGCTAACACACCCAAAAATGGTATAGCCAGATCATATGGTAGATCTAGGTAATCCATACCTAGCACAGTATTAGGCCAAGAAACTATGGGTAGATGGGTTATAGGCCCTAGAAAAGACCACATTACTATTTTTCTTTTTCTTTTCTTTTCTTCTTCTTTTTTTTTTTTTTTTTTTTTTTTTTTTTTTTTTTGAGACAGGGTTTCTCTGTGTAGCCCTGGCTGTCCTGGAGCTCACTCTGTAGACCAGGCTGTCCTCGAACTCAGAAATCCGCCTGCCTCTGCCTCCCAAGTGCTGGGATTACAGGCGTGCGCCACCACGCCCGGCTCACTATTTTTCTACTAAATGGACACAGAATAAAACCAACCCCTAAAGACTTATTGTGCAATATCCATAGATCAGTGTGACTCTCAGCCATCCACGGGAAAAGTTCCTCTTTGTAATAAATGGGGATTAACAAAGACACACACACACTTGGCGTAGGTGTGGACACTAGGAGACAAGGCAGCAGAGTACTCAGCCCCACCGGGGGCGTATGCACCGCACCCCTTCCGAAGGACAGATCCTCGTGGGACAGGGGATAGAAAGAGAGTCAGGGCCAGAGAGGGAAGGCTAAAGAGACATCTTACAGCACAGCAGGGAAGAGGCACACACAACTACAGTGGTTGTGACAACACAGCCTGTGCAAGCCCAAGCCAGACGACATCCCAGGATGCAGAGGGCAGTGGAGTACACAGTACTATCCCTAGCTGTGGAGCTGTTGGTAATTGGTAGCTGCTGTAAAGGGGGGGGGGGGGGCAGTTTCTCTAGAGTGTAGAGAAAGACCACATAACTAAGGATATTTGGGCAACACAAATTGGTCTTGAAGGGTTTAAAAAAATTTAAAAAAAAAAATTTTTTTAAAGGCTATTGACGCCTAAGGAAGGCCTTCCCTTGTCTGAGAAGGGCAAGAGTCGTGGAGGTGGAGGGAGGGAAGGACTGGGGGAGGGGAGGGGAGGGAAGGACTGGGAGAGGGGAGAGGAGGGGAGGGAAGGACTGGGAGAGTGGAGGGAGGGAAGGACTGGGAGAGTGGAGGGGAGGGAAGGACTGGGGGAGGGGAGGGAGGGAAGGACTGGGAGAGGGGAGGGGAGGAGGAACTACAGTTGGGGCTACAGTAAGTTAACCATAACACAAAATCTCAAAGAATATACATTTAAAAATAAAAAATAATAAAGTCAAATCTACCAAATAAAGGGTCCAGATAGCAAATGATCTAAGACACTTCTTTCCTGAGATAGTTCTGGGCCCCAGTCTCACAGTGCTGTTCCTGAAGGAGAGTCCAAAACACCAAGAGTTGCACCTAGAGCACCGGGTGTTGCAGAAGACACAGACACATTTTCAAGCTCCCTCACCTTAGACATTGCTGTGAAGCTATGAGAATACACAACTCTACATAGAATAAAGTGGTTTTTTCCATAGTAAATGTAAGAACTTACCTCCCATAATCGAAGTATATCTAGAAAACTAAATTCCCTTTTAAATCTGATTAAAAGCCATCTGAAGCAAAAATATAGATATCCAGAGTCCTGGGATTCTATAAAAAGAAAAAATTATGGTTTATTCTTATGCTAATATGTCAGATTCAAGGAACCCTCCTCAAATTTATCTATTCCTTCTGTGTTACTAGAAACCTTATATGTCTGACCATATTCTATCAATTCAAAGAAGCAAGTGAAATGTAGAGGGTAACTTTTTTTAAAAAATTAAATAAATATGTAACTGTATAAAGACAAAATTATATAAAGTAATCTAACACCTCTACTCAGGCAATAACAGTGGAACATTTTTGTCTTTAAAGGTTGCTTCCTGGGGCACGGAGAGACTGCTCAACAGTTATAAGTACTTGTTCTTACAGAAGACCTGGGTTCAATTCCCAACAGCTACAAGGTGGCTCATTACCATCCATAACCCCAGCTCCAGGCAATCAGACAGATACACACGTAGTACACATAGATGCATGCAAACCAAACATCCTTACACATGGAACAGGTTTTTCCATGTTAAAAGTTCCTTTACACTCTTCCAGGAGTTACCCTACAGCCTGCTGAGCACGGCTGCCTCCACTCATCTTACCTAAGTAGCTACAAAAGCCACTGTCCAGTAGTCGGAGTAAGGTGCTCAGCTGGATTAACTGTGTCTTCATGCCTTGCATTTGTTCTTCAAAATTTTGATGCTTTAAAAGAAAATAATTACCACACAATATTAATAAGTATTTCAAAATACATGATTATTGATAACTAAAAGTATAATCTAAGGATAGATGCTGGCCCTCTACTGCACTGACTATGCTAAACAAACAAGTAAGTAAATGAAAACCCAAAGTATCACTAAAGAGAGACCAAAAAAAAAAAAAATACCCTTGGTCTGAAGGTCAGCAGACTACTTAGCATGGTGCTACACTTTGCATCTGAAACTCGTATGAAGTTCACAAAACTGAATTCAGCTCTTCATCGACTTTCTGTGGTGGCATGCATGTGGCTCTGACGGAACAGAAGCATTTGCTGATCCCAATTATTACTACACTACCAACAGATATTATCCATTTTCATATTAAAAAGAATTCTAATATTTCTCCAACCTCTTCAAAGATTGTTCAAAAGAATTAAAACAAGATTATGCAGTAAACATTTCAAGCTCCATCCTAGTCGCTAGATATTAAAATCAATCGTATCCACTAAGGTGACTAAACTCTTCAGAGTATGAGCACAGGAAGGAGCCCCTCTGCTTACCATCTGGTCCATGTAAGAGGCAAAGCACCAAAAGGCATCCACTTCATTCTCCATCACATATAAGAGGGGGGAAAGCAAGTCACTCATTCCTTGTACGTATCCTAAAAAGAAGGGAAAGTCTCTGAAAACCTAAAGTGCATATCACCACCATGTAGCTGAAAATTCCCTTTTCTATGAATTAAAAACTGGCAGATACATTCATGAAGAAAAGAAAAATGAAAAGGTATTAATGTAGTAAGCATATGAGAAAGACCAGCTGTTTCTGAGAGGCGTGGTGATCACGTGCGTAGCTGCAGATGCTGCCATAGAGGACAGCGAACATCCTCATTTCCACACTCTCCCTCTCGTCAGAGAGGCTGCTTTAGAACCGAGAGAGACGATCACAGAACGCCTCCACTTGGCCATGTAGCGGCCTGCTGAAGTGCTCGTTCCAAGCACTGCTTCTATGACACACTCCCTTACGCCTAAGGCTCAAGGAACATTACTGAAAAGAGGACAGACAGGCTCTAACGGCCAGAGGGCCAGGGAGTCTGCTGCAAGACGTTGTCTTCTAGATGCAACCGGGAAGCTGCTGTCATGAAATCTCAGCAATACAGCTATCACACAAGACCTCAACCATGACAGCGCCTGTTGACATGCTAAAGGAGGCAGTATCACAGGACCCCATGCCTAGACAACAGGCAGCTGAGGACTACTGAGAGATGAGTTTTCCATGGACCACCTCCTCCGTTGGCTAAGACCATGTAGTCAGCCCTAAACACATACGCATGCAGGCAACCCTGAGTGGAACCTGGTTGTATTTATATACTTACTCATTCAATATATCTCTAGATACAGATTACATATATACAGTATAATTAAAGAAAACCGGCCATGACTTTAGAGGGAGCAAGGGGAGAACAGAGGACTGGAATGAGCAGAGGGAATGGAAATGGCAAAATACTTTAATGAAATAGTCTAAAAAGACATGCAAAAGCATCATACAAAAGAGATGAAAAAATAACCCAGGAAAAAGTGAAATGCACACGCTCAAACAGGCACTGAGGAGGAGATAGGCAGGCAGGCAGGCAAGCAGAGGAAACCCTCCAGGAGATACTCAAATTCCAGGAAGAAATTCCAGGCCAGAGTGACCAGGCGCAGCGGACCACAAGCACACTAGCAAACGGAACTGGCAACGGCCACACCTCAGCTTGCACGGCACTGGCTAGCTCACGCAGCCACACCCCCACCTTTAAATAGCAATCACCTGGAGCTTTTCCTTCTCCCTTGGTAGCAACTGTCTTTCACCTTATTAGTATCCTAGCAGTGAGAGCTGTCTCTTAAACTACCTGTCCTTTGGTGGTACAGTAACTTCTCAGCTATGATCCTACAGTACTGACTGAGCACTATCCTTACAGCTAGCTCTCCCGCCCCCACTATACATGCTCTGCTATCCGTTCTTAAAAGTGTTTCAGTTACAGTCTTCCCTTAGCACTGTGTGCGTTTTTAACTTGTGGACAAAGACTTAGAGACAAGTGGAAAAAGTAAGTTTTCTTTACAATCCAGAACTCATTTTTCAATGAGTCTTGATTATATATGAAGGAATATGATCCCCTAATCCCAAAAAATTGTCCATTAGAAACCCAGGAACCAGTTTTCTCACCTCTTTAATTCTCCATCAGGCATCAATTTTATGCTACTATATGTGTGTGTGCATTACTGTATATATGCACCTTTTTTTTTTAAGTAAAAACAACAACAACAAAAAAAGCCAAAAAACAAAAAAAACTTTCATTTGCCTTTGTCCAATATAAGCATCTAGGTAAGAAAAAGGTGCCATCCATGGAGACGGAAGCCTGAGCTTTCTCTCTTTAGATGATAGCTCCATTTTTTTTTTTTTTTTTGGTTTTCGGAACAGGGTTTCTCTGTGTGGTCCTGGCTGTCCTGGCACTCACTCTGTAGACCAGGCTGGCCTCAAACTCAGAAATCCTCCTGCCTCTGCCTCCCAAGTGCTGGGATTACAGGCGTGCGCCACCACGCCCGGCGATAGCTCAATTTTTATTGGCAGTTCTAGTAAAATATGTAACTTCTCACTTACTCTAAGCAAGGCTTCACACACACACAACACACACACACACACACACACACACACACACATCCCTTTTCTTCAAATAATCAATCCCTTTACTCTCCCATTAGAATTTGAAGTCTTGGAGATTTTGAATAGCAGGGTTTTGGGTGATAAGCAGTTGCTGTAAATCATGTATTGGTTATGTGGAGAAGAACAAATACAGGAGGATGTCAGAGACGGCGAGTGAGAGAGCGAGCTACAGTTCACTGGACACGCTGGAAGGCAGCGAGCATTTCAGAGCTGCGCCATCGCTACGGGAACGCCACTTGGCCCCCCTCCTCGATGTACTATGGGTCCACTCTGCACTGGTAACCTGTGCTGTACTCAGGACACAGCACACCATGCATTACCAAAGAGCTCTACAGCATCTTGGTGCAGCGGGTTCTTCAGGTCTTGGCCACTTCCCGAGAGGATCTTACACCCTGCTGGAGCCGCCCACCCCGGGCCACAGCCCATCCTCGTTGATGCAGCTGATGTATATGCCACTGTCCTTGGAGACACACTGCTGATCTGTCCCACCGAAGACGCTTATGTCCAGACCCAAGGTTCCTCTCGTCAGGTTGACCTTTTCCTCTGTGATTGGACGGATAATCCACCCATCTGTTCATATCTTGACTGCTCTCCGGGTGGAAACCACGGGCCAGCCACTGCCCAGCGCAGGCGAAGGTGAACCAGGCTCCACACTGCCTTCCCAGCACAGCTTTTACCCTAGAAGGCTTTGAACTTGCAGTTCTCCTACCTTTTCTGTCTCTACCTCAAGAGTAGCTACAGCCTTATAGTCCAAGATACTTAGGCTTAGTACAAAGACTTCTTGACTGGTAACTTGGAAAATTTCGCTCAGCAAAATCCTTCCCAGGGCCGGGCGGTGGTGGCGCACGCCTGTAATCCCAGCACTTGGGAGGCAGAGGCAGATGGATTTCTGAGTTCGAGGCCAGCCTGGTCTACAGAGTGAGTTCCAGGACAGCCAGGGTTACACAGAGAAACCCTGCCTTGGAAAAAAAAAATTCCTTCTCGGGGAGGCCATTTAAAGAGTGTCTTTAAAAGGACAGGATACACTATACAAGTTACAAACGACTCACTGTTCCTTTTTTTTTTTTTTAAAGATTATTATATGTAAGTACACTGTAGCAGTCTTCAGACACACCAAAAGAGAGTGTCAGATCTCATTACAGATGGCTGTGAGCCACCATGTGGTTGTTGGGATCTGAACTCAAAGCCTTCGGGAGAACAGCCAATGCTCTTAACCACTAAGCCATCTCTCCAGCCCTCCTGTTCCTTTTTAACCAGAAGAAAAAATAAACCTAAATCTCTTCAGAAAATCTAGATCAAACATGCAGCACAGAAAGGCAGTCATATCACCTCACATTCCCTTACAGTAAAAGTGGAGCTAAACTTGCCTGGTGCTCTATCATGCACTGCGCCCTGATTATATTACCACAGAATGTCTAATCTCTATCCTGTGGGAAAATAAAGTCCGGAAGAGCTCACCTGGTTCCTCTAGGAATCATTACAGGCAAAGACACTTAGAGAAAACACTTAGATATAAGCGTATCTACAGATTCATGTAAATGGCTTTAAGTAACACAGAGCTTTACAAAAGACATAACTAAGTTAGAAGATTAGACTGTTATAATCAGAATTTTACCAATCTAACAACTGACAATGAAATAAAGGTCAATATTCAAACAAAACCGATGAAGGAAGAAATCTAATCTGACCTGACCTGAGTGTGAGGAGTCTGATTCTGCGGGACCTGACAGCATACAGTCTATGATACGAAAACTTAAACTGTGCTACTCAAGATTTATACTGCGCCTTTTCTCTGAGGGGGGGAGGGGGGGCTGCTGCTTTGTTATTAAGTTACGAAAAATAACATTTTCTAAAAAAGCGAATTTACTCCTGTCTTTGGCTCTCACATGAGATCACCACCCTCTTTCTTCTGCAGGTCTTAGCTGAGGCAAGCAGTCAAACTGTTCATTACATTGTGGGAGTCTTCTAACTATTTCATCCTTCTAGACGACGTTCTTCACGATGTGCGTGGTGGAGTAGGGGGTAAAGCTGCTGCTACTGTGCTCACTTGCTCTTGGGTCCTGTCCTGGTCCTGACTGCATGGTCATCAGCAGTACCCTCATCTCTAAAGGATTTCCCTACCTTATTTTCACAGCTAATTTGTTTCACTGTGACTGGGAGCAATACCATTCCTCATCAGCGAGGTATATGTATACGTTTCTTCACTCCACCCTTCAGTCTACTCACAGGTCAACTTTCCAGATAACTAAAACTTACATACTTGAGTATACAACTTAAAAAAAATCTTAGGGCTAGATGATATTATTATTATTATTATTATTATTATTATTATTATTATTATATTTATATTTATCTTATATATATGAGTACACTGTAGCTATCTTCAGACACACCGGAAGAGGCACCGGATCCCATTACAGATGGTTGTGAGCCACCATGTGGTTGTTGGGAATGGAACTCAGGACCTCAGGAAGAGCAGTCAGTGCTCTTAACTGCTGAGCCATCTCTCCAGCCCTGAAATTATTTTTAAAAACACTAGCCACCATCATGCTTTCCTGCACACAGCATTTTGAACAGAATTTAACACACTACTGAAATACTCAGGGTCATCTTTGTGGACAAAGTAAAGAGAGAGAGCGAGCCCAGATGCTCCCTGAGCAGAGCCT
Organism: Apodemus agrarius; assembly: GCA_964023405.1. Lineage (NCBI taxonomy): Eukaryota > Metazoa > Chordata > Mammalia > Rodentia > Muridae > Apodemus > Apodemus agrarius. The sequence goes on along the minus strand of OZ030026.1, from coordinate 16,374,967 downwards.
GCCTTCTCTCAGGAAAGTCCCTCAGCCTTAGGTCTTCTGTCTGCTCTTCACCACTTTTACCTACTTTCTCAGTAACAAGACGGAACTCAGAGACGCTCTCCGCCATCACTCGCCTGTGAGTTGAGAGGTCACCACGGTTAAATTTCCTGCCTCTGCTACAGTAAAGGACAGGACAGGAACTCCGCCCACTGGCTGCCAGACAGCTCTTCTAGTTTTTAAGGGACCCAGAGTTACTCTGAGAACCTTCACTACATTCAGATCCTGACGTGCCTGACTGGGAGCCTGCGGCTGGTGTGGAATGAGCTGGCAGGGGACGCGTGTCTCAGACCGTGTTCCCGGCACTGTGCACAGCCACATGGGGACTCCTATCTCTAGACCATCAGGGAGAGTGAAGGCACTCTCCACATGTCAGCATGTTAAATGGACTGGACTGGAGCCTGGAGGGACAGAGCTGTGGCTCTCGGCCTTCCTAATGCTGTAACCCTGTATACACTTCCTCCTTACACTGTGGGGGTCTGGCTGGATTCAGCTGGGAGGCTGGCAGCCCCCTCCCCCACCACTCTGCAAACAGTGGAAAGACTTTCTCCAGACAGAAGAGAAGGTTCTCCAGTCCAGGGGGGCTGAGCAGCGCCACTCACTCCCCTGCTGGAACTCTAGACAAGCACTCAGAGCCAAAACGCAAGAAACGAAAATACCCGGGGTTCAAAGCATTCAGGTAAGATGTACCTAACCTCAGCTTGTGTTCCTGTCCACTGAACAACAGAACACTGCCCCGGTTGTCAGAACTTCCAGAGCTGGACATTAGTAGAACATCACGGTCCTCACCCGGGTCTCTTGCCATGATTTACTTATCACGGCAAGGCCAAATACCCAGCCTTGAAAATAAGTAGCTTTATCAAAAGAAATGTAGCAAACTATGGCCAAATCCCTAAAACTATTTCAGCTGATACAGTAACATCCTGAAGGTATCACTATAATTCTCTCAACTCTACAGTGGCCCTGTGACTGCTGTGGCAACCCAGGGCTCTCCGGTGGAGTCACAGCCTTATAGACTTCTAAAGCAATTACCACTTCCAAGTCAGCTTATACAACTCTAAAGCAAGCACTCAGAAGTCTTTATTTAAATCAAGATGCAGGGAACTCACCTAAATCAAAGTCATACATGCAGTAGGTCATCAAGATGTCGTGGAGCAGAGTCAGCCCTGGGTTATCTTGGCCTTCATAAAACTTGTTTGTTCGATCTGTTCTGTTGACATCTTTCTCTAAAGAAGAAAAACCACATTATTTGAAATAACTAGATTCTTACATAAAGCTTTATCTAACAGGCACAGAGTTTCTAATTAATTTTACTTCCTGTCGAGCTTTAATTAAGGAAATAAAAATTCCTGGAAGACCGACTGGTCTCACATGGTGCTCTTGGTGCCCTGGGTCAGTCTGTCCTTACTGCATGTGTCTTATCACAGAAGCCTTTTCAGCCCCACCTGTCTGCTGCTCCAGGCTCTCTCCATCTGCTTAGAGAAGTTTGTCAACACTGCACGTGCTATGTCCAAGTTCTTTCCTGTTCTCCTGAACTCAGGCTCATCTTGTCAGACCCAACAATCCACAAAGCATTTCTTAACATCAAACTCTGCTCATGTCGGCACTGTACGCAGGACACACCAGCCCCTCCCTGACCCATATGCTGCGGTCTTTTAGGAAACCATGCTCACGGGCTAGCCTTTCTCCTCTCTTGCCGGCTTCTCTTCCTGCTCTCTCCACAATGTCCCCACTTGCAAATGAAAGTACCTTAAGTACCTTCAGTCCTGGGGCCTCTTCCGACCACACTGCCTGGCTGGCAAATGTTATCTAGTTTCCTAAATCACTGTTTCACAGTCTCTTAACCAGGATGTAAGTGACCCTAAACTTATCTCCACCTTTTAACTCACCTAGAACTTGAGGTCCCTCATACTAACATATTAATTAGTGAATACCCAATATATACCTCAAAATTATTATTGAAAACTGAATTTCAAAAGGCCTCTTACAAACTTGTCCCCCCTTCTAGCTTCCCTCATCTTTACTGAAAGCATTGCAACTCCCTTTCTCAGTTGCTCACACTAAAAATGGCATTCATCCTTTCTTCCCTTGACTGACACTGAACACCAAAGCTTCAAACTACACACAGACCCAACTCACCGCACCCCACTCTACTGACTCCATTCGAGCCATGGTGGAGTCCTGGCTCTTCTCTAAACCTTCAGGGTCCCTGAAAGGTAAGTCTAGACTGCTGTCTCCTCGGCCCCAGTCGCCCTCACCATGGAGTAGCAGTTCAAACGCCACAGCTGCATCAGTCTCCGTGAGTCTCACATCAAGCAGCCTCCACCTCTCATCTGGACTAGCAGTGCCTCAAACAGCTGTCCTCCGCCGCCGCTGCCCCTCCAGAACTACTCTGCAGGCAGCCAACGTGTGCTGATGAATCATAGCTCAGCTCACGCTCCAACTCGGCTCCAAAGGCTTCTCCCTTGAGTAGCTGTCACTCTGAGGCACCTGGCTTCTTGTCCTCAATAGTCAATACATCAAAAATTCTTATAAATTCTATTATCAACACGGGTCCTCTAACACCACACTACCACCACCTCTTAGACTTCTACTTCCTACTCCCCAAGCTTCTTTAAGCCTCCTTCTATCTTAGATAGCTTTCTTATTCCTACTTACAACTTGGTATGATCCACTTTCACACAGCAGCAAAAACAAATATAAATATTATTCTTACAATGCTCCAATGGTTTTCCATTACACTTAAGTCCATCTTCTTATGACCCACAAACCCACAGCCTCCTGTGCAGAGGTGTGCATGCATGAGCACATGTCTGCAGGAATGCATGGGGTCTGAGCATCCGGGCGTAACCCCTAAGGGTCTTCCCACTGCTCATCTGGCCCTTTTAGAAGCAGTGTTTTTCAGCCGGGCGTTGGTGGCGCACGCCTTTAATCCCAGCACTTGGGAGGCAGAGGCAGGCGGATTTCTGAGTTCGAGGCCAGCCTGGTCTACAGAGTCTTCCCACTGCTCATCTGGCCCTTTTAGAAGCAGTGTTTTTCACCGAATCCAGACCTCCCTAAACGGCAAGACCAGCTGACTAGTGAAAGCCACTAGAATATCTAGACAGATTAAACAAATCAGTAACCTTTATTTTCCACTAAAAATGAGCAAACTGAGCAAAAGCACGCCTCAATTCAAAGCATACAGAGATTTAAGCTAAGAGGGAGGCAAAGGCAGGAGGCTCGGGAGTTCAAAGCAATTCAGGAATGAGGCACAGAAATGAGCCACTACAGCTTAAAATGTAATGTGAGGATGATACAGCTTGTATTAAATGTGAAGATGATACAGCCTGTATTAAATGTGAAGATGATACAGCCTGTATTAAATGTGAAGATGATACAGCTTGTATTAAAAACTGAGCCTTCACATATTCACCAAGGTGGCTTCTAGAACCCTTTCTAGGTCAGGCATTATGTCCAAACCAGAGGGGAAGGGAACACAGACCACCACCATTTTTTCTACTGATACTGGAAACAGTAGGAACCTTCAGATGGAATCGCCATTAAACAACAGCCCATGACAAAGAACCCTGAGCTTTTAGCCTTAAACAGATAAGGAATTTACTTTGAGTGGGGTGTGAGGGGGATTACCATGGCCGCCAATGGCAGCAGTTGTCTCCGCATCACAAAAGTCCTGACTTACTATTACATTGACCTTTCTTGGCATAACTCAGAGGGCTCTTTAAGACGAGAGTTTTGCAGTATAGTTCTGGATGGCCACAATTACATATTAAGTATTATGGGGTGTGTATGTGTACCTTGCCTGCCTCCATTTCCCAAATTCTGGAAACACACACACACACACACACACACACACCAGCTTAAATTACAGAGTTCTTTCTTCCATAGGTGGGTGGTTGTAGCTACGGTAATGACAAAAAAAAAAAAAAAAAAAACCTGCATTTATGATCCTATAAACATCCATATATAAATTCAATATAAAAATCTGAAACTAAATTCTAATATTATGCAAAATCATATAAACATAAAATGAAAAGACAGTTAAAGAGTACTAAACCTGGACTCCATGCTCAGCAACAATGTGACAATGGACAAGCCATTCTTACTCTCTCTCTTTTTTTTTTTTTTTTTGGTTTTTCGAGACAGGGTTTCTCTGTGTAGCCCTGGCTGTCCTGGAACTCACTCTGTATACCAGGCTGGCTTTGAACTCAGAAATCTGCCTGCCTCTGCCTCCCGAGTGCTGGGATTACAGGCGTGCGCCTCCACCGCCCGGTGCTGCCATTCTTACTCTTACTGCTTGTGCTTCCTTTATGTGCAGAGCCAGCTGTGAGCTGAGACAGGCCAGGCAGGTGTATACAGCACAATCTAAGCAGCCTTCAATAATTCAGATTTGATTTTTACCAGAGGAGCCAGGTATCCCAGAACTAAGTCTAAAGGTCTTGGTGCTAAAACTATATCAAGCATCAATTTTTAGTTATTCCCAGGTAAATATTCTATTTTCAAATTCAAACATTTCCCACTTAAAATCACTTAATTAAAGTTAATAAAGCTCATCATGGCGGTACACACCAGCAGGGCTGTGCACACTAGCACTAAGGAGGCAGGAGCACTAAGGGGGGGGGGGGGAGAGGGGTAGAGAGGGGAGAGAAGGGGGAGGGGGAGAGAGAGAGAGAGAGAGTGTGTGTGTGTGTGTGTGTGTGTGTGTGTGTGAGAGAGAGAGAGAGAGAGAGAGAGAGAGAGAGAGAGAGAGAGAGAGAGATTGATTGATAAAAGCTTAACTGTAATTATGTCTAGGTAGCAAAAGCAAATTTTTATTTTCTTAAAATAAGGAAATACTCTTTTCTTAATTCACATTTTGGAATGACAGTATGTCAGAACTTAAATATGCAAAGGCTAAACTGACAGGCTTTCTAGACTACACATAGATAGATATTCCCCACACTTCCCAATTTCTTCTGAGCCCCAATACCAATGGTGTCTGTCATGTATGGAAACCTACCGATCAGACTTCTATAGTCTCTCAAGCGCGAGTTCCTCTTCTCCTGTGCCTCGCTGACAGACTTCCACTGCAGTTTCATCCTGAAGTACTCATCTCTGTAGGAGACAGCAGACACCAGGACCACCACTGAACCTTGTGTTTGTGACACTGCCTACTTGAGTTGTCTATACAGCATATCAGAGTATTTATGACAGTGGTGGTGAGTTTACAAACATGGCAGTCAAGGGTTTAGTTAGACACATGTGAAATCAAAAAAACGGATGGATGAACTTTAGCTGCTGGCATTTGAGGTACACTGACAGACTTCAATTCTTGAAATGACTTCTAAATTTATTCTACTTAATAAATATTTGAGCCACTAAAGTTTTGAATAAATATAAACAAGAATTCCAATAACTTTTTTTTTGGTTTTTCGAGACAGGGTTTCTCTGTGTAGTCCTAGCTGTCCTGAAACTCACTCTGTAGACCAGGCTGGCCTTGAACTCCTAAATCCGCCTGCCTCTGCCTCCCAAGTGCCGGGATTACAGGAGTGCGCCACCATGCCCAGCTTCCAATAACTTTTTAAACCCAACTTTAAAAGTTGTTTTCCTACTGTTTTTTACTAGAAAAACTTGTTAATATAAAAAGAAAGGACAAAGACTTTTGATATGCACATAATGGTTGAAAATAGTTTAAAATCAAAGATAAGACTAAAAATCAGACATAAAAATACCTGGGAAGTTAGCTGTGTTTCTCTACAAGAAATAAAAACACGCTGGGTAGTGGTGGTGCATGCCTGTAATCCCAGTACTTGGGAGGCAGAGGCAGGCGGATTTCTGAGTTCAAGGCCAGCCTGGTCTACAGGGTGAGTTGCAGGACAGCCAGGGCTATACAAAGAAACCCTGTCTTGAAAAAAAAAAAAATCCAAAAAACAAAAAAACAAAAAAACAAAAAAAAAAAAAAAAAAAAAAAAGAAAAAGAAAAAGAAATAAAAACGCTTTCTTTTATGTGACCATAATATGAGCACATTAAAATAACTTACAGGTAATATAAACAGCAAATATATGTACAACCCAATTCTACAATTTCATAATTAAATTATAAAGTCAAAGGAATGAATAATTAATATATGTCAAAATGGTTGTCTTATGCAAAGCTAGCACAGGAAACTTGGACACGCGACCATGTTTGCATGCTCACAAGCGTAGCTATAGCAAGATCCTTCTAAATAAGTGTTTCTGGTTCAAAAGAACTATATTGCTTCTAATTTTTAAAATGAAACAACGAAATTTTGCTCTACCATTTCCTGGTCTACTCCAAATATTCCCATAAAAACTAAATTTGTATGAGTGGGTTACTTGAGTTTCTCTGGTAAACTTACAGAAATATCATTTACTTACGTTTTTTGTTTTTGTAATTGAGTTCTTTCCTCTTTGGTACTATCCCAAGGAAAATAACCCAGGAGAAATTTCCATGCTTGTTTTCTTAATGAATGACTAAGACCCTAAAGAAAGCATTCATAGTGAGCACATTAGTTAAAAATAAATAAGTAAATAAAAAAAAAAAAGAACAATACCCTGAGTTCACAAAGCTTGATTATGAATAAATGGGAAGCTTTATTCCTAAGTTTTATAGTCCAGAATAATTCAATAAACACTCTGTTTCTGGTGACCAGACCCTGACAATGTAAGTAGTTTTTTGGCTAAACTTCCACAAACAAGCATACATTAGATTGCACAGTGGACAGTAGACTGAGGAGGAAGGTCAACCTTACTGGGCAGTACAATGCTATTCTTAAAAGGCTCCTCATGGAACCCACACAACAAAATAAGAATAATTATCTTCTCCAGACTTTATGGACATCTGCAAACTCAGCACTCAGGGGCACTGTAAGCACCCCATTCTTCCACTCAATACAGAAATTTTATTAAATCTTTCATTAAAGAAATGAGTCAATTTTTCCCCCCGCAAAAGAAATAAGCCAACAAAGCGCTGGCACAAGCAGTGTCAGGGCAGTACCCCTCTGAATATCATCTGCTTCATGCTCTCCACGTTTCCCAGTCTTCCTTCAGAGTCAAGGCTTTTGGTCCATTCTTCCAGGGATACTGGCTCCCGCCTTTGAACAACGGGTCGCTCTCCCAAATCAATCTAGAGCAGGAAGAGAAAGAGTACTTCCCATTCATCTGTAAGTGAGGGCAAGGCGTAAATAAAACTAGGACACTGTTTCTCCGTACGAGCTTTAACGATCCGTCCTCACTCTCCAGTTTTAGGTTGATGAGCTCTCTGAGGCAGCATCACACACACCTCCCCTCTACAGCACAAATTCAGAGACTGCATTGACTCCAAGTATTTGTCATTAAAATAGTTTGCCATTACATCTTCAATTACATACGTAAAAATTCAACATCAATTCTTTGAAACTCTCAAATCAAATGGTATATTATTAAGAAGAGATAGGATATATAATTATTCCACTATCACACTCTAAAAATTAGCTTTTCTTACATACTGAAGTTTGCAATTCTCAAAATTGATTCACGATCCATTCATTCTACTTGGCAGTTTCAACTGTTTTTATTCAATTAATAGATGCTGGTAATTTTAAAATACTATTTAAAGATAAAGCCTCTAATTAAGTTCCACAACTTACAATTTACAATTTTATAATTATGAGCAAGTCTCAAGCTGCAGCAAACTCAAGAGCCTTGATGAACATTATATAAAGATTTGCTTTCATTCAAGGCCCAAACCACCTATCTTAGTAAAGACTTGTAAGGCGAGCCAAAGCCCTGCCAAGCCACGTCACGCTGCCTCTGGCACCTACAGAGAACTGGGCAGATTACAAACAAGCCTCACAGGCGACAGGCAAGCTCAGCATTCCTTTTACTTCTCTGCACTCCACAAAACAACGCTGTTATTACCAAAAAGCCATCACAGAAGATGAGGCGTTAGTGAGGAGATACATACTATATTCTCATATACACACGGAGCAAATCAGCAAACCAAGCTAAGGAGCTTCGCCTTCTGTAGTATTCACTATGCATTCTTCTACTCACTCTTGTGATGACTTCAAATCCTGGTTCTTCCTGCTGATTTATCTTTAGACCTGGAATAGCATCGCTAAGAAAATCCGCCATTTCTGAAGGTGGTCGTTGATGTGTAGAAGGATCGCTGCCTCGAAAACTATCAAAAATGTAGTTTGTAACTTTGGAAAATCCTACCATGGTTGCTGTATAAGGATCCTTTTTAATTTTCTAGGTAGTAGAAAAAAATTAGCATTATTAATTAAAAAATAAGGAACAAATTATCCCATAAGTGGCAAAAAAGCAAAGCTTTTAAAAGGAGGGAAATCAGAGCTAAAACAGAGTATTCTATGATTATCTTAGGGTTTTTTTTTTTTCTAGATAGAAATTTTAAATTTCAACCAGTTAAAATAGCATAATAAATGACAAATTAATGCTACTGATTGAATTGCTGATCAACAAATGCTCTGCAGGCTTCAATCAATCTGCATACAGAATGTGCACAGGGCTTACTCTCCAGTGGTGAAGGGCCCACAACAGCTTTCTTCTGTCTAGCAGGCCTGCCTTCACAGAAAACAAACAGACAAACAAAAAATACAGATATGTCTTTCTTGGAAGTGTGCACTACCACATTAACACAAAATATTTGATAGATAAATTTAGAAGCTCGGTTTATTTAGGTAAGAGCTGATGTTTTTAATTGAATTTTACTAGCTGCTCATGTCAAAAAACATTTCTAGGGCAGAGCTGTCCTAAAAACAGCAGTCTTTATGTCTGGCCCTAGGGTTATTCCTAAAGCCTGCTATTTACATTTACTAGAACCAGCTGTTTATCGAGTAACTCCTCAGAAGAACTTGTCTTTAGGGAGAAGGCCCTCTTGTCTGGCGCCTTTCTCAACTCTGCACTTATGCTGTTCATCTCTACATGGTCAAAGGTGGACAAAGTGCCAGGATCCCAGCAAGCACTCGGGCATGCGCGGAAGGGAAATGGCTGACCCTGCATGTGTTCAATAAGTACTCCGGCCAAAAGCAAGAGTATCTAAACACAGTCTGAAGAATCGGATATATCCTAATATCTACACTATCTACTGAGAGGTAAAACAAAAATTCAGATTGCTTTTTTTTAAGCTAATCATTAAGTTGAAATATCTTACTCTGTGATCCTTCACACAAATGAATGAAAAGCATAATTAAAATCTGCTGTCTTATCAGCACTGTGAAAGGGAAAGACCGGCTGGACAGGAACCATTACTCTTTAGACCGCACAGGGCCATGCCATCGGCATCACACACGCCTGGCTCACCCTGCGGGCTGGGATGGGGAGCAGGAATACAGACGACAGAAGCAAACTGACAGACAGACAAAGGGTACAGCTAAGGACTGTAACAACATACTTGTATTAAGCCATATGCTGGTTCATCAAGAAGATTTTCAAAAGACTGTGAAAGACTTTTATTCTGACAATTGACAAGAAGTGTTCTACTATCTTGTGATGACCTGCAAGTAGAAATGGAGAATTTTAGAAATTACTACCATAATACCTCAATTACCTCCTGAATAATTATTAGTGCATAAAAAAAACAAACCTCTAGCTCCAGACATTTTCTAGTAAATATATTTCCTATTAGCAAATACCTAGAACTATAAAACTTCATGAAACATTGAAAACAAAACATTTGTTTGTTGAGACAGGCTCTCCTGGAATTCACTGTAGACCAGGCTAGCCTAGAACTCAAGAGATCCACCTGCCTCTGCCTCCCAAATGCTGGGATTAAAGACGTGCACCACCACTACCTGGAGGCTTTTTTTTTTTTTAACTTATTGTGTGTGCATTTTGCTTACCTGTATGTATATAGGACATATGTGTACGTGGTACCAAAAGGCTAGAAAAGGATATCAGACCTCTGGAAAACTGTATTAAAGACAGTTATGAGTGGGCCTGTGTGGGTTCTGGGAACTGAGCCTGGGTCCTCTGTAAGAAGAGCAATTTCTCTTAACTATTGAGCCATCTCTTCAATCAAAATATTAAATCTTAAAATGGAATGCAACATATATTTTTATAATTTTATTCTAGGGAAAGACAAGATGTTTATGTACAATGAAGCTGAATCCTTAGATAAAATTTACAATAGAAAAGTCTACAATATATGTCTTTGCTATAAAAATGAATGAAACCAAACTATAGGATTCAAGTATGTGATATATACAAAATAAGAAACATATTTTGAAATTGTTTCCAAATTTGTTCTACAGCTTGTTAGCATTACAATACAAAACATTTAAGAATACAAGATATGAAGGTTCTTTGATAATGATGCTAACCATAACTACACATGCATTCACACAAAAGTGTATACACAGACACATACATACATATATATTTTCAGTAAGCATACAGTTCTAGTTTTCTTATTAAGGCTCGAAGAACAGGTCTCTTTCCACACTTCTCAGTAAACACAGAATAGCGCTGTGCTTTCCAAACAGACATACTAACCATATTGTTTTATGACCTAGTAAGTTAGCTGTACTAAATCTATAAATGTTCTATGTTTAAAGTAAAAACTAAATGTTTTTTGCTGCAATACACCTCTAGTTTATTACAAATGTTTGAGATAAGATCTTTAATAACAGTTATCTCGTCTTGATTCTAACATAACAGGATAAAGCAGAAAGGCTAGAGGGGATATGAAATCCAAAACAGGATCTTTTCCAAACATAGTTATAAACACTGGATCCTTGAAAGACAATAGAAAATAATACACTATGACACAATCATGGTGGGGAGGCGTCTTAGGCAGCTAGGGTAAGGGTCTTAGGCCCACACCCAAAGTGACACACCTACTCCAACAAAGCCACACCTCCTAATAGGGTCACTCCCAGGGCCAAACCCATGCAAATCATCACATTCCACTCCCTGCCCCCCCCATCGGTTTGTTCAAATGCAAGTCAACGAGGCCATACCTAGACATAACATGATAAAAAGTACATTTAGTCCAACTTCAAAAGTCCCCATAGTCTATAGCAGTCTCAACAAAGTTAAAAGTCCAAAGTCTTCTGAGATTTATCCAATCACTTAACTGTAATCTCTAAAACAAGACAGGAAACCAGCTGGGCAAACTCCAAAAATCTCCATGTCTGATGTCAAGGTGGTTTTCAGATCTCCACTCCTTTTTTCTTCTTTGTTGACCACAAAAAAGTTCTTTCTCCTGGGCTGGTTCCACTCCCCTTAGCAGCTTTCCTCAGCAGATAGCCCACGGCTCTGGCATCTTTAACATCTTTTGGTCTCCAACGCAACTTCACTGTTACAGCTTCTTCTTTCAATGTCTGGGATCCACACATGATCTTCTGGGCTCCTCCAAAGAGCTGGTGTCACTTCGCCAGCTCGGCCCTCTGTAGCACTCTAAGTTCATGTTGATCCACCCCGCTGCCACTGCTGTTCTTGGTAGTCATCCCATGGTACTGGCATCTCCAATATGCTAGGCTCTTCCACTGCAACTAGGCTTCACCAAAGCCTCTCATAGGCTCTCTTCACGGTGCCAAGCCTCATCTCCTATGCATGACCCCTTCAGTCCTGTGTTGTCAACTCCCACTGAGGCTGCACCTTCACCAATGACCTTCCATGACCTCTCACAGTGCCAAGCCTCAGCTGCTCTCCATGACCTCTTCATGCCTTCAAAACCAGCTCCACCTGGGTGATTCTTACACATTACCAAGTACAGCTGAAGCATGAGGTGCAACCTTGGCTATCTCTAGAACACAGCTTCTCTGTGCTCTCAGAAAACACTTCCCGGAAGATTGCACCTCAATGATGCTGGTCTCTTCTTAATCCCCGCTAAGTTCTTAGCTCCAGCTAACCAACATCAGCTGTCCCAGCAGTCTCCTCTTCTTGAATATAAAGCCAGAGACATGTAGCTGAAGCTGCTTAGCTCCGCTGCTTGCTGGGGCTGGAACATGGCCCCCTTGTTCTATCATATCATTACTAGCTTCCTCTCTTCAAACTTCTTCACTGCCTAAGCTTGGCTGTCCTGGATCTTGCTCTGAAGATTGACCTTAAACTCAGAGATCTGCATGTCTGTCTCCTGGGATTAAGGATATGTACCACCACGCCTAGATTTAAGCTTTTCTTCACCTAGAATTTGCTCTGTCCCAGGCTGGCCTTGTACTCAGAAATCTGTTTGGCTTTGTCTTCTTGGATTAAAGGTTTGTACTACAGTGCCTAGACCTAAACTTAGCTAGGTAGCACCAAGGTCACTACTCCCTTAATTTAATTTAATATTCTTGAACACAGGATTCAGTTCCATCTCACTTCCTGGTGTTCCTTTAATACTCAAACCATGTATTTTGTATTTTTCCTTTCTTAGCTTGCTCCTTTTCATTAAAATGCTCTTCATAAGAGAGAACTTTAGTAACCACACAACAGAATTAACACCAGGCTGTTTCAAAACTTCTTTTTTCAAAGCAATTAATCTATATCTCTTCACCTTAGCCTCAGGCATTCTTCAAACTAGGGCAAAATGTAGCCTTCACCAAAATACCACAAAAACAGTCTCTAGGTCACATAGTGAAATTCTTTCCTACTGAAACCTCTTGGTCCAGGGCTGCATAATCCAACACACTCTCAGTATCAAAATCTTCCACAGTCCCACTAGGACAGCCCACAAAGCCCCATTTAAAGCATCCCACAGCTTTCCAAATCCAAAGTCCCAAAATCCACATTCTTCCAAACAAAAGCATGGTTAGGCCTATCACAGCAAAACCTCAGTCCCTGGTACCAACTTCTGTCTTACTTAGGGTTTTACTGCTGTGAACAGACACTAAGACCATGGCAAGTCTTATAAAAGACAACATTCAACTGGGGCTGGCTTACAGGTTCAGAGGTTCAATCTATTATCATCAAAGCAGGAACATGGCAGCATCTCGGCAGGCAGGTGCAGGAAAAGCTGCAAGCGCAACATCTTCATCTGAAGGCTGCTAGTGGAAGATGGACTGGACTTCCAGGCAGCCAGGGTGAGGGTCTTAAGCCCACACCCACAGTGGCATACCTACTCCAACCAGATCACACCTAATAGTACCACTCCCTGAGCCAAGCATATACAATCCATCACAAGGGGACAATTAAAACATTACATTTTCACTCATTATGTTTTTCTGAAACTAGAGCAGGTGATTACAGTGCAGAACCACAAGATTCTCTTATATCAAGTCATGCCTACAATAGGCCAACTTTTAAATGTGCACCAGAAAAGAAGATGATGTACAGGTTTAGGAACTGTTCCTTCTAGCACATCATTTACTGGTGCAGGGCTATTTTGTTTCTAACAATAAATTACATCAAGTCACTTAAAATCTCAATTAAAACTGAAAGTAAAAGCATTGCCTGATCTGTAGGAAAGAATAAAATGCGCGATCTTCAGCTCCTGGAGTCAGCCAGCTCTCCAGTCCCATAGCATCATAGTGACCCCTAACCTGACCACAGGAGATGTAACTGCATCACAAACCAGAGCCACAAAATCTTTCCCAAGTATTTCATTTTTTAATACTGTATACTCCCTGATGGCTATTATAGGTAACTCCCTGGGAAAATGATGAAGAGATGTAAGGCTCAACTACCCTGAAGGAAGTCATCAAAGTGTTAGAAAGAAGAGTGAACCAAGGGAGAGCACTACCAGGCAACTTCACCGGAAAGGACTGGCTCTCAGGACATGTCTGTAACTGCCACAGTATCACACTCATTTAACCTCACAGCATCTATTCTGAGAAGCTAATCTCTCATGCTAAAACATATTTGAAAACTCAGTGCAATACTAAAATGAGCTTTAAGTCATGTTAGCTCCAGCAAGTCTACCATTGCCTGCTAAAAGTTAAAGGGAAAAAAATTGCAATATCAAGCATATCACCTAAAAATTCTGATGTACTTCCCAACTCCAACAGGAGTCAACAGACTCAGAAACCACAGAGGCTCAACAATGTCTGTGCATGCATTTGACCCAATTGCTATTTTATACTGTTACTGTCCAATAAATACGTACCACTAATGAAAGACAGAAAACAGCACTACAACCAACTCAACTGAGACTCAGTTTAAAGAGAAAAGTCAATAAAGAGGCAGGGAGATAGCGCATCTATTAAGAGCACTGCCTGCTCTTCTACAGAGCCTGGGCTTGGGCCCCAGAATCCACATGGCAGCTAGCAAGGGTCTGCAGCTCCAGTCCGGGCGTCGGCTGCACTACTTCCCAGTCCGGGCGTCGGCTGCACTACTTCCCAGTCCGGGCGTCGGCTGCACTACTTCCCAGTCCGGGCACCTGCTGCACTACTTCCCAGTCCGGGCGTCAGCTGCACTACTTCCCAGTCCTGGCTACTTCCCAGTCCGGGCGTCGGCCGCACTACTTCCCAGTCCGGGCGTCAGCTGCACTACTTCCCAGTCCGGGCGTCAGCTGCACTACTTCCCAGTCTGGGCGTCGGCTGCACTACTTCCCAGTCCGGGCACCTGCTGCACTACTTCCCAGTCCTGGCTACTTCCCAGTCCGGGCGTCAGCTGCACTACTTCCCAGTCCGGCTCGGCTGCACTACTTCCCAGTCCGGGCGTCGGCTGCACTACTTCCCAGTCCGGGCGTCAGCTGCACTACTTCCCAGTCCTGGCTACTTCCCAGTCCGGGCGTCGGCCGCACTACTTCCCAGTCCGGGCGTCGGCTGCACTAATTCTGGCCTCCACAGGCACCAGGCAAGAGCGTGATACACATACATATGGACAAAACACCTATATACATAAACTGTTTCTAAATCAATGTTAGAGAATATTCAGTGACAAACTTTATACATAATAACTAATCTTGCAAATGGTTAGTGTGATAATACAGCCATTTTTGCTTTTTTAGATAATCATGTATTAATGGGGGAAAAACACTGCCTAAAATAGAAAGTAATTCAACAGAATTAAAATACTTCCCCCACATCCTAACAAACACTTGAGTTTTCCAGGAAAGTTTTTGTGGTTATATGTTGGTGATGTGGTGACTTCTTCCTATCTGCGGTTCAACAACAACATTCTTTTCTTCCAGTGAATACAGCGCTTTAAATGATGATAATAAAAGCTTACTATTATTACATCAATTAATGCAACATTGGTTATTTAGAAAAAAAAAAACATTTAAAAAACAGTAAGTAGAGCAACTGAAATGGCAAAGAATACACAGCCGGCCCACATCTTCCTGGCTTTTATAGATCAGTCTGTCCCAAGATCACTAGCATTCTCTGCTAATCCATTTGGGGACCCTGCTCAGCGGAAGGAAAACAATATTTAGGGATTAGGAGGAGATGTAAGTCTTGTTTGTCAAGTTAACAGAACTTGAAATCACATAGGAGCCGGACAGTGGTGGCGCACACCTGTAATCCCAGCACTCGGGAGGCAGAGGCAGGCGGAATTTCTGAGTTCGAGGCCAGCCTGGTCTACAGAATGAGTTCCAGTACAGTCAGGGCTACAGAGAAACCCGTCTCGAAAAGAGAGAGAGAGAGAGAGAGAGAGAGAGAGAGAGAGGGAGGGAGGGAGGGAGGGAGGGAGGGAGGGAGGGAGGGAGGGAGGGAGGGAGGGAGGGAGGGAGGGAGGGAGGGAGGGAGGGAGGGAGGGAAGGAGGGAGGGAAGGAGGGAGGGAAGGAGGGAGGGAAGGAGGGAGGGAAGGAGGGAGGGGGGAGGGAGAAATCACATAGGAGAGAGACAAAGCTTAGGTTCGTGGG